>JAIGNY010000483.1:1157500-1260000 GCA_020152595.1 Chiridota heheva
ATCACGCAAACACTCGGTGTATCGGATCCACATGTGCTGACGAGCGAATGGGAATACGGACGCTATCCATGGCTGAAGCAGAATGTTCACCAACTGTTTGTGTACACAGACATCATCACATCCCATCCGGTGGGAGATCACAAAGTACCGTTGTGGAAGAGTTTCAGCGTCACAATTCTGCCGGATTTTGGTTCGCCCGTGGACGTCGTACCTCCACTCGTCGCCTACTACCCCATCAACAGGAACCCCATCGACACGATCAAGACAGCCCTCCGCGTATGGAACAGGACAAAAAATTCCGTTTACGTCGGGACGTACCATCATCACGCTACATTTTCGTCAGCGACATTCTGCGTGGCTCTAGCTATATAATTGTATAGACTGCGCATCAATTCTCATTTACACATTAAATAACATCATGGCAGGACCTTTACCCGTATTTGCAGGACCTAGAAATCAACGAGGCTACGGTCTCGGAGGAATGCTTTCGGGACTATTTAGGACAGCGCTACCGTTTGTGAAACGGGGTGCTGCAAGCTTGGCAAAAGAAGTCGGAAAAAAAGCGTTGACCACTGGTGCAGAAGTTTTGGAAGACGTGTTGGCCGGACAAAGCGTGAAACGAGCTGCATCCCGTCGAGCGAAAGCGGCTGGACAACGTTTGACACGCAAAGCCATGGGTCGCGCTAAAGCGCGATATCAACAGCTTGGTACTAGTACAAGGAACCCACTTCGTCAGCAAAAAGCCAAGATAAGAAAGCCGAAGAATCCCTTTAGTGATGCTCGTTTGAAACAGTATTTACGTCAACGACCGTCGTTTTACGTCCAACCCTAGAAATAAGAAGGAAAACACTTTGGGTCAATACTCACTTGCCATTTGTCTACAGAACCGTCAACATAGCTCTCGTTCACGCTCACTCTTTACCGTGCTCTAAATCCGAAATGGAATTGTTTATCGTGCCGTCAACGCAGACGGTTATCGAAGACAGCGAGTACGTCGAATACCGTCTGTTTGGAGGTTTGAACGCCACAGGACCTATCGAATTCGTCATTCCCGGAATCAGAACCAAGTACATTGACGTCAACAACACCCAACTGTATCTCAAAGTCAAGATTACGAACGCAGATGGGACAAACTGCGACGCGACCGTCGACGACGAAAAAGTGGCCCCCGTCAACCAGTTGTTGCATTCGATGTTTTCTCAAGTGGACGTGTCTCTCAACGGCAAACTCATCAGTGACTCCACACCCACGTATCCGTACAGAGCGATGATTGAAAAGCGGCTCAACTACGACAAAGAGGCCAAAGACACCCACCTCCAATCGCAAATGTATTTCAAGGACACCACCGGTCACATGGATTTTTACGACTTGACGGCTGAAGTCATTCCTAATACAGGCTTGAAGCATCGTTTCGACAATACCAAAGGCAGCTAAGTCTTCAAAATGATGGGCCCGATTCATGCTGACATCTTTGCACAGAACAACGTGTTATTACCCGGCGTGGAAGTACGACTGAAGTTACATCGCACCAAAGACCCATTTTGCTTGATATCAGGAGCTAAAAAAGACAATTTTCGAGTACAAATCTTAGACGCCATCCTGTACATGCGAAAGATGACGTGTAGCAACACCCACGTGTTAAACGACATCGCTATGCTCAACCAAGAAGCAGCCAAGTACAAGATTCGACGCACCGTCCTCCGCAATATCGCCATCCCGATGGGCACCCAGAATTTGCAACGGGACAACGTGTTTTTGGGTGAACTACCTAAACGTGTAGTGCTTTGTCTGGTGGACACGTCTGCATTCAACGGCGATTACACCAAAACCCCATTTCGTTTCCAAGGATTTAACCTGAACTACTTGACCTTACATGTCGACGAGAAACAGTATCCTGCCACACCGCTCACCCCCAACTTTGGCTCACACCAGACCCTACGCAGTTACCTTCAGTTGTTTTCGGCCACAGGTCGTTTGTATAGCGATGAGGGTATGGATATTACGCCGTCTGACCTTCTTGACGGTTACACAATGTTTGCGTTCGATCTGACACCTGATGGATCTCATGGACAGCACTATTCAGTCAACAAAATAGGCAACTTACGTCTGGATCTAAAGTTTGGAACCGTACTACCGACTACCACGAACCTCCTCATCTACGCTGAATTTGACAACATCATCGAAATCGATAAAAACCGTAACATTCTCTATGACTTCACCAATTAGTCATGGAAATGCCCGACCTAATACATCTCTTGAATTCCGATGCATTCACACGCTGGTTAACGTGCGACATGCACAATGGCGGTCACGCGGCCGATCAATTACACGAGCAGCTTCATCGCCCAACCGCATTGGTGATCAACACGGATCCGAGCTGGAAACCGGGCCGGCATTGGATTGCCATTTACATTCCTGAACGAGGACCCTGGGAATATTTCGATTCTTACGGTGAATTGCCTAATGTTCCTGCTATACGAAATTATCTAAAGGTGAAACCGGTAATCTACAATCGCAAACCGCTTCAGAGTCCGGGATCAGACGTGTGTGGCCACTACTGCATTTACTATTTGATACACCGAGCGCGAAGACAACCCATGGATATCATCACGGCACGGTTTGGAGAGGATGTGGAACGTAACGACGAGGACGTGCGTGCATTCATACGACGTCATTACGAAGGACTATAGATTAAATGCCAATAAACTACTAAAGATTGCTTTCTAAAGACGATGAGCATCCGAAATGACCGGAGTCGGAACGGGTAACCCCGTCTCCTCGTCGTAACGACAGACTCCAACTAAAGTAGTAAATCTTTGAAAAAAGAGGGCGCTGTATCGCAAACTTTTAAGTCTTAAATAAAAGTAAACCGTGTTCCGAAAACTGCTGATGTTACTTTTGTTTGCACATTTGTTACTTTTAAAATTTCATTTTAAATATTCATTGTTTGATTAGTGATATTTTTTAACGCCATATAACCTGCGTGTTATTTTCTGGCGTATTATGTCCTGTACAGTGCTAATATACGGACGTCCTTTCCCTGCAAGTTATTCTCTGACGATAATGCTGTACCAATAAATTGGAAAAAAGGCAAATTTGATGTGTCAACGTGTGTCTTGTATCTTGTTTACCTCCTTTTTTATAGTATTTCCCCCCGGTTATTCCATTTTTAAACGATACCCTTTACCCTCCAACCCCCAATCTCCTCCCCATACCCCTTTCTCGTTTAGAAAAACATGCATCCTCCTTGCCCTTTTCTCCTTAGAAATAAATTCATACCCTACCTCTTTTCTCGTTTAGAAATACATGCATCCTCCCTGCCCTTTCCCCCTTAGAAATAAAATCACACCCCACCCCTTTTCTCGTTTAGAAATACATACATCCTCTTCCGGCTTTTCCCCCCTTTGAATTACATTTCAAAAGTGAGATCAACGCATGGTATGTTTCCAGTGGCCTAAAGAACTACGCCCTTTGTTATCTGAATGTCGATCGATGGAGCTGACTGGAGTATTGGTTGTTTACATACATTGGGTACTTACGTATAGTGTAATCATAGCGCTTATACAATTTGAAGTTAGATAGCTATTATATTTTACGTTATTCCCCCAGTAAAACTCACTTTGTCCGCTCAAATAAAAAACAGTTGAGCAAAAAACTGCCTCAAATGACAGTGTTTCAGAAAAATTGTTTCTCAAATGAGTGTTAGAGAAAAATTGTTTTCAAATGAGGAGTGTCAGAAAAAATGTCTTCTGAAATCAGTCACGTTTTCAAAATATTGTCGCTCAAATTTTGCTCCCTGTGCAAAGTCAATGGGATGTGAAAATAAATCTTCGTTCTCAAATCGTACACGTTTAAAAAATATCGCCGCTCAAATCACACCGTTTAAAAAATATCGCCGCTTAAATCTTACCTACTTTCAAAAACATGGTCTCAAACATGACAAGTTTCCTGTTTCTCGAATGACGTGACTCGGTAAATTGTGACGATATTATCCCAATATTATCGATAATCGCGATTTATCCATATCATTTGTACAGTTTAAACTCTTTGACAAATCTAATCAACAGATTATCAGGGTGTATTGTTGTGAAATGGGCAACAATGAGTACCATGATACCCCCCACCTGACATACCCAGTCAGGAAAACCTATACACTTCGTTAAAAGGACTTTATGGAACAACTCAGAATATATTGTGACGCAAACCGATGACCCAGAAGAAAAAATCTCAGGGGCCGCTATACAAACGGGTTCCGACCAATCCGAAGCCAGCATTGCAAATGAACTATACACTTCGTTAAAAGGACTGCGGAACAAGGTATTGGTCCATTACATGCGTAATAGAATTATGTCATTTTTTGACCAATCAGATTGGTCAATTAATAGTGGTGTGATGACCATATATGGCAACAGTATTGAATGGAAAAAATATGGGCTTGGGACGATGATGAAGAAGTCATCGTTCCCGTCCACTACTCTCACCGCATCCAGAGAGACGGTCCCCGTAAAGTTCTCACCAAAGGCATCACCAGGGAATATCGACTGATCTATACAAAACGCGTCATTCAGCCCGATCTCACAACCCTCCCGTATGGGTATTAAACCCCTCATCCCACAGGTCCCCTTACATGAAACGGACAATTGGGTGATTCAATTATACCACACTGCTGAATGCCAACATTTGTAACTCAGGATCCGATGAAACCCTAATAAGGGCGGAAGGAGGAAAAAGAGATACCATGGCTTGCCTCCTACGGTATTCTGCGTTGGTTGGGAAAGGTACTTTTCAATCACTTAGCACACCCAGTCAGGAAAAGCTATATACCCCGTTAAAAGGACTCTGCAAAACAATCGAGACTATCTTGTGACGCAATCCGATGACCTGGAAAATCTCAGAAGCCGCTACACAGGTAGTGGCCAATCAAAATCCGCCATACAGACCCCGACCAATCAGAGGTTAGCATTAAGTACATGCAAATGAGCTATACACCTCGTTAAAAGGACTCTGCGGAACAATCGAGACTATCTTGTGACGCAATCCGATAACCCAGAGGGAAAATCTCAGGGGCCGCTCTACAGGTAGTTACCAATACGAAACTCCGTCGTCGAGACTATCTTGTGACGCAATTCGATGACCCAGAGGGAAAAGCTCAGTGGCCACTATACAGGTAGTGGCCAATCAAAAGCCGCTATACAGGCCCGACTAATCCGAAGTTGGCATTAAGTATATGCAAATGAACTATACACTTCGTTAAAAGGACTCTGCGGAACAATCAATAATATCTTGTGACGCAATCCGATGACCCAGATGAAAAATCTCAGGGGCCACTATACAGGTAGTGGCCAACCAAAATCCGCTATACAGACCCCGACCAATCAGAAGTTAGCATTCAGTATATGCAAATGAACTATACACTTCGTTTAAAGGACTATGCGGAACAATCGGTAATATCTTGTAATGCAATCTCATGACCCAGAGGGAAAATCTCAGAGGTCGCTATACAGGCCCGGACCAATCTGATGACCCAGGGGGAAAATCTCAGGGGCCACTATACAGGTAGTGGCCAATCCGATGACCCAGAGGGAAAATCTCAGGGGCCACTATACAGGTAGTGGCCAATCCGATGACCCAGAGGGAAAATCTCAGGGGCTGCTATACAGGTAGTGGCCAATCCGATGACCGAGAGGGAAAATCTCAGGGGCTGCTATACAGGTAGTGGCCAATCCGATGACCCAGAGGGAAAATCTCAGGGGCCGCTATACAGGCCCGGACCAATCTGATGACCCAGAGGGAAAATCTCAGGGGCCACTATACAGGTAGTGGCCAATCCGATGACCCAGAGGGAAAATCTCAGGGGCTGCTATATAGGTAGTGGCCAATCCGATGACCCAGAGGGAAAATCTCAGGGGCCGCTATACAGGCCCGGACCAATCTGATGACCCAGAGGGAAAATCTCAGGGGCCGCTATACAGGCCCGGACCAATCAGAAGCCAGCATTGGTATCTATAAATATTCATGAGTAATTAGTCACATGACTGGAATGCTGGCTTCTGATTGGTCCGGGCCTGTATAGTGGTCCCTTACTACTTGCGTATGAGTTCTCTCCCAATGCCATCCTTCCATTGTGATTGAGTCCCATCCCCAATGCAATCCTTCCATTGTGGATGATTCCCCATCTCATTGCAATCCTCCCATTGTGTATGAGTCCCCTTTCCAATGTAATACCCTCATTGTGAATGAGTCTCCCTTCCCAATGTAATCCTCTCATTGTGAATTAGTCCCCTTCCCAAGTCAATGCTCCCATTGTGGGTGAGGCTACTTCCCAATGCTCCTCCCATTGTAGATTTGTTCCCCTTCTAAATGCAATCCTCCCATTGTGAATAAATCCCATCCCGATGCAATCCTTCCATTGTGGATGAGTCCCCTTTTCATTGCATTCCTCCCATTGTGGATGAGTCCCCTTCCCAATGCAATACATAGTTAAGCAACACAGCTGTTTCGTGAAAATTTGCATGAGCGAAGATGAGCAACTAAGCAAGACTTCCAACTTCTCGAAAGAATAAATAGTGCTTCAGGCAAAGAGCAAAACTAATTAGATTTGTGTTTTACGATAAGATCGTAAGGAGAAAACGATACTCAAATGAGGCAAACAAGGTCCATTCTATCAAAGGTATTATCTACTTGACAAATGCCTACCATATCAGCAGCCGTGATTATAAAATTTATCACAATAGCATGACGATGCAGCAACGCTTCCTCCGACTATATTAGGCCAGGGATATGTAATAACATATCCCTGATTGGGCGGATCAGGGCGGATCAAGACCGATTATTCCATTTGCAATGTACGATAATGTTGGGCAGGTGATTACCGCAAAAATGTGATTTTCTCTGCCATAATTTCTACCAATGTTCGTTCGTGATTCTCCTAAGCTTTACTTTTTATATTTTTTGACTAACGCTTAGAGTTATAAAACGAGAAATGTAAGTAAATAAAATAGGAGATGTTTTTTTGTATTTTAACTGCAACGATTATATGATACTTAAAACTTGATATGTTCCATTAGAATGTGTCATTTTCTAGTAACAGTTTCATCTGTGTTACCTCCAGAACCATACACAAATAAATGGAAGGCGATTGTAAATTCAGTAACAAAAATCGTTGATTAATTTCGCTGAAAATAGAAGAAAAACATCATTTATGTTTACTTTTATTTTTTTTCTATTTAGTAACTATGAATAAAAAGCAGAGCGGATAAATATTATAACGGAAACCTGCTACACTCACCTGTGCAAACAGCGACTGTACCATCCCAGGACCCGTCTGATGTGCAGGTTCGCTCTATATCACCAGAAGTGATTTCATAATTCAGGTCACAAGTCGATGTAGCAATGCTTCCGACGCATCTATCTAGATCTAGTCTAGGAGGGGAATATGATATCGTTCCGTTTTCAACGGAATCAAGCAGTGGACAGACGATTTCTGTAAAAAAATAAAATTGTATTGTTAAAAACATACAGTTACAACATCATAACATTTTTAAGTGGTGGTCAGTAATTATGAAATGTGCCTATGGAATACAACGTGGTTTTAAACATGCAAGAAATTTTAATTGCAGACTTTTTGAATATACACTTAACTACTACGCTACTGCAAGTGTGTGAAACATTTCCATTGGTGAAGATGTGCAACAAATGTTTCAACTTGTCCAATACAAAATAGTGCTTCAGACAAAGAGCAAACTAATCAGATTTGTGTTTTTACGATAACATTGTAAGGGGAAACTATATTCAAATGAAGCAAGCAAGGACCGATCCATCAAATGTATTGTCTACTTGACATTGCGTACCATATCACCAGCCGTTATTACATCAACTATATAGCATGTTAATGCAGCAACGCTTTGTGCGGCTATGCCAGGCGGATCATGACCAATCATTCCATTTGCAATGAGCGTTAATGTTGGACAGGTAATTATTGCGAAACTTTTAGTTTCACTGCCATAACTTCTCTTATTGCTCGGTCGTAAATCTCATAACACTTTACATTCGTATATATTTTTTTTCTAAATGATGGTTACAATTACATATCAGGCAATAGGATATTTTTTCCCTGTATTTGTTGGCAGCGATTATATGATATTTAGAAATTGGTGTGTTGCATTTAGATATGTCATATCCTAGCAAAAGTTTCGCCTGTGTGACCTTCATAACATTATGCACAAATAAATAGAAAGTGATTGTGAATCCATAAATAAAAATTGATTAATTTCGCTGTGAATAAAAGAACTCTTAATTTTCTGTTCGGTAGCTATGAATAAACACCAAGCGGGTATACATCATTACAGAAACCTGCTACACTCACTTGCACAAACTTTGATTCGGAATTGTTATCATGGTTTTGTTTTCAGATACCAAACTTCTTGAAAACATGCTGTAAAGTTTACAGCGGTCAGAGTGTGGGGATTAAGTTACGTGTTGTGTAGGAGCGAGAGGCCAGTGGGAAGTTTTTTATAGCACCAAAATTTAGTGACTCCGGGTGCGAGCTCGGGCTGTTATTAAATTGGGCTTAGCTAATGTCCACTTACTGTTTGCCAAATATCAAATATCAAAGCTTCTTAAATTGCGTTCTACTGTTAAATCTGGGTCAACATATCAACAAGTGTAACACGCAAAGCGATCATTTGCCGTACAAGCCAATTTGGGATGTTCCATTTAAACGCGGGGTATCTCTTTTGACTTAGAAGTGGTCAAACAAGTCCATTTTATAAGAAAGAGGACTTCAAAAGAAACAAAATGGTGAAGAAAGCATTCAAAAATCTTATTCTTTTTAGGAGATATTCAAGTTTAAATCTATGTCTTATATTGTGCAGAAATGACTGTTGTAGAAAATTTACTATGGAAACTTGGCGTCTTCATCCTCACATTCCTACAATTGTTGATGTATTTTAGATAAAGTTTATTTAATTTTGTCACTATTTAGATTATTTTTTTCCCTCAAACTTTCTTCGGGTGGTATATTATAAATACGGTTCCTAGATTCTGTTTTACTGCTTTTTGACAATATCCAATGGTTTTTAAGCTACAAAATCGTAGGACAAAATATAATAGAACACTTGAAGACTTTAGAGGAATCAGAGGCTATGACATCACAACTAGTCTGAATTCAATCGTTTCTACACAAATAATACCAAATATTAAACTTAAATATCTCCTTAATGGAATAACATTTTTGACTGCTTTCTTCACCATTTTGTTTCTTTTGAAGTCCTTTAAAAAAAAAAGATATTTGTATATAAGATGGACATGCTTGGCCCTTGAACTAAAAAAAAAACTGTCTACCTACTGTGGTGTAGCGGTTATCATACCTGTCTACAGACCACGAGGCCCCGGGTTCAATCCTGGGGTGGGTAGACACGCCAGTGTACCACAACTGGTTATCAAAGGCCGTGGACATTGACTTGGTTGTCGATGTTATGTCTGTCCGTACGTCGTACCTGTGTTCTCGTCCGGGTCGTATTAAGCGTTTCGTGATAGCATTTGTATTATCATAAGCGAATACGCAGGCGACCACCCCGTCATTGTAATTGTGAGTTCAACTCTCTCTCTCTCTCCTTGAACTAATCCTTTAACATTAAGTTAGGAAAGTTACTGCGAGTTACATTATATTTATGTCCGTTTAGTATATAAATAGTCTTGATTATTCTCTTTTAGCAAATAAATAACAGTTACTATATATTCAGTGAGACTAAATTAGATGCTGTAATTTTTACACATTACCCAACAATTTGTCAAACCCTATTTTTATAATGGACGGTTCCTTTAGATACGCGACAAAATCTGAATATGTTACAGCTATCTCTATTATTGAGTGACAAAATGTCAATATTAAAAGTTCTTTTGAAATATTTATGTATGAAGATGTTCCTGATATATTTATTAACTATCACTGAAGTTAAATGAATAAATTTGCGTTTTTCGTTGGGGGATAGGGGAAGGGGGAGTGATCAATAAGCTTTTGAAATACTTATGTATGAAGATGTTCCTGATATATTTATTAACTATCAATGAAGTTAAATGAATAATTTTTCGTTTTTCGTTGGGGGATAGGGAAAGGAAAGAGGGGGGGGGGAAGGGGAATTGATCCAATAATAAGTATGTAAGTCCATTCTTTTTTTCATCCTTTCTCCCTTTTCATTTTTCTATATTATTACCTTTTAGGCACCCCCTCCCTTCCCCCACACACACCTTCGGCTACGCCGATGATATATATTGGAGGGGGTATACACGACACGGTATCTAATCAAAGCAATTGTTATATGATTTGATAGGTGGCACATTAAAGTTTCTAAAACCAATTTAGCTGGAATTGTCATTTTCATGGGAAATAAATAAAACACGCCTTGTTTGTGACTTCACCATGGAAATTTGACGTACTCTAATTGAAAATGATGTCAAACCAGATTTATAAATACAGCATTTACGACGAAACAACAATTAATATAAACAAAATTCAAGTTTATTGGATATAAAACAAATTTTTGGACCAGAAACTTCTTTAGCTGAAATAAACAAATAAAATGTAAATTTCAAATGTATTTATAGGTCGTTAAGTACCTTTTGTTTCAGTTATTCATACAGTGTAGAAGGGCAGGGCTTAAAATTGAAGCAATTGATCGCCACTTTTCCACATGGGTAATAATAACATCCAATTTCTTAATCACTATAGCCAACTTTTCACAGACACTCCAATGAATTCGTCCCCTCTCCACCCTTATATCTTGAAAAGAAATTGCCGCAAATGTCAGCCATGCATAGTTGCACCACACAATATGCAGGACTACACGAGATGGGGGCAAAAACTGTGCTAGTCGAGTTGGGTGAGCATAAATTAGTTTTGTACACCCAAGTTATAATCTTTGCACGTTTTTCACGGCTCGACTTCGTGGGTTGGTGGAAAAGAAAACACAGAAGTTTAACAGTGTGGATCTTGCGAGAGTTGTAGGTTCAATCATATTAATGATAATGTATTAAATCATTTAACAAATCTAACATTATTTTCCTTCTTTCTTCATAGCGTTGCATAGGATTTAGGCCTACGTCATAAATTGTTTTTGGCTGTCTTTATCGTAGGCATGGCCTACATCAGTTTCACGAAAATATATTTCAAGTTTGGCAGGATTGTCATCATGGACGCCAAGGCCTAACGTTAGTAAATGGGGGATGGGGTTTGTTGAATGATGTTAACATAGCCTTAGTAAAGCCTAACGGGGAAAGGGAGTAACTGCAGATTACCCTGCGTTTTGGTAACTTAGAGAGTGGATTGCTAATTCAATTCTGAGGCGTAGCGTTAGCCAGACTGCAGAGTTTTTGTTTCGTTTTGTACATGACCCTCCCTAACGGAAACTCGGCATGACTCCTATACGGAGCATAGACGTCAAGCTATAGCCATAGCAGATTCCAGTCTCGTGTGACCGGGACGGAAGTGGATGAACACCTGGCTTTCACCTTATGACTGTCCAACCAACGGCTTAACGTCCCCTCTGAAGAAAGGCGAGCATCATTTAACCATTGCCATTTTTATCACAAGCTGAATGAGGAACAGGAGCTGCAAATGAGGTACTTTTGTGATTGGGGTATCTGTCTGCAAAGCTGTGGAAATAGTGGTTAGACCTGTCCAAGGTTTGATGCGGGTACCAGAATCCAGAACCTCAGTTGCTCTACCAACTGAGCTACCGGACTCCTTTGCAAAGGAGTCAGTCAACTTTGAGTTTGCAAAGTGAGTGCAGGAGTTGGTTTATCCATGCCCCATTTGTGTACCTGCACCAGGAATTTGCACGCCCTGCACCTGGGACCAGCTCCTACAACTTGGAATCAGTGAAACACTGACTAACGTTAAGCCTAATTGTGTACTCTTTTCAGCCATATCAAACTGGCTATTCAGAGGGTGTTGATCTTTTTGGAATTTATGCAGCAAAACCCAACTTATGTTAAAGTCCCAAGGCATACTTCCAATTCTGGAAGAAATGGCTACGTTGGCAACTCTGCTCCTAATTCGAGGGAATGGCTACATTGGCTACTCTGCTACTTTTTGCCTTCAATTAGAGGGGAATGACTACGTTGACTTCTCTGCTACTTTGCCCCCAATTCGAGGGGAATGGCTATGTTGGCTACTCTGAAGTCTCATCCCAATCACATTTAACAAACAAATTGGTAGTATTAACTTTTGGTACATGCATTATTAACTTCCAGTACATCAGAGCAAGGTAGCCAACTATGGCGATAACCTTCAATAACGCAGGGTATTCTGTTGTTATGCCAGGAAATACACATGGTAAACCTGGTCAGAAATTCAGCATAATGTTTTAATTTAAATACACTAACCCATGAGTCACACACACAGTAAAGTAAAGATTTGGTTTTACAATACAATTACAAGTTGGATAGCCTATTTTTTCACTGTGAAACTGATTTCTACAAATGGACAGAAAGCTAAGTTTGTTTCCCCCTTGTGGCTCACTGCTGTGTACAAAATTCATTATTAATGCATGCTCATTGTGGAGTAGGTAGCTCAGTTGGTAGAGTGCACAACTAAGATGCTGGAGGTACCGGCTTCAAGCCTTGGTCAATTCTAATCTGTTTTTCTATAGCTATATGATACACCAAACATCAAAGCGGAAATATGTCGTTTGCAGCTCCTACTCCCCCCATTCAGCTGTTGAGAGAAGTTGAATGGCACTTGCCATCCTTCGGAGGGGACGGCGGTTCCAATGGTAGGACAGTCACACCTTACTTGGTTCTCTGAACACTTCTCGTAAAGACTAGGGTGAAAACCTGGTGTTCATCCACTTCCAGCCTGGCAGTCTGGTCAAAATTCATTTTCATTCATGGCTCTGCAATAGCCTTCCAAGTATAAAGTATGCGGGGTAATTGAAAAAATTAGAAGTCATGATTAAGTTCAATTCCCGGCCTTCCAAATTTGAATGAAAAATTTCACAAAATTACATTACCTGTATGTGTAACATAACATATTAACAATATTACATAGGCCTAGTTCTGTCATGATATCTTGATTATCGTGATATCATTATTATGATTATGATATTGCTTTTTTACATGATATCAAAACTCCCTGAACAACATTTCTCATTTCTTCTTAAATTTTTGAAGGAATTTCATTTATAAAACGATGGTCAGGAAAAAGATTGACAACAGAATCAGAGTCCTCATCGAAAATGGGGTCGTCAGGGGTCATAGGTCAATGTTTGTACTGGTGGGTGACAAAGGCAAAGATCAGGTAAGATTTCTTAAATCACCAGTCTATTTATTTTACACTTCATGGGAAGTAAAATCATTCTTAAAAGTTTTCAATTTAAAGAACTTTGGTCCTCATCCATAACCAAGTCTACATACTTTCTCATGATGAATAGCTTGGGATGTAAGTGGTCTATTGCACTTTAAGGATTAGTCGTCAACTTTGTTTGTCCATATTATATGAAAGAGGACATCAAAAGAAACAAAATGGTGAAGAAAGCATTCAAAAATCTTATTCCAATAGAAGATATTTAAGTTTAAAGCCCTGTCCTATCTTTGTAGAAATGACTTGTGCAGCAAGTTTACTAATACTATGGAAAGTTGGCATCTTCATCTTCACATTCTTAGTAATTGTTAATGTATTTCACAGAAAATGTATTTAATTTTTTCACTATTTGAATTATTTACCCTCAAACTTTCACAACAACAACAACAACAATTGAATACACAACATTGACGGACAGACACGGTAGTTACCTGCATTTTCCTTTCAGTCACCAGGGGTGACTGCCAGGTTCTGCTAAACACTACCGAGGATAATAAAATACATACAGACAGACAAACAGTAAGATGAAAAACAACAAGTCAGGGAAAGAATCAGACAAAGACAACCGGATGCGAGGCAAACCAAAATGGTGTGGGGGCCAAAAGGTGAGGAGGGGAGAGACGACTGGGCAAAGAGCAGTGGTGATGAGAAAAAAACAAGACAAAAAAAAAACCTCAACATTTCCTCAGGTGTTATATTATAAATACCCTTCCTACGTTTAGTTTTACTGCTTTTTGACATTAGCCAATGGTTTTTAGGCCACAAAATCAGAGGTCAAAATATGATAGAATACATAAAGACTTTGATGAATCTGAGGCTATGACATCACAGCTAGTCTGATTTCAGTCGATTTTTCACAAATGATATCAAAGTTTAATCTTAGATATCTCATTTATTGGAATAATATTTGTATGCTTTCTTTACCATTTTGTTTCTTTTGAAGTCCTTTTTCATATAAGATAGACTTGCTTGACCTCTGAACTTATCCTAACCCAAGAGTGTGTTAATAACTCACTGATTAGCATGTCCTTTCAAATTCCTAATAAATTCTCTACGCTCTGATTACACACATTATAATGTCCATGCATGTAGTCACTCTAAATTCAGAACTTGGCCCTCCACAATAAGCTCCAATGTTTGTTAACGGATAAAAAGTAGTGTGATTAGAGCTCTTTTGCAAAAACTTCCTGGATAAAATCATCTCCTTTCTTTACCATACCCTCCTCTATAACTATATTTAGTTTTCCTTTCCCACCTTCCTCCTGTTCCTAAACATATGATCTATTCTTATAATCTTTTTGTACCTCTGATATAATAAACCTCTCGGGCACATTTTGACCTCTGACGTCGTGGTGCCGGTAAACAAGCAAACAAACATCATAAATCACTGAGTTTTCCATGGTAAGTTTCTAAATTGCTTCTAGTAGAGATTAATTCATTCTCTCTGGTACAATTTGATTATCATCGTCATGAAGCCGTTTAAACCCACCACCAATTAGCCAACCAATAAAAGTCATATCCGTACAAATGCTCTTGTGGGGTAGGACTGAAGATTTGTAACAAGATTTAGATGTGATGGTATAACAGTATGCAAGTACATATATGGATAGGTAGAAACAACATAACAAAAAAATCATAAAAATCATGAAAATAGCAAAAACAAATTCTCATGAAACTTGGTTAATATTACAACTCGGTAGCCGAGCTCTTCCAAAAAAACCTCCGAATAAAATTATCTTCTTCCTTCATCATGCTTCCCTCTACAACCATATTTAGTCCTCCTTTCCCACCCCCTCTCTCTCTACATTATTTTTTCACCCATACACCTCCTTTCTCGATCCCAGCTTTCTGGCTTTTAGTTCTTGTGTTTCTCTCAATCTCCTCCTGTTTACTCCTTTTTCTACCTCTGGAATGAGCTAACCTCTCAGGCACAATTTGACCCTTGCTGTTGTGGTGCCATTAAACTCTCATCAAACAAATAAACAATACAGCTCTCTGAATTTTCAAATTTCTATATATACAAATTGGGGAAACAAATACTTTAGACATTGCTTCCAAATTGAAGAAAGAAAATTAAAGATAATTTAGTTTGCTTTTTAAGCTGCGCTAGGATGAAAATTTCTCTAATGGAAAATGGTAATCATTGTTTGATATTTTAGGTCAAAAGTTCCACTCGAAATTACTTTTATGCCATGGTGTGACATGTTAGTCTGCACACTAGACTTATTGTCAGTTTAATATTAGCCATATGGCAAGCCAGATAACAACTACATTAAAGATTATTTTGATTGAGCAAATCATTTAACTTCTGGTTTTTTGTTTTGATTAACAGGTGGTTATTTTACATCACATGTTATCTAAAGCTGTAGTGAAAGCCAGGCCATCTGTTTTGTGGTGTTACAAGAAAGAGCTAGGATTCAGCAGGTGAGCATTGTCTTTCAGCTTGTTCATTTATCATTTTTATTTTTTATTTTCCAGTCTAGTGATGAATCTTGATTGCTTTTTTTGGTATATTTTTTGTTGTAGTTTGTTTGTTTGTTTGTTGGTCTGTCAAAAAGATAT
This sequence comes from Chiridota heheva, assembly GCA_020152595.1. Taxonomy (NCBI): domain Eukaryota; kingdom Metazoa; phylum Echinodermata; class Holothuroidea; order Apodida; family Chiridotidae; genus Chiridota; species Chiridota heheva. The sequence goes on from JAIGNY010000483.1 coordinate 1,173,423, forward strand.
CTTAAGAATTATCCAGACATTCAGGTTTTCACAGTTTCACCTGGTTGGACCTAGAATGATTTAATCTTTGACATTGACTGTTAGTACTGTAAAGAGATTTTACAATCTGGCGAATGTATTTGTCCAGGCTGGGAATACAGTACTTAGTAAATACTTAAAAGATGAATCTTTGCATCGGAGCTGGACAGAAAATCTAAGGTTCCGGCTGTTTTAACTGTGGGAGAATCAGGAATTCGCGAGGGAAAAAAAGTCATCAAAAAAACAAAACAATTACGATTGATTGAGTAAACAACAGTGGTAAATTTATGTTCTAAAAATGTCCCCAATGTAATTGTACAAAGAAAAGTATATTAATTGCAAATGAGGGAAGTATATAAAGATGTATTCACTACATCAATATCATTTCTGTCACGATTTTTCTGAAGAAGATTTCGACAGTTTTATTCAGAACTGTGGTAAGTTTGATAATTAATTCCAACTCTGCACTTCAAGTCCTCAGTGAATATAGTAATGGGTGTGTGTGTGTTTGTGTGGGTGTGTGTGTGGAGGAGCGATCAATGCAGTCATGTTTTTGAGACATGTTTGGCGGATGTTTATATTCTGAAGAGTGACATGTATTTCATAGGGCTTATTAGTTGATCATATCTGATGCATTAAATACTTTTGTATTGTCTTGTTTTTTTTATATTTCCAGTCATCGCAAAAAGAGAATGAAACAACTTCAAAAGAAGATAAAGAGCGGCACCTTGGATGTGCATGAAGATGATCCGTTTGAATTGTTCATTGCTGCCACCAATATAAGATATTGCTACTACTCGGAGACGCACAAAATCTTGGGAAGTACATATGGAATGTGTGTGCTGCAGGTTTGTCTATATATATATATATATATATATGTATGTATGTATGTATGTATGTATGTGTGTATGTATGTATGTATGTATGTATGTATGTATGTATGTATGTATGTATGTATGTATGTATGTATGTATGTGTGTATGTATGTATGTGTATATATATATATATATATTATATATATGTATATATAAACATATATATATATATATATATATATATATATATATATATATATATATATATATATATATATATATATATATATATATATATATATATATATATATATATATATATATATATATATATATATTTATATATATATATGCTTAATTGACCATTATATTAACCAATTGTGGGCGCTTGAGGATGATTTATTGTGGATTGAACCCAGTACGCTAGAGTAGAAAGCTAAGATTCAATCGCTCTGCCATGGAGGTCATATTTTGCATTTGGTTTTATCAGTGAAAGTTTAAGACCGCCCGAACATTCTTTTGTGACTTCTGTGACTCCAATTCTATTTTGAATTTCTTTCTTATGCCGTAAGTGGTCAAACATATTTTCATTATTTAATAGAGGAAAATAAAAGTAACTAATAGGTGAAAAGAGTGACATTTACAGAAATCACAAAATTGGACTAGCAGTGACTTCAGAACCTTATATTTCGTCAGAACTTTTCGTGTATTTTGCTGAAATATTTTTTTGTTAAGATGAACCAAATGGATCAACAGGTTCTGACCAAGATTGTTGGCTGTTCAACATATGATAGCTTCATTACAAAAATCCCTGTATCTATATCCTGAGCAACAGAAGAAAATGTAGTTTAAAGGAATATTCCTGTGATTTTTCCAGGTGAATGTATATGAAAGAGGACAATTGAAGGAACAAAATGATTAAAAAAATGATGTTGATATCGTATTCTGCTTAGGAGTTGACTTTCTGACCAGGTATTGGGCAAATCAAATAATCAGACACAAACATATATTTTACTTTTGCCATATCCATTTATCAACCAAGCCTGAGAAAGAAAAATAACCCACAACAACAACATGGTTTTGGCGGTTTATGAACGCAGGAAAAACTGAAATATGCAGGAAGAAAAAAATAAAAAATATATATATATATATTTTTATTATAAAAAATTAAAAAACATTCTTTAGTAAGCAACAGTTTATGTGGTAAAAAGTAAAGGTTTTGGGTTGGTTGCTTTAAAAACATCCCCTACATCACTGTGTGATGAATAGTACATTAAATTGTGAAAGAAGGAATATGTGTGGTATAGTGTATTTACGGCATTGAAATTACTTCCGCCACAATTTTACGAGGTTAGAATTTTGACATCTTTATTCAGAACTGTGTGAAATTTTATAATTAAAGAAGTACTAGACTAAAAGTGAGGGCGCTTGTTTTTGCTAATTTTACAGACATATCACAGAAAAAAGATTGATAAACTTCATGCCTCCATAGCACCCTCACAGTCCATCACGTTCTCCTTGCTTGCCCCCTGTATAACCTTTTTAGAGCTTCCCTAGTTCCCCACAACTCAATTACTGACTTCTTTCAGAAAAACCCTCCGGATTAAATGATCTCCTTCCTTCATCATGCTTCCCTCTACAACCATATTTAATACCCCTCTCCTACCCCCCTCTCTCTACTTTTTTTTTCACCCATGCACCTCTTCTCTTGATACCAGCTTTCTGACTTTCAGTTCTTGTATATCTCTCATTCTCCTCTTGTTTTCTTTTCTTCCTACCTCTAGAATGATCTAACCTCTCAGGCACAATTTGACCCTTGTTGTCTAGGTGCAGTTAAGCTCTCATCAAACAAACAAACAAACTTCCATAGTCCACAGATGACGTGAGGGCCAATTTTACTTGAATTTTCATTAGAAGCAGAAAATTGGTAAAAATACGCCCTCACTTTTCGGTCTAGTGCCCCTTTAATTCCAACTCTGGTATCCACCAATGTAAGTATACAAACTTAGGTAAATTTTTAAGGCAGTTAATAGAATTGTCCTCCATTTTTATTTCAGGATTTTGAGGCCTTGAGTCCAAACTTGTTAGCAAGAACTATAGAAACAGTGGAAGGTGGTGGCCTAGTGGTCATCCTGCTCAGGACAGTGGATTCTTTACGCAAGTTGTATACAATGACCATGGACGTCCACTCGCGCTACCGGACAGAGTCACACCAGGATGTTGTTGGGAGATTCAATGAAAGGTCTGAAGATTTTATTCTTATGAACAATTGTTTATCCTAGATTCAAGTGGGGGAAGGCAGTTGTGAGCTTGGAAAACTCTTCCATATTGAATAACTATATCAAAGGTCTATGGATGTGTAGGTTATGATTAAAAACTTTGAAAATAGCAAAGACCTTTAATCAAAATCAGTTAAACATTGGCCGTATTACAACAGTTGTAAATCTCAGGCATCGAGTTCTATATTTAATACAGTGTTTTTTTGTAAGTCTTTTGTTTTTTAAGGAGGACATAACATGGTGGAACAAAATGCTGTCTTTGATACACTTAGGTATATTCACGAAATTAACGCTTCTGCTTGAAAAATTATGGGTACTTTCTGGAACTGCCCAATATGTGGCTCATCTTTAGGTTATTCCTGTTGTCGAGGGCCTACAGGAGCCTCTGGTTTGAATTGGTGTGTGGCCATGCCTAATACCTGCATAGGTTTTGTCGTAACCAAGCAATCTTTCCTTCACCAAATCACATAGGCATATGAACCGGAGGGGAAAGGGGGGGGGACACAGGGCCCCTAATGTTGCAGTGACCTACATGGTGCCCTCTCAACTAAGTCAATTTTTTAATGATTGATCTAGTGTTGTAACATATCTTTGTGCCCCTAATGAAGAACATGTTCCTATGCCCATGCCGACTCATTGTTAAAACTTGAAGAATAACATTCTATAATTAAGTCTACTTTACTTTCACTTCTGATTGAGTGGCTGTCACTCTCCATGTTGTTCCTAGAAGTAGCTTCATAAATTGACGCTAGTATATAAGTACTGATGTAGAAGAACTATGCAGTTTGCCCCGTCTATTACTGATGGCTTGCCCTTACTTACGTCACGAGCCTACTGTACTTGTTACGTGACATGGATATTTCAGAGGTGGGCTGAAATAACGCTTAAGTTACTGCCACTTTCAACCTATATTATTCCTTACATTTACGAGTTGATAGTGTGAATATTGATTTGTGTAAGATCATTTATGTCATTCTAAAGGTACTTACATCAATCTAAGCCAAATTGAATCTCATGTCATGTCCTCGTCAAATGTTTATAATAATTCTTTGAAGTAGTGTAGCAAATTTGGACTAAAATTTTGGAGTCTTTACCATACCCCTAAATTCTAGCAGGAATAGACTTTCCTATGATTTTCAGTGTCTAACATTAAAGAAAATGATTTAAAGAAATTTATTACAGATTTTGAGCTGTCCGCCTAGTCATACATCACAAATTTGGCATAAATTAAGATTTGACAACTTACTTGACTTACCACTCCTTTCTCCTGGGTAGGAAGATTAAGGCTTCTCCTGGGTGTGGAGGTTAAGGGTTCCCTAAGCAAATCTTTATCTCTTTCTGTCTCTTGCTACTACTGCATCTTCTCCCCAGCTGTTTCATGCAAAACTGTTTCTCTCCTTTTCTGCCACTCTTCTCCATGTAGTCTTAGGTCTTCCCTACTTTCTTCTACCTTCTGGTGTCTAGGTGATGGATATTCTGGCATAGTTTTCTTCGTTCATTCTTAATACATGACCCAACCATCTCCATCTTCTCTTAAATATCTCATTGCTTATCTCCACTGTGCCTGTTCTTTCATATAGTTCTTCATTGGTGACTTTCACTGGCCATGTAATTTTTTGAATAATTCTAAAGGCATCTCTTTTGGAACATTGAGTTTTTTCTCATCAGCTTTTGTCAGCTTCCAGGTTTCACATTCATAGATGAGTACTGAGATTACATTTGATTGAAATGTTTTCAGTTTAGTTTTACCCGGTAGATGTTTGATTTCCAATTCTTGTCATTTGTCTGAAAGTTGCCTGTGCCAGCCCAAATCTGCATTGTATGTCTTCATCAGTGCCTCCTTCTTTGGACAGTCTTGCACCAAGGTAGACAAAGCTATCAACATCTTCAAGCTCTGCATTTGCAACTTTAATTGTTCCATCAGTTTTGTTGTTAATGCACATGATCTGTGTCTTTTTTGTCATTAATCTTCACACCAACCGTTTGACCTGTTTCATGTAGTGTGCTTTTTTTGTCTTGGAGTTGTTCTTTGGTGCTAGAAACAATGTCATCAGCGTAAACATATTAACAACTAATCAAGCTTTATCATCCATACATCAAAAATTGCTTTATTCAAATTTCAAAAACTGATTTGCTCGGATTGAAATACTCTTTCAACCAATAATAGAAATTACTACATAAATCACCTATTTTTGATGTTCTCCTCACAGGTTCATGCTGTCGTTGACCTCGTGTAAGACCTGCATGGTGGTGGACGATCAGCTGAATATTCTTCCGTTGTCTTCGCACACCCTCAACATCAATCCAGTTCCTCCCAAGTCCCAGGTAACAAAACTTGTTCATTTTGCATCTTCCTTTGGTGCTGTTTCTCCTGTTAGCGACTAGAGCTGTAAATGTTTACGGATTTTATTAAACGTGTGCACGCCAAAAAAAGCGAGCGTGTATCGTTTTACACGTGTTTAGTACCATAATTTTCAGAAATACACCAAAATTGCTCCAAATTTACAATGCTAAGTTAAAAAAATTGCGCAACCAGTATGGCAAAAGTATTGACTCCATTGCGCAAATACAGGCTGGAATTTTGCTTTCCACATCGTAAAAAGTTGATTTCTACATTATGAATTATTATATTGATGGAAAATGTGCATGGAAATTCAGATTAGAAAGAACAGATAATTTCCTTTCAATGTCATTTAAACTCAACATCGCGTAACTTTTTTGCGGTACTTGCTAGGGTTTTAAAAGTTTCACTGTGAAAATCATGCATACTATGATACCTCGCCGTAAAACATTTCAAACTATGCCACTACCCTGAAAGTTCTGAAGTATCAGTCCTCTCAAAAAGATGGCCGCCATCTTTGTGAAGCACCTAACATTTCAGCTCTGTTAAAACCTTTTTGTTTTTGTTTATTTTGCAATTTTTTCTTCTTCTTGCACAATTTATTTTGACACTTCAGGTAATATTTACATGTAAATGTACTGATTGTCACGATTTAAGTATTTTGACTGTGTGTTTGTTGGTCGATTTAACAGCTTGTAAAACGGGCCTCGATTTAGTGGGATTTAAAGCCTTTTGGCCTATTGTTAGTTCCACGGTTTACTGCTGCACATTCGCAGTGCATTTCACAAGTAAGCCTATCAGATTTTGGCGTAATCAAAGTGCAAAATATCCCCATTTATAAGTGATTACTGCACATTTGTGATTCTCACATTTAAAATGTATTATGCTAATCGGGTTTATAGTTTGTAAAAAGTCATTGATTGGAATTTTGTCGGCCGAATGTGTGTGTGATTTGAATCATGAATGATCATATTGAGTTTCAACAGCAAGTCCGACTATGAAAAACGATAACTCACAATGAAATATTTAGTAAACGTTTACAAGGATTTGCGAGCATGTAGCGTGTACACGTTAAACAGTCACAGCTCTATTTTCTGTACTGGGCCTGTTTTTTTGTTCCTTTTGGCCCTTCCTTACATTGGAGTTTGTGTTGAGGAACTCAACTTTAACTTCCCAACTTTTCAAGACAATTTCACATATTTTATTGAATGAATGATCATGGCTTAAACTATTCTGTTCATTACTTAATGTCCCCTTTAGTGCAGCATCCCAGGCTTCTCGGCCTTTTTCAAAACAAAATAAAACTCCACACAAATAGAACAGTTTTCAGGTGTTTTTTGAACACATTTATGGAGAAACTGTTTCTAAATTCAAAAGGTAGATCATTCCACTGTGGTGGACCACCATAATACAAAGTTTTTTGAAGGAAAAGTAGCTAGAATTAGTTTTGTCAGTTGGGGTCTACTGTAACATTTGAAATACTTGCACAAAAACTTCCTTGTTCTGTGTCATTCAATATTCTTTGAGGGAATTTTCCCCTTATAATATGTTTGGGAGGAGGGGGGAGGGATTTGTTTTTTCTGTGCAAAAATTCTGCAAGTTTACATTTTAATGCAACTCTGGAATCCATGAAACCAAAGAAAAGATTCACTGCATTTTGCTATCATCCGTGGATCGCCCGACAAGTCATATCCGTCAATCAATCAATCATCAGTTTGTATCGATGATAATTTGTTGTCTTGCAGGAAGATACCCTCAGTCCAAGTGACGTAGAGTTGAAAGGACTGAAGGAATCACTCCAAGACACCCAACCGGTGGGATCTCTTATCAGCTGTGCCAAAACCCTGGACCAGGTGAGAAACCCTCTATTGTAGTGGTCAAGAATGGTCCTCTAAATATAGTATTACAAAAAATGGTGCAAAAGTGAAGAAAATCTCATGAGAAAAAGAACATAGTTTAGGTTTAAGGTTTACACATTGCAAATTTTTCACGTTTCAATAATTTAAATTTTTTAATTTCAACTTTGTATAGAAAATTAACTTTCAAGAATAAAAAGGATTAGTTCAGTGGGCAAGCATGTCTATCATATAGTAAGGAAGGCTGTAACAGAAATAAAATGGTTAAAGGAATATTCCCATGGTTTTTCATTTTTCATGAATAATAGAGAAAATTTGTAGAAACAAAGTGGTGAAAAAACTATATTAATATCTTATTCCGTTTAGAAGTTATAACAATTTAAAGAGTAGAAAAATGTTCTTAAAAACACCCCATATAGTATATGTCCTTCAGCTTTGTGATGTCATCAAGGCAATTCCAGTACAATTATTATGTATTTCTTATCAATTCAATCACACTTGTTTTACATTATCGAACAGCATTTTTGGTTCATGTGGAATATATAATTTACAAGAAAGTATTTTTTTTTCCCCCTTCGTGAACATCACATTTACAATGAGAAAAATAGTCCCAACCATTTTTAAAGAACTACAAAAAGTCGTTTTGTTGAAATTATTTTTACGGCATCACAGATGTTGCCAATCAGTCACTTTTGTCCAAATTCAAAAATACTTTACAATTTCGTAACTTCTAAATGGAATAAGATATTAACATAGTATTTTCACCACTTTTGTTTCCAAAATTTGTCTCTATTATATATAAAAAAACCTAAATCCATGGAAAGCTTTGAAAAAGGTTTTTCGCTTAAGAAGATAGTGCTGTTTCAGCTGTGTACAAACGACTGAAATCAGACTAGTTGTGATGTCACACCCTTACATTCCTTGTAGTCTTTTAGTATTCTATTGTATTTTAGATTTTGTGGAGTAAAAACTATAGGATATTACAGGAAAGTAGTAAAACATAATATTTAGATAACCAACATCAAAGAAAAAAAAAGATTCAATTAATAAAAATGCTGAATTAACTTTACATAAAAATGCATCGACAGTTGTTGAGAAAGTAAAGTCGAGGGTGCCAACCTACTGTATAGAGATTGTGGATGGTTATGTTACATATCACTTGTTCACCATCTGCCAGGTAAGCTGGGCAGCAAAAATGCTTCTTATGTAGGTACATAATATCTCATATGTAGAAGTTACTCGCAGTGAGAAACTTAAACATAAATAAAATGATTTCCATTCATAAAAAAGTATTTTACGAGTTGAAATGGTTATTTCCTGTTCAGTGTTTGGTTGTACAAATCGACAAGGACAGAAAAAAAGGAGTATTATTTTACAGATTGCCAGAGGAAGAGAGCAGACGGGTGAAATGGATAACTGCAGTGAAATGCAAAGATTGGACACCACACACACAATGAATACACGATTACAATGACGGGGTCGTCATCTCGATTATGGAAGCAATGGTGCACTCTGGTGCGCTGGTTGCATGGAAACCCACCGGGAATTGAACCCGGGACGCTAGCTTGCCAAACCGAAGGTTCAACCACCTGACCAGGGAGGTCTCTTACTGTTGTAGATTGGACACCAAGTTCCGCCAGTAGAATATGTGGCATAGGAAGTGGGGGGCCAGTGGCCTTGGGCCCCAATATTTTCTCCAGGAGGGCCAAGTACCGTTTTGGCCCCAATAATGAAGGTCCAATGAATTGATTTTGAAGAGTCAGAATCCATAGCTTCTTTTCTTCCGCAAATCTTCAATTTTCAGAAAATTACCTTCATTTCGTGAAAATTGCTTCAAATTTCATGCACTTTTCTTCATTTTCGAGAAATTTGTTTCAAATTTTCGATAAGTTTCTATCAATTTTAGGAAATTTTTAAATTTTGTAGAATATCCAGTTCATTTTGGTGTCTTTAGTACAATTTTCATGCCATTTCCTTAATTTTCGCGAATTTTTCGTCAATTTTCATAAAATATCCTTCAATTTCGTGAAATTTGCTTCAATTTTCGATGGTTGTTCAAGTTTATTTTTATGAAATTTGCTACATTTTTCATGCAATTTTCTTCATTTTCAGGAATTTTTCTTCAATTTTTATCAAATATCCTTCATTTTTGTGACTTGCTTCAATTGTTGTGCAATTTCCTTCATTTTCGTGAAATTTGCTTTAATTTTTGTGCAATTTTCTTCATTTTGGAAATTTCCTTAAATTTTAAAAAGTATTCAGTTCATCCTTGTATGTTACTTGATTTTATCTGATCGTATAAATTATGTAAATTCTTCATATTTCTTTTAATTCCCTTAGGGGAAAGCCTTGTTGAAGTTTGTCGAAGCAATTTCTGAGAAAACTTTGCGCAGCACTGTGTGCATGACAGCAGCAAGAGGTCGTGGCAAATCAGCTGCTCTAGGTCTTGCCATGGCAACCGCTGTGGCTTTTGGGTAAGTACAATTTTGCAAGTTCTTTGCATTATTGATTGTTTGCATTATTATAATCGACTGACTTTTTTTAGCTGTATATGTTCTTGCATATTAGTTCTCCCATAATTACATACTGTAGGTGGTGTGAATTTTGAAATTTTCTATGCTTTCTTTTGAAGTTGGTTGACAGGTTAGTAGATCTTTAAAAGTATAGACCTTTTTAAATCTGAATCGGTAATTTCCTGAAAACTAATTTAAATAATGTCACATTGCCGAAATTCACGTGTCCATAATGGACCAATCGTATACTGGAGGAATCTTATTGACCAATCAAATACTGGAGGAATCTTGGCCGTCTGCACAATTCACGCATGGTATGAGATCAATTGGCGTATGAAAAAATGTTTTCAAGTGCACATGCTTTATACATGCAGGTAATACGCACGTGTATTGCGCATGATTACAGTTTTTTCTTCAAAACTGCACCTGATTGGTTGGGTAACAAAGAAAAAATCCCCCCAGCAGTTGATTGGTCGAAGTTCTTTAGTAGTCACGTTCAGCTAAAATCAGTTTGAAAAGGTCTATAGCACTTCCCGGGTTCGAATCCTGGTGGGTCTGCAACCAGTGAGTTCACAACTGGTTATCAAAGGCCATGGCCGTCTTGATATAATGTCCAGCACTGGATGCTTTCGGGACGTTAAACCATGCTATGCTATGCATGTACATGCTAATCTAATCTGTCGCAAATGTTAGTGAACCTTTACAATAATTCTAATTGCTGAACTGTCTTGCCAATGAAAGTCAATATCATTCAAATTGCCCACTTGACTGAAAATAATCAAGTCAATAATTTCTACCTATTTTATACAAGATTGCCTTTTTCTTTATTTGGTTTGGATAGGTATTCCAACATCTTTGTCACGCTCCCAGCCCAGAGAACCTGAGGACTGTGTTTGAGTTCGTGTTTAAAGGCTTTGATGCATTAGATTATCAGGTAGGAATATATGTATATGTAAGAACAGGCAATTCATTCTATTTCATTGTGTAAAATCTATTTTGTTTTTAATCGTGTGCTACAATTGCTTGAAGAAGAGTAGGTCATTTTGTCAAAATGTTTGAGGGTCTTACCCTTATACCTTCAAACTACACATTAAAAACTGAAATACCCTTCTGTTCTCCTCTCTCCTACCTCACTTTAATAAGGTCATTTCACACTACCTATACCTTTGACCTGTGTCAAAACTTTCACAGGTCCAATCTGTGTCGACTCTGTAAAATCTCGACACGGTCCAGTCCCGCTCTGTACTTACATCGCTCAAAGATTAACACTGGTCACATCCAACTCATGTATTTGGTTGATCATGCTGAAATTCTCAAGACTGTTCAAAAGCTTTCAATCCTACTCCAATGCAGGGTTACTTTTAAGACGGGTCAAGCGTTTTACACAGGTCAATTCTGTCTTGAAATTTAGAGTGGGTCAATCAAGATTACACGTGTCCAACACAGATAATTTCCGTAGTGTGAAAAAGCCTATAGTCTTTATACTTAAACTTCTCTATCTCTTTATTTTAGCACTCTGATTTTGATCTTACCATACTAGTTTGGTATGTTTGACTTTGACTGTTTCTGTCCCATACAACCTCACCAAACAAACATGACATAAATGGAAAGAAATGTAAAGTTTCGTAAAGATTTTTAGCTGTTTTCCTATTTATGTGCCACAAAATTTGCTGATGCCAAAAAGATCCTTGAAAATTATATGTTTAAAACTAAACATGTTATTTTGATGAATTAAAGTCTGTGCTACTCAGAATTAGAATTGTACGTTCTTTTTCATTAAGTCTAAACCTCGCAATAGAGGGATTTCATCACGTGACTCTAATTCATCTGGAAGCCATTTTGCTGGGCAAGCATTGTTGCATTTCATGCGTTTTCACACAGCTCAGTCACATCACAGGTACAACAAACATACTGCCTGCTAACCTACTGTACTTACCAGTTCAGCGAATGTTATTGTTTTTGTTCGAGGTGGTGATTTTACTTTATATTTTCCTAACGTGTTATATATTCACCGGGCATACGAAGAGTAACTTTTACGTGAACGCCATCTGATTGTTCGTTATATGCAGAAAAAGCCTACATACCTGGCATAAAGTGCTCACTGCAAATCCTATACCGAATGTTGAAAGACGTTGCGTCGTACAGCAGAAACCCACTTTGAACGTCGATTAGGAACAGATTGAAATTAAGAAAACGTCTTTTATTCCCTGGCACATGTCTATTAGTGCAACAAATGGCACAGCAAGATTCCGGCATAATTATCTTACAAAAATTAGCTTGTATAACACCATGCAAGCGTTTGTTAGTCTAAATAAGTCTACAGCAGACGATTGTTCTCGCCTGACAAAATGGCTTTGTAAACAAAGTCATGTGACCTCATGACGTCAGCTGAAATACCCTAATACATTCTCTGTCTTAAGCCCACTCACTTTCACCTCCTCTTTGGCTCCCCCAACCCCTCTGCAGCAATTGCCATTGCACCCTCACAGTCCATCATGTTCTCCTTGCTTGCCCCCTGTTCAACTTTCCCAGAGCTTCTCTTGCTCCTCACAACTCAATTGCTGAGTTCTTCCAGAAAAACCCTTTGAATGAAATTATCTCCTTCCTTCATCATGCTTCCCTCTACAACCATATTTAGTTCTCCTCTTCCACTCCCTCTCTCTACTTTGTTTTTCCACCCATACACCTCCTCTCTCGATCCCAGCTTTCTGGCTTTTAGTTCTAGTGTTTCTCTCAATCTCCCCCTGTTTACTCTCCTTCCTACCTCTGGAATGATCTAACCTCTTAGGCACAATTTGACCCTCATTGTCGTGGTGCTGTTAAGCCCTAATCAAACAAACAAACTTAAGCCCCGGCAAAACCTCAAATCTGTGGGATCTATTATTGCTCACAACAGAAGCCACAATCCAACACAAGCAATTAGCAATTACACCAAGGATTTCTTATTTCTACAATGCACACACTTTACCTCACTTTCCATGGTCATAATCTGACATTGATAGTAAACAAATTTAACTGCAGCTCACTGACTTTCACACTCAACACAAGGACAAAAGTAGTCCCCTGTGGTCAATGTGTCTGGCTTGAAGTAATAATTTACAAATAGGATGGTGTTTAACAGTGAAGGTTTTGTTTGTTTATTGATGAGTGAATAGGTGATGTTTTTGTCCAACCCTTGTAGGCTTTGAGGATTATTTGGACTAAAAATCTATTGCAACAGATTTTCTTATCATGTAATAAGAGAAGGGAAAATTATATGCTTTATCAAAATGTATCATTTCAATCATCTAATTAATCAATTGATTAATCAATCAATCAATTAATCAATCCGGAAGTAACTATTTAACATTTTCCGTAATTCCAGGAGCATATGGATTATGAACTTGTACAGTCGACCAATCCAGAGTTTAACAAAGCTGTGGTGAGGGTTAACATCTTCAAGGAACATCGTCAAACCATCCAGGTCAGAGTTCAAGATATGAATATTTATGACTTAAAAACAACGTGTTTATATTACCATTGTTTATGGTTATGTAAATGTTAGTAAGATGTTGCTTCATATGCTTACATACTGTGTGCTTGTGCGTTTAGCTCTTCAATTTTGGTTTTGAAACTTGTTTACTTCTCACTTATGTTCTGTAGTTGTTTTTGTAGTTGATTCTGTAGCTTGATTTTAGTCACTTCTACGCAAATAATATAGAACATTAAACTTAGGTTTCGAATGCTTTCTTTACCAAGTTGTATCTTTAATCATCATCATTCATATGAGATGAACATGCTCAACTTGTATATCAATCCTTTGAAATAAGGGATTAGTTAAGTGGTCAAACAAGTTCATCTTTTTTAAAAGAGGATTTTAAAAGAGACCAAATTGTGACAGCTAAAGATATATTGACAGGTAAAGGCAACATTAGCTCAACTGATTAAGAATCCAGTGTGAAACATGAAGAAAGCAAACAATGTCATCAAAATCGGTAAAAAATTGGTCATTTTATAGCTTTTTGTGCAAATATGCAATTTCTTTTGTTACTTTTGTGATGTATGAAAGGGACATAGTCTGTATTTTCTTATGCAAATCCATTTGATCTTTACCATACCCCCAACCAACCTCAAGCTGGAGAAGATATTTTGAATATTTTAAGGCCTGAAATTAAGGGAACAAATAAAGAAAAAGAAAAGCATTGTGAGGTGTTTTTCTGTTCATACATCACAATTTTTCAATAGATTAAAAATCTTTCAAAGTTTGATTACTCATAACTTGAAAACTACACATGCCATTTTCAAAATTCAAAGACTATTAAAGTCGTAATCTAATGCTCTGTCTGGTTGGTGGTTGAACAGAACCTGTTTTTACCTGTCCATAGACCTTTAAAGAGATATTCAAGTTTAAAATAGCAACTTGTGTCAACACTACGTTCTCACATTCCTCAAAACTCTTTGCGTGTTATATTTTCTGCGACTTTGTGACCATTAAATACTGAGGAGGACACAAGCAAAGTTTATGTTAAACCAGCTGTTGAGCTGCTGCATGACTGATGCTCTAATTCTATTTACAGTACATTCATCCAGGGGACGCTCAGAAACTTAGCCAGGCAGAGCTGTTGGTGATTGATGAAGCTGCAGCCATACCCTTACCTCTGGTCAAGGAACTCCTTGGGCCGTACCTTGTGTTTATGTCATCTACCATCAATGGGTAATATATGATTCACATAGTACATCCTAATATTAACAATTATGATACCACTTTCTTATGTAGCACTTTTCTACACTCCAAGCGTAGTCAAAGTGCCTTACAATGACCAGTCCAATTCTTACCTCTGGTCAAGGAGCTTCATGGGCCGTACCTTGTGTTTATGTCATCAACAGTCAATGGGTAATACTTGCTTTCATCCTTCACATGGTTTCAAGAGTGACACAAATTTCAATCGCCCTGACTGTTGTTCACGTATACATCATTCATGCGTTGTTACCCACCTTGGCAAAATTTGACAAATTTTTTACGATTATCAATTGTTTACTTTAATTGTGCAGCTTAAAATAATTATGTATTGAAATTTATTTCAACCAGTATCAGCTATCAGATAGTGTATGTTTATAGTGGTACATCTGCTGGGAAATTAGGCATATTTATCACATGGTGGACAAAATTTGTGTCGGATGCAGAGTTCCCACATTCTATTATGAAACATTGGATTTTCTAGAAATCTTATAGGGTCTTTTGAAGCGATCATTTTTAAATCTTCATAAAAGTAATTGAAGTAAGTTCTTAAGTGGACAGAATTCGGACCCACCACAATATTAGGTGGTTGAATAACCCACCAGGATATTAGCGGTGGTCGAATAACTCATCATGATATTAGGGGTGGGTGAATAACTCACCTGCATGGTCCTCCTAGGAGTTTTATTTTTCTTTGCTTTTTATATTCAATCAATCGTAACAACAAGAGTCTCCAAGCCTTGAATTCCTGCCTAGCTAACTCTATTGTTTGCACCATTAACACTTACTCTACCAGCACTTTTATGAAAATGTGCTTGGGAGGCAGGGTCAAAAATGGAGCACCCAAAACGCCAATAATATCGCTGCGTGGTAGAGTAAGGATTAAGCACAGGCTGATTATTGAAGGGTCCCCTGTCTTCCAAGCGGCAGAGTAAGGCTTGTTCCACTTCAGTGACCCAGTGGGTTGTCCACCGAATCATGCTGCATATATTTTTGAGTTGGCACACTTGTCGCAGGCTCATTTAGCCCAACCCTACCAGCACTTCTTTGAAAATGCGCTTGGGAGGCGGGGTCAAAGATGGGTGAACCCAAAATGGCGATAATATCGCTGAATGGTAGAGTAAGGGTCAAGCACAGGCTGATTATTGAAGGGTCCTCTGTTTTCGAGCAGCAGAGTTGGGCTCGTTCCGCTTCAGTGACCCAGTGGGCCGCCCTGGGACCATGCTGCATATATTTTTGAGTTGACACACTTGTCGCGTGCTTGTTAGCCCCTACTCTACCAGCACTTTTTTTTAAACACTTGGGAGGCAGGGTCAAAGATGGGGCACCCAAAATGGCAATAATATTGCCGTGTGGTAGAGTAAGGGTTAAGCCTTGGCAAAAGAGTGAACCAAGGTTTAGTGGTTAAGTGGAAATCAAGTCCTCTCGTCCGCTTACGCCAGGGAAACCAGGGATAAGCACCTGGGATGGGCCTTCTTTGAAATTAAAGGAGTCAGTTAGGCAAAGATACCAAACCATGCAGGCTGCAGAAAAGTGGATTGTATATAACCATCAACGAAAATTAAATTTCTTACTGCACTTGTAATTTCTGAAACCACCCTTTACTGATCACCCAATGAAAAAGATTCCTCAACTAAAATATAATTCAATTCCAGATGAAATCATTCTTGAAGTCATTCTTGCTCAATCTTCTTTTGATGGAATACAGTAGTTGATACTCAACTGATGTTTCCGTGCATGATATATGCAAGTCCTTGTTAGGCATGTTTGTGGTGAAAGTCCTCTGAACATATAGTTAACACATGTATGCATATTTCAGCATATGATTTGGATAGTATGGGATAGATATATAGGCAAAATTTGGGATTAAATAAGTTGAAGGATGGAAAGCTAAGTTTGAGAACATTTTGTTCTAATTGTCTATATCCTATGTATGAGAGTTAATTCTGTTTTGCTTTGGTGCAGGTATGAAGGAACAGGTCGTTCCCTTTCCTTGAAACTGATTGAACAGCTCAGGCAGCAGAACGTGTCATTTGGTTCTGGTAGTAATTCAGATGCTAAAGCTGGAGCCCTAGCCTCGGCTAGCATAACCACAAAAACACAAGGAAATTTGGCGGGAGGTAAGTTTAAAGGAATAATCTCATGAATATTCATGTATATTTAGATGATGAAGGATCATCATTGCTAAGATTTGGAACTCACTTCCCTCAGATATAAAAAAAATCTGCTTCCTTGAACTCTTTTAAGTCCCGTTTAAAGAACTACTTATCTACTTATAAAGACCAGGAGTAATCATTGTTGTCTCCAGTAAAAAAATCCTATTCTCTGACTTAAGGTGGGGATACACCCTAAAATATTATTCCTACACCCATATTTTGTTTGTATCATTTTTAGATACTTTAGTATGTTCTCTTCCTATTACCTAAATTTTAAAAGAAAATTCAATCTATAAGTTGGTCAAAATACATTTTAGAAATTAGAGTTTCTATTCAAAAGAAGCATTTTTAAAACCGGAAGTGACCTTTTTAAACCGGAAGTAGCATTTTATCCATCATAAATTAGCTGGGAAACATTCCCAAATCCCACTATTGGCCTGCTAAGGTTGGTTGTGTGTTATATTAGTTGCTACCACCTGTCACATGATGAGTCACATGATTGAATAGCTAGCTGTGATGTTTCCATTGTCCATTGCATTTGTACAACTAACACTACTTTGACTCAAATTTTAATTCACGTATAATGTATATTGTATGTTGTATATTTAAGCGCGATTTGCGCAAAATCGCCTTCGTAAATGCTTACCATTGAATAAGTTATGATATGTACCATCTATACCTTTCAAATTTGGTACATGTATAGAGTGTGAATCCCTCGACAATCCTTAGAGAGCTTTTTAGACTGACTTGTTTAGTATTTGAAACATTGAAGATTTTCTATCATTTTGTTGGAAATTTGGTCACGTGACCATATCCTAATAAATATGCATGATTTGTAAAAATCCTCTCATACAATGCATAACCTAACCATATACTATTATGTGTTAAAATTGAAGTATGGCATAATAAACACGTATGAAGTTATTAAAGTTTTCATATAAGCTACATAAAAATCTCAAATAACCATATATTTTAATATTTGCACAAATTATGCAAATTAGTAGTCATTTACATACACAAATTATACATTAATGTTTCAAATTCAATCTCCTCTTTCAGAAAATGTATACTCTATTAGGTGTTTATAGTTAGGAAAGGGGTTTTATTTGTCCATTTATATACTACCTTTTAAAATAGCAATTTTGGGTGTATCCCCACCTTAAGTAGGCTATATAAGTTTATTCTAACCCGTGTATTACACACTTGTATTGTGCATTTTTTTGAATCCTTAATGGTTTTGTTTTGGGATTTTGTTTTAGGAGGTGATAAGGGTAGGTTTAGGTGGTATTGAAGGAGAGAGGGTCAGGGAGGGTGGTGTTTAGGTAGGGTGGGGTCTATGTAGGGTGGGGTCTTGGTAGGGTGAAGTTTAGGTAGGGTGGGATGAGGGAATGGTGGGTGTATGTACATACTGAATTGATCATCTATTGTCTTGTTTTATGTTATTGTAGCATAAGGGGCTTTTGCACCCATCAGCTTTAAGTAGATATTTGCAAAATATCCTCAGCCATTATGTTAATGTTTGTTAAACCATGTTAACCTCATTTAAGTTGAATCAGTATATAATTTACAAGATGTATCTAATTTCACTTGATGTATATGTATATATTGAATTTATAATTACTTGGCTCGAATAAAGTATTTGAAATGAATTGAAAATGAAATGAATTAAAGAAACAAATTGGTGAAAAACACCACGTTGATATCTTGTTCCACTTTTCACCAGTTTGTCGAAAAGTGACCAGGGTTCTAAATTTAAATATTTTACTACTGTTCCATGGCAGCGTTTAGACAAATCACCTGCCCGGACTCCTGGGGCAACTAAAATTTATGTCCTGGCAAGTTGATTTACAAGTAAATATGCCTGCCGGGCAACCATAAATGAATTGATCCAAACTAATAGAGTGAATTTCTCTTTAAAAACTTAATTCATTGCACAGATTATATTTACTACAATATAACTGATGGAAATGACCAGAAAATAACTTAAATCAGACTTAATTCCACTGTTTATTTAGAGGATACGGATTACAATTTTCACTGTCTTTTAATATTTATACAGCATTCTCAGTGGAAATTGCCGTAAGAAATATTGACCATAACGTGCATTGCCTCGTCCAATATTATCGTGATTATTGTTGGGCAAGTGGATTTTGCTTCCAGGCCAGCATTTTTGCGCATGTGTCTGCCCGGCAAGCAAATGACTTTTTGGGCGATTTGTCGAACGCTCTTCCACGGAATAGTTCTTTCTTAAATAATACTGTTCTGGATCAGATTTCACTGTTCCAACTTTTTACTGATAACGGGACAAATTCCTTTCTTCCCAATGTGCTTCATTTGCATCTACTTTGAATAAAGTAACGTTATTGGTTAATAATATGTGGAAATTGAAAATATGTACGTCATTTAAGTAATTTACATGATGTAGCATCCACTTGCGTACAGTCGTACACATGCACTCAGCCTTGCATGTGTGTATTCATGATTAATTGTACTGACAAGCCTTTTTCTTACTGAAACTTTGTGAAGAATTTTTTTTATATATCTGTAAGATAATCTTGTATGATGACAACATGCATTTATTTTTGAGCAGAAATCAAATTATTGATCAGTGATGCCACATTCGTGTGAAAAGTTGGTGGAACAGTGATGTTTGAAAATGATTAATTATTATTGATTAGTTCTTATATAGCGCTCACTTCTACACAACTAATATGCAATCAGCAGCACTTTGCATACAGTACCGCGCACATACAATTACTGACTAATAACGCTGATTAACTTTGACCACTTAAAAACAACTGAACTTCATAGAGAATTTTTTTTTTACTGAAAAACATGAAAAAGATGAGTTTTTAGTATCAATGAAAATGTTAAAATTACCAGAGGTTTTAATGTCAGTTGGTAGCTTGTTCCATTCCTTAGGCCCTCCCACAGAAAATGCATGATCCCCAAAGTTTTCTTTTGTGTTGATATTACGTGATATAAAGTCTTAGACCTCAATGCAGGCTTAGTTTACTTTTTATTAAAGTAAGTTACCAAATAATTAGCCAAATAATTAGGAGCTAAGCCATTTACACATTTGTAGGACATACATGGTAATCTAAAAAATTTTCTTGAATTGATTGGAAGCCAATGCAATTCTTTTAAGCATTCTGTTTATACAACTCAATTAAAAATTTACTGTTCCTGCATAAACAGCAATGTACTCCGTATAGCGAAACAGTGGAATATTTTACCCCTGGTGACTGGTGTAATATATAGTTTGATGTCATTGCTCCACCTCCTAGATATTTTGTAGAAAAAACTTCCCATCTTTTTCTTCAAGTGAGATTTCGGAAAAATATTAAAAGATTGTTTTTTTTCTTCACCCACACACCTCCTCTCTCGATCCCACAGTTTTCTGACTTTTAGTTCTTGTATTTCTCTCATTCTCCCTCTGTTTTCTTTCCTTCCTACCTCTAGAATGATCTAACCTCTCAGGCATAATTTGACCCTCGTTGTCGTGGTGACGTTAAGCCCTCATCAAACAAACAAAGATATTTTAGCTGTCTGCCCACTTATGCATCACAAATTCTAGTCAAATATTTTTCTAACCTTTAGAGAAATTTCTACTTTCCATAGACCTTTAAAAGAGAGTTGTATTGTGAGTCCAATCAAGGAGCGTAAATATGTAAATGCACGCTCTTTACTTAATGCTTAAAGGACTATGGACATCTAGAGACAACACGGGCTTAATTGCTTTGAAATGTGATCTAAACCATTAAAACAGCAAAATATTCCATAAGAATTGCTTAAAATTGACCAATTTACAGCATTTTTATTTTTTAGCTGTTATTGTGCAATAATGTGTGACATCAATGGAGGAAGGATCCTTTATTACCTTTTGTAAAATCATTGTTTTTTATTCCTCTGTCAATGTTGTCTGAAATATAGAATTTGGACTGAGCAAAATTTGATGGAACTTTGTCACACCCCGTATCATCATGTATCTAGAAAAGACATTCTGAAATTCACAAGTAGCTGAATTTGAAGAACAGAATTTTAAGAATCATATACAGATTTTGAGGTGTGTTCCTCTTAGTATATCACAAATTTTGGACAAATTAACAAATCATGAATCTTTGTTTAGTCATAACTTGAAAACTAAGTAATTTTTTTTATTTTTTTATTATTCTACTAAGAATTCCATGCTCTTTCACATATCTAAAATCTGCTAGATGTCCATAACCCTTTAAAGAGAGTCAAGTTTGAGGATTTTGTGTGATATTTATCTTTTACTTGATATATTTCAACATTCTCGTGAATATTATAGCTTAGCCTTGGCAAATCTTACATGAGGCCCTGTACAACAGTACGTAATAGGTAGAGTAAAAGATAAGAATATCAATGCACATGTATATAGTGATGAGGCGTGTGTGCATGTGTGTTCCGCCATCTTGAAGGTACAGATTTCTCTTGATATCATGTACATCAAATGTTGCGCAGCGTGTTAAAACCATTTCCCTACAAGATGTGTGCCGAAGTGATGGATGTCCACATCACGCAAGTTTTCTATGATAAAGGTTCAAATTCGACTCTCTTTAAGCATTAGACTCAGATCATCTATTTGTGCGCTTACGCTGCTTGGTCTTATTCATTAGTTTGAGTTTTCTCAGATGTCATCAGTATTCTTGATTTTATTTGTTGCTCTTGATAGGTCGTGCTTTGCATGAAGTCACTCTGACGGAGTCCATCAGATACAGCATGGGAGATGAGGTGGAGAAATGGCTGAATGGTCTGCTGTGTCTGGACGTGTCCAACGTTCCCAGGGTCATGTCAGGATGCCCCCTACCTGAGAACTGTGACCTATATCCTTTGATTATTCTTTTTATTAAAATCTGGAAAGGACTTTTTTCTAAATGTATTTTCACAAAATTGGCCAAAAAATGGCCTTAAAAACAGCAAAACATCATCTTAACAGAATAAGATTTGTGAATGCTGTTTTTACCATATTGTTTCTTTTGAAGTCCTCTTTCAAATAAGATGGGCTTGCTTGACCCCTGAACTTATCCTTTAAAGCCCACCATTCCGATTAAACCCACCATCAACAAGTTCTCTGGTATCGACAATGGTCATATTACCCATCTTAGAATAGGTCACACCCACCTCACTCACTCCCACCTCCTGCCGAATATGATGCGAGTCTCATTTCAGTTATTTTACACAAATGCAAAACTTTAAACTTGAGTATCTCCTTAACAGAATAAGATTTTTTGAATGCTTTCTTCACCATTTGTTTCTTTTGAAGTCCTCTTTCATATAAGATGAACTTGCTTGACCACTGAACTAATCCTTTAAAGTGCAGTTAAACACAAACACACTTATCTGGCATCATTTGATCTATATCTTCTTTCTCTTCCAATCTCTGGTTTTACACCTTTCATTTATCTTCCTCCTAAGTTGCACCATTTTCTCTTTTTAGTTATTTTGAGACAACATAACTTCTCTGGCATCATTTGATCTATATCTGCTGACATGTCTATACCTTTCAATCTATCGTCTTTAACATTACTTTACGTATTATGTGAATCGTGACACTCTGTTCAGCTACCACAAAGCTTCAGAGACTTTTCTGCAGAGGATTATGTCCATCTATGTTGCAGCTCATTACAAGGTACAGTAACCCTGCTTGATACACATGGTAAAGTCCTAGTATAGGGATATTACTTGGGTGGAAAGTGTTTCTTGTAATACAACTTTATTCCATTATTAAATAACTGAAAATGTACACACAAAAATTGATGATTTTGTAAGTTTGATTAAAATAACTGAAAATATCCTCCTTAATTTTTGTGTTAAAGAAATATTCCCATGGATTTTTATTTTTTCATATATGATAGAGAAATTTTGTAGAAACAAAGTGGTGTAGAATTATTTTAATATCATATTCCGTTTAGAAGTTATAACAATTTAAAGAGTAGAAAAATGTTCTTAAAAACACTCGTACAGTATACTGTATGTCCTTCAGCTTGGTGATGTCATCAAGGCAATTATGTATTTCTTATAAAGTTAATTACACTTTTTACATTATCAAACAGCATTTTTGGTTCATTATAGAGGTGGAGTGGAATATATAATTTACAAGAAAACATTTGTTATTTTCTTGGTGTACATCACATTTTCAATGAGAAAAAATCCCAAGTCATTTTTAAAGAAATACAAAAGACGTTTTGTTGAAATTGTCTCTATGACATCACAGATGTTGCCAATCAGTCACTTTTGTCCAAATTAATAAATACTTTAAAATTTTGTAACTTCTAAATGGAATAAGATATTAACATAGTTTTTTCACCACTTTGTTTCTCAAATTTGTCTTTATCATATATGAAAAAATGAAAACCCATGGAAATATTCCTTTAAAAATGAAATTTTAGTCACAAGAATAAAAAAAAAAGGTTGAAAAATAATAATCTAAGAAATGCAGAGTAAACATAATTCATTAAAAACTCCATACAGCAATTAACCACTTTACTAGGATTTGTCCTTACACATATCATCCATGTGTAGTTCAGTATTGTTGGCATTGCACTCGTTATATGTACATACCCCATTAGTTATGTGTTAGTCTACCTGACGTGCTTTAGGCTATACCCAAAATGTCATGTCCAATTCCAACCTCATATTTTTCCATGCTGTGTAATTTGTTTGGGTAACATTACTTGTTCAGGCAAGAAGGGATTAGAATTGGATATACTTTTTGCGGTTTGAAGGAAGGAGTCATGCTGATATTCGAAAGGTACCCGGTTCGATTCCCACAGTGAGCGCTGCATTGTGTCCTTGAGCAAGCTACTCTACTCTACTTGCTCCAGTCTCTCTCTCTCTCTCTCTCTAGGTGCGGAGTCTGGAACAGACATTGGCGATCATGACCCTCCAGTCACCTCTGTTTAGAGCTAAATGCGTAAACTTATTGTTGCTTAGGCTGTTGTTGGTTGCCCAGTTGTTTAAGCTTTGGACATATTTAACTCGTAGCCTTCCTCTGCAGACCTGCCAACTAGTACGATTTTGCCGTATTTAATACGGGAAAATGTTGAGAACACGATTGTATGTTTTTTGGCACCAGAATACGATTTCTTTATTTCTATAATTTTTTTATATATTTTTTTTACTCATACTTTTTATTTCCGTTTGGCGTTATGTCCTCTTGAAGGATTGATTTTTCCGACTTAACCGATTCAGATTCGTACAATTAGAGAAACTGAAAGTACAGTGGTAATTTTTTTTCAGCCACTAAACCTTTGTTTTGTACATTTTGTTTGAAGAGTACAGTTTTTTTTATCAAAAATACAATTTTCGTAGTTCCAGAATACAGTTTGGTGATTCTAAAGGTTGGCAGGTCTGCCTCTGCTTCTTTTGCCTGCAAGCTATTCCAACTCACCCTCCCGATAAACATGAACGAAAATTCCATCTGTCTCCTCTGATGGCATTGAGTAGGGACCTGTCTATGCCTGAAGCTACATGTATCAAGACATCGTCATTTGTTTTCCTTTCTGTCCGAGATATTTTCAACATTCTCCTAATGAACCACATTTCCGTAGCTTCTAATCTTTTTTTGATGTGACTGGTAATTGTCCAGCATTCACAGCCATAGAGAAGAGTAGACCATACAAATGCCTTCAAGACACAAACTTTCGTGTCCATTCCAATATTTCTATTCTTCAGAATTTGATTCATTTTTGTAAACATCTTTGGCAATTGCAATGCGTTTTCTAACTTCATTAATGCACCGACTATCTGATGTTAGTGTGTAGCCCAAGTACTTAAACTGTTTTACTCCAGTCTACTCAGCTGTATAATGAGTACCGTCATTTTGGGGGCGTTAAATTGTGATGGACTGGGGTACCGTCCAGGGGTTGTCATGTGCTCGCACCTGCTTGCGCCATGGAAACTGGAGAGAAGCGCCATGCCTTGGAGGAATTGAACTTAACACTTGCTGCATTACGTGTACGGATCCTATACAAAATATGGCAAAACATACCCAATCTGTAGTATATGCACATCGGGTATGCTTATAAAAGCATAATGCAAATTATGTCTGCTACTTTCCTAAGGGGAGTCACATCACACAAGAAAAATAATAGAGCCTGGAGAATAAAAAGGTGGATTTTAAAGGTCTTATGGATATGTAGAAATTTCTGTATTGGTGGAAAGAATATTAAAAACTGAGCAGATGTTTTTTTAATTTTACAACAAAATCTTCAGAGGAATGGTCCATCTAGCAAGCATTCATGAGCATTGCACAAAATCCTCCAGGCATATAATGCAGATTTATATTTAAGCTCAGCCAAGGACTAATCTGATTCTGCTTTACTGCAAAGCAGGCATGTGGCTTCAGCCCCAGATAAATGACCTATTGTGTACAGTATAACTAGCTGATTGCTTGCAAAGTGAACTGTGAAGAGGCTTTTCAGTTGTGGATTATTCTGTGTTGTGTATGGTGTAACAATAGCTGATTGGTAGCAAGTGAACTGTGAAGTGGCTCTTGGGTTGGAAGGTGTGGATTACCCCTGATTTTGAGAAAACCAAGGCTGTCAGGTTGGAGGGGTCCAAGGGACAAAAAGTCTCAATCATTTGTAATTATATAAGTACCTTTCTTAAATCTCAGTCACTGAAATTTGTGGGAAAGTCTACTCCTGATAGAATTTTATTGAGGTTATGGCAAAGACTCAAAAACCTTTTCAAAATTTATTGCACCACTCGAAAAAGAATTATGATTGACATTAAAATATATTGCAAGATAAATTTCTAAGGTTGCCTTTTAATATATCACAAAATATAACAGCATAAAAAATGCAAATTGTTGCCTGAGATTCAAAAACGCTGTAAAATGGTCAGTTGTTAACTGATTTTGATAAAAGTTTTTCACTTGATTTTAATGCAGTTCAGCTGATGTTGCTCCTGCATATCCATATACCTTTCATAATCTTGTCAAGCAACAAGTGTATCCTTTTTCGGTTTCAGAATACTCCAAATGACCTTCAGCTGTTGTCAGATGCACCTGCTCACCATATCTTCTGTTTGCTGGGGCCTGTGAACCCGACTCAGAACACGCTACCAGAGATACTTTGTGTTGTACAGGTCAGTATAACATTATCACTTCGATTTCTTATCTGTCTCAATTGGATATTTCCATGCGAATTTATATGGAAAAAGGCAATTAAAGAAACAAATTGAGGAAAAATGGCATGTTAATATCTTAATCCGTTTAGGAGATATCACATTTCAAAGATTCCACCAGTTTTGTTTTTAAAGTGTAAGACATAATTCATCAGCGTGATGTCATAGCTGCACCTGCTTCTGTAACAATTTTAAGTATTTCATTGAAAATTAATCGCCTCTTTCTAAATTATGGGTAAGAATTTGTTTAGTTATTGAGATTTGGTGTAAAATAAAGATTACAAGAATGTATTTTGCCATCATGCACCTAATATTTTTGATCAGAGAAAAATAAAAACTTATAAAAAAGAAAGAAAAAAAAAGGTGTATTAGAAGTGCATCTTTATTAACTGTTAGAATTAGACTTACTGTACCAGTCACTTTTCAACACACTGGTGGATTCTTTGAGATGTAAGAACCCCTGAATGGTACATGATATCGACAGGTGTTTTTCCCACCAATTTGTTCTTTTAATTTAAGATTAAGGTTGAGTGTTTATATGCGCACTTCATGCACAGGGTAAAAGACTTTGGCCAGAATAGAATTGCCTGAATTTAGGAGGATCATTTGTGAGTGCAAAGTGTTTCTCTCAATCTCCCCTTGTTTTTTTCCCTTCCTAGCTCTGAAATGATCTAACCTCTTAGGCACAATTTGACCCTCGCTGTCGTGGTGCCGTTAAGCCCTCATCAAACAAACAAACAAACAAAGTACTTTGAACCGTGCATTAAATACTCTGCCTTAACATTAATTTAAAAAAAAAATCCTGTTCGATTGTTTAAAATGCATAAAAAAGAATGAAAATTGAGAAAAGTTTACATAAACTTTATCGCCTTATTAAAAAATGTACCTGTTTTGAAAATGGAATAATTCAAATAATGGTCGTGCATTAACGGGATTTAATGCATGGGTCATTACAATGCAAATACTCCATAGAAATTTGATAATAGTCCTTAAGTACATAGACAAAGATGACTTTATTGTGAAGAAATCGATGCATATGAAAAGTATGTTGTATGGTATCCCTCAACGACCAATAATACTTTGTTGATAGTCTCACATTTTTCATCCTTTGACAAAAAATACCCTGCTTTCTTCTTTCATTTGTAAAAGATGAGTTCAGGGGTCATCTCATGTCATATGAAACAGGAACTCAATAGGAATAAATTGGTGCAGAAAGCATTTAAATATTGTATTCGGTTTAGGAGATATTAAAGTTTCAAGTTTGGTATCATTTGTGTGAAAAAGATTAAAATCAGACTAGTTGTGATGCCTCACATTTTTCAAAGTCTTCATATATTCTATTTCCTGCGGTTTCATGGCTTAAATACCATTGGACATATCAGGAACGTAGTAAAACAGAATCTAAAGGGTAATTAAAATGTAGCACCTGATGACGGTTTGAGGAAAAATAATTCAAATAATAAGAAAGTAAAATCACTTTTTAAAAAAATGCATTTACAATTGTTAAAAATGTGAGGAAACAGTAGACTTACTACACCAGTCATTTCTACATAGATGAGACAGAACTTTAAACTTGTATAACTCCTTTTCTAGCGGAATAAAATATTGAAGTAGTTTCTTCACCATTTTGTTTCTTGTAAAGTTCTCTTTCATATAAGATGGACTTACATTTTACAAAGTGACAGAGCTCAAAGTGACAAAGCTCAAAATGACAAAGCTCAAAGTGACAGAGCTCAAAGTGACAGAGTTCAAAGTGACAGAGCTCAAAGTGACAGAGTGCAAAGTGACAGAGTTCAAAGTGACAGAGTGCAAAGTGACAGAGCTCAAAGTGACAGGGCTCAAAGTGACAGAGCTCAAAGTGACAGAGCTCAAAGTGACAAGAGTGCAAAGTGGCAGAGCTCAAAGTGACAGAGTGCAAAGTGACGAGAGCTCAAAGTGACAGTGCAAAGTGACAGAGCTCAAAGTGACAGAGCTCAAAGTGACAGAGCTCAAAGTGACAGAGCTCAAAGTGACAAGAGTGCAAAGTGACAAAGCTCAAAGTGACAGAGTGCAAAGTGACAAGAGTGCAAAGTGACAGAGCTCAAAGTGACAAAGCTCAAAGTGACAGAGTGCAAAGTGACAGTGCTCAAAGTTCAAGTATAATAATTTCAGATAATGAAGTGATGATTGATGGCTTGTCACAAAATGCTACGTTACAAAATTTCAAATTTGTCACTTAAAAGTCTCAAATGTCGCATAATTTTTGTCACCTTTTGCACAGAATGTCACATCATTGAACTAATACTTACATTTGTCATCTTTAGATTTGCTTCGAGGGGGAAATTTCCAAACAGACGATCATAAACAGTCTGTCCAGAGGACAAAGGGCATCAGGTGACATGATCCCGTGGACCATATCGCAACAGGTCAGTGGTCATTGTTTTGTTTGGGACTATTACTTAAGTAAATAGTCATCACAAACTGATATAAATACTTCCTTCCAAAAATACCTCAATTATATGCTTTGATATTAATTTCTTTCCACATAAGTAGAGTAGGTGGCGATATGATTTAGGTTTTTAAATTCCTATCTGGTAGTGATGCTTTGACTTCCTGTAATTTCTTGCATGTTTCAGCTAATCCTCATGTGACACGTGGTAACAGTTTGAAGTTGACCAAAGAGTTCTCCAGATAGATATTCAGCATTTAGCTTTTCGCACAGAGTTGTTAATGAGTGGAATGGTTTGCCTCAGTGGGATATAGTTAGCTCCAATTCTGTTCACAATTTTAAAGTCAACATTGATAAGTTCTTCACTAACTCTGGGCGTCTTTTATTATTTTTTTATTTTTTTAGTGGTGGTGGTGTTAGTTTGGGCTTTTTATTGGGTGATTCACCCTTCTTAGCCCGTCATCTTGTTATGTTACATAAGCTATTGAGTTATGTGTCAAAGTTCATACTGTAACATAAATGTTTGGTTCTATGTCCATATGTGGAGGGAAATTGAAGATATAACCAAACTAGTATATATTAAAGGATATTCTTACACATATGTAGTTCGAAAAATGTCTCAATCTTTTACAATCTTAGAAAACCCTTTTTTGCTGCTCATATAAATGACTTAACTTCCAATTCTAATTTCTATTATCATATTTTGTAACATGTCAAGTTGGACTGTGATATCACTGATCTCCGACTGGCCGTACGTAGGCCTACACATACAATGAGTGTAATGTGTTTCTATCGGCTACTACTAGCTCGAGACCGTGTTGTAGGCCTTAAATTTTAGGTTTCTTTTGGTGATTTATAGGGAATAGATTGCATGATGGTATAGCTTAGATGAAAAGGAGAGGATTGTATGAATCAGTGCATGTACTGGATGAGACTGAGAGGCATTTCCAAAATATATTCGCAAGTTACCTTAAATCTGCGGCGTTTGCGAAGGGTCTGTAGTGATACATGTACGTAGGCCTATTGAACTTTGCGTTTAGCCGGCTCAGAGTGGCTACTTCCCCTGGTAATATCTTAGACATTTATGGTTGGATTGCATCTTCAGGTATACTATGGGGGTCTATAATGATTGCATCTTCAGGTATACTATGAGGGTCTATAATGATTGCATGTTCAGGTATACTATGGAGGTCTATAATGATTGCATCTTCAGGTATACTATGGGGGTCTATAATGATTGCATCTTCAGGTATACTATGGGGGTCTATAATGTCTCCATCAAGTTCTCAAAAGGAATCTGAGGTATCAGAGGATGAACATTCTGAACTTTTTGCTGACAACATTTTAGGTCTGTAATTACTTTCTACATGTTTACACAGGCAGTTCTGCAGGGGTCTACAACTTGCAACGTCACATATTTAAATTAATTTGTGGACGCCACAGAAAGTGGATATTCTAACTTCAAAATAATGCCATTTTTACACTTTTTCAATTATTATTTTGAAGAAATAGGGGTTACTAAGTATTCAGTGAGTTTCAAATATAAGTTTGAAGCAAACTTGCTTCTATATGTCATTCAGTCCTTTAAGGAAATTGCATACATACTGATTATAGTCGTATGTAAGCCAGACCATTTGGCATATATCTCCTCCCCTCACCTAATTGGTGCACATACTTTCTGGACGGCCCCTGTCAAGAATATTAAGTAGCTAACATTCTTTGGAACTGATGAAATATGAAATGTAATTCTTAATTTTGATAAAGAATGTTTTCTGGGAGACTGCACTGTTGAAAATGATGCACTGTTAAAAATGATGCAGTCTTAAAAATGATGCACTGTTAAAAATGATGCACTGCTAAAAATAATGCACTGTTAAAAATGATGCACTGTTAAAAATGAGGCACTGGTTAAAATGAGGCAGTGTTAAAAATGATGCACTGTTAAAAATGAGGCATTGCTAAAAATGAGGCAGTATTAAAAATGATGCACTCTTAAAAATGATGCTTTCTTAAAAATGAGGCACTGTTAAAAATGATGCACTGGTAAAATTGATGCACTGTTAAAAATGATGCTCTGTAAAAATGATGCACTGGTAAAAATGATGCACTGCTATAAATGATGCACTGCTAAAAATGATGCACTGCTATAAATGATGCACTGTTAAAAATGAGGCACTTCTAAAAATGAGGCACTGGTAAAAATGAGGCACTGTTGAAAATGAGGCACTGTGAAAAATGATGAGAATACTGTACTCTCATTTTGTTTTTAAAGTAAAATTGATTATTGATGCCTTAGACTCTTAGTATTATGTTTCAGGTTTAATGTGGATTTACATATTCCTAATGGCTAAAGGGGCACTAGACTGAAAAGTGAGGGCACAATTTTTGAGAGACTCTAACATATACAGCAAAACGTTTTGCCTCACAAGTAGTTACTTAAGATTCATAAATAATAACCTTTTAAAGTGCAGGTCAATAAATATTCAAAAAAAATATCTTCAAAAATACACCCTCCCTTTTGGTCTCCTTTAACGTAGAAATCACTGATTAAGCAAATTTTGTTTTCTCCTGAAAGGACTATCATAATTTTCCTTGTTTGGTGAGATGGACGGAATTTTTGTGAGGGAGTTAAACATAGTACTACTTTTTTTTTTTTTACCCATGCACCTCTCTGAATCTCAGCTTTCTGGCCTTTAGTTTGCATGTTCCTCTCAATCTCTCCCTGTTTTCTCTTCTTTATATCTCTAGAATGATCTAACCTCTCAGGCACTATTTGACCCTTACTGTCTGTGGTGCTGTTAGACCCTCATCAATCTATCATAAAATAAATATCTTCGTTGTCATCTTTTCATTCCTCTAGTTTCAAGATAATGACTTTCCAAGTTTATCAGGAGGCAGAATCGTCAGGATCGCCACTCATCCAGATTACCAAGGGGTGAGCGTTTATATTGTTTATCACACACCTTAAGCAGCACAAAAGGTATTATAAAATGGGTCGTGCAGGTGGGTCCTAAGTATAGTATCAAGAACAAAGGCCAACAAGTGTTGGCAGTGTTTACATGTTGTCAGAAGCCAAACTGAACTCCCATATAAATACAAGCATTTCCCGAAGCATGATTGGTTAACATAAAACACATGACAAACTAATTAGAATGAACATAATAGCTCGTAGCTCAATAGAGCATATTTAAAAAAAAACTTCCAAGATAAATTTGCATAACTTAAATTAAGTAGCAGTGGCAGAACTTAATATAGAGGAAAGGAATGTGTGAACCCAAGAGTGAGCGAGATAAACATTGATGGTCACTCTCAGGACACTCTTACAGTATGATATCATTATGATATCATTGGTCAAGCAATTTCATTGTATACGAAAGACAACTCAGATTCATTGTATAAGAAAGACAACTTAGATTCATTGTATACGAAAGACAACTCAGATTCATTGTATACGAAAGACAACTCAGATTCATTGTATAAGAAAGACAACTTAGATTCATTGTATACGAAAGACAACTCAGATTCATTATATACGAACGACAACTCAGATTCATTGAATACGTAAGACAACTTTAAAAAAGAAATGAGTGTAAAAAACTACTTCAATATCTTATTTCAGTAAGGAGAGGCTTTTTGTTTTGAAAATCATACTGGGTGCAAAATCACATTGTCACATTTCTCAAAAGTTTTTATGTTTTTAAGTTTCAAAAACCATTGCAAAATAGTCAAATAGTCTAGTAAAGTAACAATAATTTACCCCTGAAGAAATTTTGAAGATAAAAAACTATCACGCCAGTGAAATTAATTGTCTGTTTATTTGGCAACTTTCTACTCATTTGACTGAACATTTAAAATGACAGCTCAGTGTCCATACCAATGTTGTCTATGATGATAATAATCGTTTAAATTTACATAATTGTTCAATTATACAGTTCTGAATTTTTTTGTGATATGATAAGGTCTCCTTGTAGTCCGGTAGTTGGAGTCGTTAACCGGAGGAAAATGGTGGAAAAAACAATTTTGGAGACCGATAGTAAATAGATATTCAAAACTTTTTGCCGCTCCTTTTTTAAATTTACGATTGCCTTTTTGAGAAAATAAATAAAACAGATTATGAGCAATCTGTTTTGTTGATTTCTCTCAAAAACGTTCAAAAAGCAGCAGCAAAATTTTTTGAATATCTATTTACTATCCGTCTCCAAATTGTCAGGATATCCAGTGAATATTTGGACAATCCGGAGCGGAAAATGAGAAACCCCATATGTTTAGTGTGTGCTAGTCAAATGTGTAGGCTCATGCGATGACGTAATACATAATAGTACCCAGTTTTTAGGGTATTTGAAAATACCCAGTTATTCGGTTTGCTCCCGGACTGTAGGAAGCAGAATTTGTTTTGTTGAATTACATATGCAATATCCACCCCACAAAAATGTTCTCCAAAAGAGATTTTGCGGACTTTGTTATTCTACAAAAAAGTTTGCTTCCAATGATACATTTTTTCCTGGTTTAGTCCATTTTTTGCCTTCAACTCCCAGACAAAAAGATATCAATGTTGATTATTCACCAATGTTTTGCTATAATTGTTTTTCTATCATATACATGAAAATGAAAACTCACAGGAATATCCCTACATTCAAAATTGTAGGACATTACAGTAATTTCTGTTTCTTCTTTTTCACTGTTTCATCACTCACATGCCTGCTCGAAGAAGATGGCTGATAATTTGAAAGGTTAAATGACAACTTAGATTACTATTAATAAATCTAAATGTTAACTCAAAGAATCACTATGCAACATTTAGATGAAACAGAAAGAGTAGAATGAAATTAAGAACCGAGTGTTTTTTGTTGTTGAAATTTCTTATAGATGGGATACGGTTCACGTGCCTTACGGGTCCTTCAGCAGTACTTTGAAGGCAAGTTTCCAAATTTGACCGACTCAGCCGGCAAAACAAAGGAACTGAGGAATGTTGAGACTGAGGTATGTATGATTGTAACCTTTGACCTGCTAAGTTCATTAACATATGCTTCATGCCGAACTTAATAGTTATGTTCTGCAAGGTGTGACGTGACGTTTTTGTAGGTTCCCTGCATTATATGGGAAACGTACGTTTGGGACATGAGACCATGGCATTTGCTGTAGTCAGCGATTTCAATAGCTTGGCGTCAATACTCCATAGGAGTTCCCACAAGGAAACAAGCAGACTCTCTTCTCCCACTCCAACTCAGTCACTGAACTCTTTCACAACAATCAATCATCCACTTTCATCTACGCGTCAACCAGGGTTCTAGCTAGACAAGTTTGAGTGCTGCGCTCCAGTGATAATCCAAGGTGACCTCCTAGACCCCCCTCCCATGAAGAACTGTTCAAATTTTGTCCACTTCTGTGGACGAATTGTCAAAGAAAAAGTTTTCTTTTATTATTATTTTTTGTAATCGGAATGCTACAAGGATTTACAAAATATTTTTGATGTACAATGGATATTCAAAATACATTACATATTTAACTGTAAAAGTTCCCCCTGCCCCTTCCCCCCCTCACAAAAAAAAGAAAAAAGTACAACATATGCCAGAAAGTCTTCTCTTGATTCCCATTGTTATTCATCTTTCCCAAACTTTTTACCGTTTTTATTTCCATCTCAGTATCATTCGACAAAAGTCATGCGGCACATGTTCCTATGAACTACGCAACAACTTTTGTCAATATCAAATCCCCCACAAATCAAAAGAATATCGAACAGTCCGTTATAATGTTAAGTGTATATGGGGTTTATAACAAATGTGATTGGTGACTTACATTTGGACTGGTCAATAAGCACGCCTTGGGCTCTTGGGGGGTAATATTTACTTTGTTCAAGTTTGTTTATATGGTAAGTAACAGACTTGGCAAGCTGCCAGCAGTGATTCACAAGGATTAAAATGTGAACCTGAACTGTGTGCATGTACGTATGTTTATGCAAAGAGCTTCTTGTATGGGTAATTTTATGATAATATGTACATTCAATTGCATTAAATTCCTATAGTTCAGTTGTTTTGCTAGGAATTTAATGTGCGTAATGTATGTTATGTGTGTAAATCAGCGGATGACATAAATAGAGCGAGATTAAAGGGAGATCTGTTTAAATACTTAATTAATTAACCGAATTGAACTTTTGAGTGCTGGGCGGAAGAGTGAATCGTAGAGCTGAGTGCTGGGCAGGAATTGCGAGTCCTGGGCGGGCCCGCCCAGCACCGCCCACCGTAGCTAGAACCCTGGCGTCAACTACTGTGACCCAGCTCCTCTTCCTCATTTTGTTTTTCTTTTTTCAAAAAACACCCTTCTCTTATATCTGTTACCATTGAATTACATTGAACCTTTTATTCAAGTTAACCTTGCTTGTAATATTATCCAGACTGTCGACATGCCGTTACACGTAAATGGATAGGTACAGATGTTATATTCACCAAGCTCTTCCAGAAAAACCCTCCGGATAAAATGATCTCCTTCCTTCATCATGCATCCCTCTACAACCATATTTAGCCCCCTCTCCCACCCCCTCTCTCTACTTTTGCCCCCTTTTTCACCCATTCACCTCCTCTCTCAATCACAGCTTTCTGACTTCTTGTTCTTGAATTTCTTTCATTCTCCCCCTGTTTCCTTTTCATCCAACTCTAGAATTATCTGACTTCTCAGGCACAATTTGACCATCGTTCTCGTGGTGCCGTTAAGCCCTTATCATACAAACAAACAAACAAACAAACAAACAAACAAACAAACAAACATAATAAATGCAAAAATCATGATTTACGGAAGAGAGGACAGCTCAAATCTTTTAATGTAATCTTTAAATTTCTGTCCTAAAATTCAGTCACTGAGTATTCAATTTTATTCTCCTGCTTAATTTTGATAGAGGGTATGATGAAAATTTGAAATCTCTTTGTCATGTTCAGCTGCTCCCATTCAGGAAATGGTGGTGTAGAATTGAAAAACGCTAGGGTAACACAAGGAAACTCATAGGTTTTCTTGTTGTGATGTCACAAAATTATAATAAAATTTGCATCATTTATTAAAAAATGGCTCTGAAATTCAAAATGCCATAAAATCGTCAATTTTTAACCAATTTTGATGATTTTCTTTTAGGAAAGGCTCACAATTCCAACTGCCCAGACATGGCCAGTGATGTCATGCTTCAGTACATATATACAAAAAGTGTATAGTATATATGCACTGAAGCATGACATCACTGGCCATGTCTGGGCAGTTGGAATTGTGAGCCTTTCCTTAGCTATTTCATGGTTCATGGCATATTTTCATGATTTATGGCATATTTTCATGGTTTATGGCATATTTTCATGGTTTATGGTATATTTTCTTCCAAATGAAGTTGTTTCTACCTGTTGGTAGCTCTTTAAGTACCACCAAATGAAACCTTACTTACTTCAAATGATATACTTTTTTTGTCTCTCTGCAGGCTGTCGGACTTCTTGAAGAGATCATTGGGCCGAGAAAGAACCTCCCACCGCTGTTGTCCAAGCTGACAGAGAGGGTGGCAGAGAAACTGGATTACCTTGGCGTCTCATTTGGATTAACGGCAAGCTTACTCAAGTGAGGACCTTATCAGTAAAATTGTTAATGAAGTTTAAAGGAGACATCAAGTTTGACATAATCCTTAATTCATATTATAGAATTAGAATAACAAATCTTCGGATCAAGTTTTATACCTCCTAAAAGCAATCTAACATATTTTTTTGTAATTATTAAAGACATTAATTGTATTACTTTGGAGCCGCCATTTTGATTATTAAACAGGCAGACAATGTCATCAACCCAACAAGTTGTTGGTTTGTTCTGTATTTCTTCATAATCTATCTCACGTCTTCGGGCTTATGAAGAATTGTTTTTCTTATGTATTGGTCAAGAGGATTTTTATGTACACATAATATTACCAATACAAGCTATTCAAAGTTCTTGTTGCAACATTTTCTTTATAGAAAATAATAAAAAATACATTGCATTCCATTGCTGTGCTGGTTAAAGGATTAGTTCAGTGGTCAAGCATGTCCATTTTATATGAAAGAGGACTTCAAAAGAAAGAAAATGGTGAAGAAAGCATTGCAAAATCTTATTCCGTTAAGGAGATTTTTTTTTGGTATCATTTGTGTAGAAACGAATGAAATCAGACTAGTTGTTATGTCATAGCCTCAGATTCCTCAAAGTCTTTATGTATTCTTTTATATTTTGTCCTGGAGTTTTGTTGCTTAAAAATCATGGGATATGTCAGGAAAGTAGTAAAACTAAATCTAAGAAGGGTATTTATAATATACCACCTGAAGAAAGTTTTAAGAAAAATAATTTAAATAGTGAAAAATTTGAATAAACTTTCTTTAAAATGCATAAAGACTTTGAGGAATGTGAGGCTGTGACATCACAACTAGTGGTTTATATTTTGCCATACCTATATTTCCTTATAGACACAGGAAAAGTTTGCAATAGATATTGCTATTTCAGATTCAATTAAATGCAATTGATTGGTAAACTGGGCCATCTGCCTTTGACACATATACAGAACGTAATACAACAAACAAGTGATATACAGTAACAATTGAGGGAATGCAATCCATATATATTAAACAAATCAAAATGTGAAAAACAATAGACTGATAAATGGTGGCTTGATGTTAATCGGCAACATGATTTTCACGGGCTTTCATGGCATATTTGATAAAAAGATTTAGTAAATTGACAGGTGTGCTTGGAATCTGTAATCAAAATATTTTTGAACTTCTACCTGTCTTGGTGCGTTATTTAGTACTGCGGTAAAAACCTCTTACGAATAATCGATAAGAATGGGCAGACTATAAGCTTTTTAAGATATCTGATGAGAAATAAAGATTCTAGATAAATATGTTTTAAACATGAGTAATACCTTTATTTTCCACCTTTTTAGATTTTGGAAGAAAGCTGGTTACCTTCCCGTTTATCTGAGGCAGACAACAGTAAGTTTAAAGAGGTGATATCGTTATATGTTTAGAATTCAATTCAAATTGTTTAATTGGTTGAAATTTCAACTAATTCCTGTACGATTCGTTGGCTCTAATTCATGCCGGAAAGTTTATCTTTAAGCCTACCCGCACCCGACACTTAAGTTTATCCTGAAAACTCAGGTATGGCAATTGACTTCCTGTTCAGTGTGTATTGTATTTCCACTCCAAACAATGATTGTTTATCTGCCATTCCCATGCACACCACAGTCAAGTAGCCCAAGGTTATTTGTGTGTATAAGATTACAGAAAGCCCGTGCTGAGTAAATAGGGCACTTTTGTGATTAAAATCACTCATCCGTGTTAAGTGTCTTAGTGGGAGAAGTTTGTTTGCAAACTACTGGTGATAAAAATAGCTGCCTGAGGTGATGTGTGTATTAACCCTTACTCTACCAGCACTGTTTTGAAAATGCGCTCGGGAGGCGGGGCCAAAGACGGGGCACCCAAAACGGCGATAATATCGCCGCGTGGTAGAGTAAGGGTTAATCAAGGCGTGATTATTGAAGGGTCCTCTGTCTTCCAGGCAGAAAAGTCGGGCCCTTCCGCTTTCGGGACCGCTGGGCCGCCCACCCGATCATGCTGTCTATATTTTCGGTTGGCGATATATCGCTGGCTGATTAACCCTTACTCTACCAGCACTGTTTTGAAAATGCGCCGGGAGGCGGGCCAAAGACGGGCATTTCCAAAACGGCGATAATATCGCCGGCGTGGTAGAGTAAGGGTTAATCAAGGCGTGATTATTGAAGGGTCCTCTGTCTTCCAGGCAGAAAAGTCGGGCCCCTTCCGCTCCGGGACCCGCTGGGCCGCCCACCGGGATCATGCTGTCTATATTTTCGGTTGGCGATATGTCGCGGGCTGATTAACCCTTACTCTACCAGCACTGTTTTGAAAATGCGCCGGGAGGCGGGCCAAAGACGGGCACCCAAAGCGGCGATAATATCGCGTGGTAGAGTAAGGGTTAACTGTGAATGATTGCAAACCATTTCTCCTAAGAAAAGATATTCCTTCATGTTTCACGGTATGTATTGAATAAAACCCCAGCAAAATTGATATCGTATGATATAGGCCAGTCGGTTAGTACGATAAACATCGGTTCTTTTTTCTTTTAACCAACAGTTGTGAGTTTAAGTTCCGGCAGAATCATTTAGTTTTTGCTTTTACTTTCTTCTCTCATTGTAATTTTCGTCTAGTGACTACTATTATAATATTATCTTACTAATATTTCATTTCTTTCTTTCCGACAAACACATTGAAAAAAAGAAGAAAGGTTTCTCGTAATGTTTCAACGTTATGCACTCGTGCATGAAACTTCACACACACTGTCTGACTGTCCAAACAGTCAAGGATCGTTCCACAACCAGAGTGACGTAAATGTTATCATCTCACAATTTTACCACTGATGAACTTCCCTCTTTAAAAATTATGTTGGGTGTTTGTTCTTGTCAACAGTTGTAAAATGATGCAGATTTATTTAAATTTTTTTTATTTTTTTTGTATGGTTTTAATAATCAGGCACATACAATAGAAACCCATCTTTAAGTTTTGCAAGCAGCTCTTAACTTTGTTTGGTATAGAAACTTCGTAAAATTCAAATTATATAATTAG
Source organism: Chiridota heheva (assembly GCA_020152595.1). Lineage (NCBI taxonomy): Eukaryota > Metazoa > Echinodermata > Holothuroidea > Apodida > Chiridotidae > Chiridota > Chiridota heheva. The sequence continues at coordinate 1,212,324 of JAIGNY010000483.1, forward strand.
TTCATTATTAGATAATCAATTGTTAATTAGTTCATTACTAATTTACCACCCTTTTTCAATGTTTTCCATTATAATTTTTTTTTTGCTTAAAACCAGGAACATCTCAACCGGCCCTCAAATGGAGCAGGGTCGGTCAAAGTAAAAGTTATATATTTCTTTGTTTCCCAAACTACAAAACTGTATACAGTTTCACCTTTCAAGATAACAACTACTCCCACTGGTGTTACATGGTATTTTTAGTCACACACAACAGAATATAATGGCATTCCTTGTAATATAAGTAGTAACTGTAATCAATGCTGGCATTGTTTGTCTTTGCCGCTAGGGAAAGCTGAATGAAATATCAGCATAGAACTATTCATACCTCAATGTTATGATGCAAAGTTAATCTTGTGGAATGGTGTGGTTAATTTGTTGCTTGAAAATTGCATGACAAATTTTTAAGCAGTGCCTTTTTTAATGCTGTGAAGTATTTTATTGTAAACTTACTTGCGTTGCCTTGATCATAGTGTCAGTGAATTATATTTCTTACACCCCACTTAAAGTGGTCTGGCAGTGTTTCTCAAGGTAATTCATCTTCTCACCTCCCTACAAAAAATAAATTCTCACATTTAAACAGTAATTTGGTCAATTTATTTTCTAGTGTCAGAAATGTTACTTTTTCAGGTTATTTCCATTTGCCTCTTCAAACAAACTTGGGCCCAGATGTTGTAGTTCATTCCAGAAAGCTCATTAACATAAATTGCTTAATGTACATGTAGCAAGAGGTAGAACCCTAATCAAGTTATCAATCGTTTTTTTTTAAGAATGACCTGACGGGAGAGCATTCGTGCATCATGTTGAAGATTCTCAATGATGCAAAAGAAGATGGGGTTGAGAAGGAGAACTGGCTTATGGCCTTTTGGAAAGACTTCAGGAAGCGGTTTCTGTCCCTGTCTGCTTACCAGTTCAGGGTGTTTACCCCATCTATGGCGCTAAGCTTGCTGCATCACAAGGACTTCAAGCCTGGGTATAAAGGTAAGGTGTGATGATGATCATTGATAATGATCATTTAGATAAGAAGAAGTATGGTAGTTTCTGTGTCTGTCTGCTAACCAGTTCAGGGTGTTAGCACCATCTATGGCGCTAAGCTTGCTGCATCACAAGGACTTCAAGCCTAGGTATAAAGGTAGGGTGTGATGATGATCATTGATATTGATCATTTAGATAAGAAGAAGTATGGTAGTTTCTGTGTCTGTGCTTACCAGTTTAGGGTGTTCACCCCATCTATGGCGCTAAGCTTGCTGCATCACAAGGACTTCAAGCCTGGGTATAAAGGTAAGGTGTGATGATGATCATTGATAATGATCATTTAGATAAGAAGAAGTATGGTAGTTTCTGTGTCTGTCTGCTAACCAGTTCAGGGTGTTAACACCATCTACATATGGCGCTAAGCTTGCTGCATCACAAGGACTTCAAGCCTGGGTATAAAGGTAAGGTGTGACGATGATCATTGATAATGATCATTTAGATAAGAAGAAGTATGGTAGTTTCTGTGTCTGTCTGCTTACCAGTTCAGGGTGTTAGCACCATCTATGGCGCTAAGCTTGCTGCATTACAAGGACTTCAAGCCTGGGTATAAAGGTAAGGTGTGATGATGATCATTGATAATGATCATTTAGATAAGAAGAAGTATGGTAGTTTCTGTCCCTGTCTGCTTACCAGTTCAGGGTGTTCACCCCATCTATGGTGCTAAGCTTGCTGCATCACAAGGACTTCAAGCCTGGGTATAAAGGTAGGGTGTGATGATGATCATTGATAATGATCATTTTTATAAGAAGAAGTATGGTAGTTTCTGTGTCTATTTGCTTACCAGTTTAGGGTGTTCACCCCATCTATGGCGCTAAGTTTGCTGCATCACAAGGACTTCAAGCCTGGGTATAAAGGTAGGGTGTGATGATGATCATTGATAATGATCATTTAGATAAGAAGAAGTATGGTAGTTTCTGTGTCTGTCTGCTTACCAGTTCAGGGTGTTAGCACCATCTATGGCGCTAAGCTTGCTGCATTACAAGGACTTCAAGCCTGGGTATAAAGGTAGGGTGTGATGATGATCATTGATAATGATCATTTAGATAAGAAGAAGTATGATAGTTTCTGTCCCTGTCTGCTTACCAGTTCAGGGTGTTAGCACCATCTATGGCGCTAAGCTTGCTGCATCACAAGGACTTCAAGCCTGGGTATAAAGGTAAGGTGTGATGATGATCATTGATAATGATCATTTAGATAAGAAGAAGTAGGGTAGTTTCCGTGTCTGTCTGCTTACCAGTTCAGGGTGTTAGCACCATCTATGGCGCTAAGCTTGCTGCATCACAAGGACTTCATGCCTGGGTATATAGGTAGGGAGTTATGATGATGATGATGATGACGATGCTGCTGCTGCTGCTCCTGCTGCCGACGATGATGATGATAGATAGGGAGTGATGGTGGTGATGATGATGGTATTATGATAATAATAAATAAACCATTGTCTTATTCCATCTCTAGAACTTTCTTCCAAGGAGCTGGGGTCACACTGCAGCAGATACGACCTGAACAGGCTTGACCTTTATGCCCGCAACATGGCCGACTACCACCTCATTGTTGATCTGCTACCCACTATTGCCCGGCTGTATTTCTTACAACGAACTAGTATCACCATATCAGCGGCACAGTCCGTGAGTTCATATTAATCTCCTAAAGTATAAGGACAGGTAGCAATTTTAATATTGTTAAAACTATATTAAAAGTTGAAAATTAAGCTTAGTTCAGTTATGAATTTTGATTCATGCTAAATTTGTACTGTATGACTGGGTACACCTTAAACTCTTCATGTTATTCTAGAAAGTATATAGACAGGGAGAGATTTTATACTCCCCAGAAAGCTCTAAATTCTGAGAGGAGTCATCTTTAAATTACGACAGTATGTGTAGTGTCTGAGCTATGAGCAATCAAAGTTTGAAGAAGTTTGAATGTATGCAAAGTTGTGATGTATGAATGAGAGGACAGCTCAAAATCTTTTACGTAAATGTTTAATATTCTGTCCTAAATTTCAATCATTGAAAATCGTTAGACTTTTATCGAGTGCTAAAGTTTGACAGAGGGTATGATGGAAATTAAAAGTATCTTGGTCCGGAACAGTGGTGAAGAATTAAAAAATAATAGGTGGTCATATTTAACTCCGGAATGGTGGTAAAGAATTGAAAAATAATAGGTTAACATTAGGAAATTCATTGGTTTTCTTGTTGTGAAAATATGCATAATTTATTTTAAGAAAGCTCTAAAATTAAAAAGGCTGTAAAATGGTCATTTTTTAACCGATTTGATTAAACTTTTTGCTATTTTCATGGTGTATAGCATATTTTTTTTCTCCGATTGAGCTCGAGTTGGTGCTACTTGTCCATAGATTTTTAAATTTCTTTCCGAAATCTCAGTCAGTGAAAATAATTGTAAGGTTTATTCCTGGGGCTATGGTAAAGATTAAGGAAACTTTTGGTCAGAATTTGCTTCTTTAAAGAATTTTGATAGACGTTAAAAAAACAAAGGATTTACAAAAGAATATACTAAGGTTGCCCTGTAGTATGTCACAGATTTGCATGGAAATTTGCATAGTATGTGGGAGATTTCAGGGGTTGAATTTTAGATTTTTTACCACTGTTCCACGACACAGTTCTTTTTTAAAAGCACTGTTCCGGATCAAATTTTACTGTTCGAACATTTTTGTCAATAAAAATTGCAAATTCTTTGCTTTAAATTGGACTTAATACACACCTTTTTTATCATAAGATATACTTGTAAGAGAAACAAAAAAATAAATAATAGTCAGAAGGCTGCTGGGCACGTGTCAAAATTCTAAACCAAGTAAGGGTGTAACACGTATCGTATGTACAGGCTAATACATAACGGAACCTATGATAGTTGCGTTAGTTAAGACATGCAAATACAGTATCAGGGATGTGAGAGAGACATTGCCATATGCTTAAAAAGATCTATAGACAGATAAAAAATGAACCTTGAAAAATAGCATGAAGCTTGAGCAGAATATCGATATCATTAGTAAAGGCACTGCTTGAAAATTTGGCCTGCAATTTTCAAGCAACAAATTAACCACATCATTCCACTAGATTAACTTTGCATCATAATATTGTGGTATGAATAGTTCTATGCTCATAGTTTACTTCACCTTTCCCCAGCAGCAAAGACAAACAATGCCAACATTGATTATGGTTACTACTTATATTACAAAGGATTGCCATTATACTCAGATGTGTGTCACTAAAAATACCATGTAACACCAGTGGGAGTATGTTATCTTGAAGGAGCCTTGGAGAGGTGAAACTGTTTACAATTTTGTGGTTTGGGAAACAAAGAAATATATAACTTTTTCTTCGATTGGCCCTGCTCCATTTGAGGGCAGGTTGAGATGTTCCTGGTTTTAAGCAAAGCCATTTCCAATGATTTTGATATAATTATATATTGACCCATATCGATATGACCGATAAGGGTTAAAGGGTCATATCGATTGAATCCATATATCGATATGACCCCCAATATTGTATTAAGGCTAAGGAAGAATACATTAAGTCTAAACCTCACAATACATTCTCTGTCTTAAGCCCCGACAAAATCTAAAATCTGTCCGGGGTCTATATTGCTCACAATATAACAACCACAATCCAGCACAAGCAATTACACCACGGATTTCCACACACTTTACCTCACTTTCCATGGTCATAATCTGACATTGATAGTAAACAAATTTCACTGCAGCTGCACTGACTTTCATACTCAACACAAGGACAAAAGTATTCACCTGTTGTCAATGTGCCTGGCTTGAAGTAATAATTTACAAATAGGATAGTATTTAACAGTGATGGTTTTATTTGTTTATGGATGAGTGATTTAAAGTGATGTTTTTGTTTAACTTTGTAAGCTTTAAGGATTTTTGGACTAAAAATCTATTTTGAAAGATTTTCATCATGTACTTGTAATACAAGAACCAAAATGGAAAGAAACCATGGAAACATATATTTTTTAGGCATAATGGATTTTTTTTGGAAGATTTGTGTATGTATTTTGCAATGATTTCTGTTAATTTACACAAACATTTTCATTGATTTTTCTTATGCTGAAATGAGACAACCTTGTACTGAACAGTATGATTGAAGTATGACGTCATATGATTGATTTGCATAGTGGTATTTTGATTATATTGATATTTTTCGTAACTTGTCCCCTATACTAGAACTCCAGATCTCTTCTCTCCTCACTATCCTCAATCTCGGACCTTTTCGAAAACAACTCTTCCTCAAACATCATCAACTTCCTCCGCAACAACAACCTCTTCACCACATTTAACTCCCCCCTCCCCTCCCTTTCTAATCTTACATACCCCTTTCTTTTCAGCAAAAGTATTTTTCTGCTTTTCCCCCTTATCTCTCTTCCATCTCCTCACTATTCTAACTGTCGCAGTGCCGTTAAACATCAACAAACCAAACCAAACCTATTTTTCAGGTGAGGTATTGATATAGTATAACGATCAATATCGCCCAAACTTAAGACTCATATGCTATTTCAACATAAGAGCATTCATATGCGCAGAAGGAACTCTGCATTTAGTGTTGTCAGGGAGAAAGTGATTGTAGTCCTGCAATTATATGTAAAAAACGTGGTCTATGGGTAGGACCCAATAAAAGCTTTTTGTACCTTGATGTCATTTGGGTGTCCATAAAATATTTTTCAATCTTATTTTACTTTTTGTTTAATTGATATAACATTTCTAGAAGATTCTTTATTGCCATTTTGTAATATTTTGTAACCTTAGACCTTATTTGTTGACATATGACATATGATTTGGTGAGGGTGTAAAATACCTCTTCGCTTCCGCCTAAAAAAAAATGCCCCAAATTTCCGGCAAGACTATCCTCATTCAAGAGATTTAAGATGGTCCTTTTTGGAAAACATAACGAAACATCACAACTCATTTGCATTCTGGTACAAAAAGGACCCTGAATTTTGACTCTTCCATCATAGGTTTCAATAGGGCAAATAATTAGTTTTGTGCTACCTTAAATCGCATAGTTTCATCAATTGTACACATGTCATGTGACATGTACATCTGTCGTGTGACGAATTCATATTTCTCTTGCATCATTGTTTCTGTTTCTTTTCTTTATTCCAAGGCAATATTACTTGGCATAGGTCTCCAGCACAAGACAGTTGACCAACTGGCAACAGAACTGGTTCTTCCGGCCACGCAGATCTTAGGTCTGTTCAATCGGGTGATGAGAAAGGTCGTCAAGGAGTTGAATGGGATCTTAGAGAGGGAGTTGGAGAAGGAGATGGGGGAGGAGAAGAGGGTGGTGATGGAACCCACGAAGCAGAGTATGGCTCAGGAGCTGGTGAGGGGTCTCTTTCTTATTTGGTGTCAGATTCATTGGTAGGGTTTTGTGGAACTAGTACATTAACCTTTATGGATTTATGGATGGGTAGCAACAAATTGAGCCTTTTTGAAAGAAGATATGCTACAAACCATGAGTTTTATTGAAAGAAAATATGCTACAAACCATGAGCTTTATTGAAGAAAATATGCTACAAACAATTAGCTTTATTAAAAGAAAATATGCTACAAACTATGAGCTTTATTAAAAGAAAATATGCTACAAACCATGAGCTTTATTGAAAAAAAGTATGCTACAAACCATGAGCTTTATTAAAAGAAAATATGCTATAAATTATGAGCTTTATTGAAAGAAAATATGCTACAAACCATGAGCTTTATCAGAAGAAAATATGCTACAAACTATGAGCTTTATTGGAAGAAAATATGCTACAAACCATGAGCTTTATTGAAAGAAAATATGCTACAAACCATGAGCTTTATTGAAAGAAAATGTGCTACAAACTATGAGCTTTATTGGAAGAAAGTATGCTACAAATTATGAGTTTTATTGAAGAAAATATGCTACAAACCATGAGCTTTATTGAAAGAAAATGTGCTACAAACTATGAGCTTTATTGAAGAAAATATGCTACAAACCATGAGCTTTATTGAAAGAAAATATGCTACAAACCATGAGCTTTATTGAAAGAAAATATGCTATAAACCATGAGCTTTATTGGAAGAAAATATGCTACAAACCGTGAGCTTTATTGAAAGAAAATATGCTACAAACCGTGAGCTTTATTGAAAGAAAATATGCTATAAACCATGAGCTTTATTGAAAGAAAATATGTTACAAACTATGAGCTTTATTGAAAGAAAATATGCTACAAATTATGAGCTTTATTGAAAGAAAGTATGCTACAAATTATGAGTTTTATTGAAAGAAAATATGCTATAAACCATGAGCTTTATTGAAAGAAAATATGCTACAAACCATGAGCTTTATTGAAAGAAAATATGCTATAAACCATGAGCTTTATTGAAGGAAAATATGCTATAAACCAAGAGCTTTATTAAAAGAAAGTACGCTATAAACCATGAGCTTTATTGAAAGAAAATATGCTATAAACCATGAAAATAGCAAAAGGTTTTATCAAAATTGACTATTTTCAGGCCTTATTTTAATAAAATATGCAAATTTTCAAAGTTCGTGACATTGCATTAAAAAACCCCATTAATTTCCTTATGTTAACTTATTGTTTTTCAATCCCCCACCAATGTTAGTTGAATGGGAGCAGTGGAATATGACAAGGAGGTTTTCAATCCCCCACCAATGTTAGTTGAATGGGAGCAGTGGAATATGACAAGGAGGTTTTCAATCCCCCACCAATGTTAGTTGAATGGGAGCAGTGGAATATGACAAGGAGGTTTTCAATCCCCCACCAATGTTAGTTGAATGGGAGCAGTGGAATATGACAAGGAGGTTTTCAATCCCCCACCAATGTTAGTTGAATGGGAGCAGTGGAATATGACAAGGAGGTTTTCAATCCCCCACCAATGTTAGTTGAATGGGAGCAGTGGAATATGACAAGGAGGTTTTCAATCCCCACCAATGTTAGTTGAATGGGAGCAGTGGAATATGACAAGGAGGTTTTCAATCCCCACCAATGTTAGTTGAATGGGAGCAGTGGAATATGACAAGGAGGTTTTCAATCCCCCACCAATGTTAGTTGAATGGGAGCAGTGGAATATGACAAGGAGGTTTTCAATCCCCCACCAATGTTAGTTGAATGGGAGCAGTGGAATATGACAAGGAGGTTTTCAATCCCCCACCAATGTTAGTTGAATGGGAGCAGTGGAATATGACAAGGAGGTTTTCAATCCCCACCAATGTTAGTTGAATGGGAGCAGTGGAATATGACAAGGAGGTTTTCAACCCCACCAATGTTAGTTGAATGGGAGCAGTGGAATATGACAAGGAGGTTTTCAATCCCCACCAATGTTAGTTGAATGGGAGCAGTGGAATATGACAAGGAGGTTTTCAATCCCCCACCAATGTTAGTTGAATGGGAGCAGTGGAATATGACAAGGAGGTTTTCAATCCCCCACCAATGTTAGTTGAATGGGAGCAGTGGAATATGACAAGGAGGTTTTCAATCTCAATCATACCCGAAATTAAATAAAGTTCAGCCAGAGAAAACTGTCTTGATTTTCGGTGACTGAAATTTAGGACAGAAATTTAAAGAATGACATTAATGATTCTCTTCCATGCATCATAACTTTTCCATACATTCAAAATTCTTCAAATTTTGATTAGCCACAACTCTTGCATAATTTCATTAAGTCTAAACCTTGCAATACATTTTGTGTCTTAAGTCCCGACAAAATCTAAAATCTATTGGGATTTGTGTTGCTAACAAGAGAAACCAGTTTTTTTACGCTTAGGCATATTCCAGGGAAAGCACACGTAAGTCACAATGACTTACTTTCAGTGTGGACCCGAGGAATGTGCCAGGATGGTGCCAGGTTGTAGATTGCTTTGTGGATTCATTTTCCTTCACAATAGTACGCGTTGATTTGTGCATCTGAATATGCAGTATATGGTTTATTGAAGTATAGCCATTCTCTGAGATTTAATCGTCTTTGTTGTTTCTTCTCCCTTCCAGACTTATAGGCTTTGCTGAGTAATCATTTGAACCTCGTGAAATAAAGGATTAGTTCAGTGGTCAAGCAAGTTTATCTCAGAGGAATTTAAGAGAAACAAAATGGTGAAGAAACTATTTAAATTCCTTTAAGGAGATATTCACCTTTAAAGGAGATATAAAGTCTGATAAAATCCTTATTTCATATGATAGAGGATTGAAATCTTAACCAACTACCAAAAACAGCAAGTCAAAATCTTATTCCTATCTCAAGTTATTCACCTTTAAAGGAGACATAAAGTCTGATACAATCATTATTCTTTAAAGGAGACATAAAGTCTGATATGATCCTAATTTCATATGATAGAGGATTAAAACCTTAACCAACTACCAAAAACAGCAAGTCAAATCTCATTCCTATTTCAATTATCCATCTTTAAAGTCAACACATGGAGGCTGCCATTTTGCTCAGATCTGTATTGAAATCTTCTGAATGATGACATTATTTCCCCAACAGAGACTAAGGAATGTAATGGATTTCTTTATAACTATATATGTTATGTTTTTATTCCAAAATGATGTGACACAAAGTTTTAATAGCAACGTTTGATATGTTCATGTGTACACAAAAATGTTCTTGACCCTTACAAAAGAGAAAACAATTTTTCATGAGCTAGAAAACTTGAGGTAGATTATAAAGAAATACAAAGCATTCCAACATTCTGCTGGGCAGATGACATCATATTCTGTATGTTTTGAAATCAAAATGGCAGCTCCCATGGACTATTTGGTTGTAGCATTAAACTTTTTAATAATTACAAAAAATGTGTTAAATTTCTTTGGGAGTTTAGAAACTTGGTCAGTACATTTGTTATTTTCAATTCTATTATAGAAAATAAGGATTATGTCAGACTTTATGTCTCCTTTAAAGCTTTTTCTTATCTATGTTGAAATAACTGTTATGATAAGTCTGCTATGGAAGGTTGGCATCGACCGTTCTCAAAAATTGTTAATGTATATCAAAGAATTTTTTTTTTTTTTTTTTACTATTTGAATTTTTTTGCTCAAATTTTCTTCAGGTGGTAAATTAAACTTACCTTCACAAATTACTGACATATCCCATGGTTTTTAGGCCACAAAATCTCAGGAAAAAATAGGATACATAAAGACTTTGAGAATCTGAGGAAGTGATGTCACAACTAGTCTGATTTCAGTCGTTTTTTACGCAAATGATATCAAACTTTAAACTGAAATATCTCCTCAACGTAATAAGATTTTTGAGTGCTTTCTTCACCATTTTGTTTCCTTTCTTTGAAGTCCTCTTATATATAAGTTGGACTTGCTTGACCCCTGAACTAATGCTTTAAATCTTATCACTTGTAGCCCATGCCGTTATTCATGCTGTGAAATTAAAACCCATTCCATTACTTGATGAATTGAATATTATTTTTCTTTGTAGGATGAGGCAGAAGCTGAAATAAAAGCCAAACAGAAGATAGACCTGGAGAGACTCAAGGCGATCAATCTGGACCAGTAAGTCTGCTACTTGCATTTAGTAGTGTTGAGAGCAGCGTGATTTCCTATCTGTTCTCTGAGACTTTCCATTCTGATTATACTCTAACTCTAACACACTTTTTTTTTCACCTGAACTTTTGCACATTTGTCATTTTCTGGGATTTTCTCTTTGTGGATGGGTGACTGCTTTCGGTAAGATCGTTCCTTTTTCCCCTCCGGTCGTGACCAGGCCTACACACCCTTTTCGGTACTTGTACAGTGGTTCTCGTATAGTAGTTCCGCACCTTTTTTTTTGCTTTCTAGTTGCCTCAGGTCTCCTGGTTCTTGTTTTTTTTTTCCAACATGACCAAATGCTTCTTCTGTGACCTTGACTCTCTCTCCACTTCCCATGACCTCCTGTTACCTTCATTGACCATTCCTCAGCCCCAGTCCCAAAATTTTTAATCATCTGGGCCACCAACAAAGCAGTTTTAAAAGAGTTTCTCCCTTCCTTATCCACAAGGCATTCCACGACCTTGTCGGTACCCTTCCCAAGGTTTCTATCCTCAAATCTGGCGATCTCCTTGTGCACTGCACCAGGGACACTCAAGCCACTACCCTCCTTACCACCAAAATCCTAGCTAATGCTGGTTTTGACATAACAGTCACTCCCCACCATTCCCTGAACTCCAGCAAAGGCGTCATCAGAACCAGGGGCCTTGCTTAATTGACCAATGAAGACCTCATAGAGGAACTTGCCAGCTAACACATCACTGAGACCCGTTGTCTCGTGCTCAAGAGAGACAGTGGCAAACCCACCAATACCATCTTCCTGACTTTTGCTCCCACATCACTGCCGGCTGTCTGAGAATCCCAGTTGCCCCCTACATTCCCAACCCTCTCCACCATCATCAGTATCAGAGGTATGGCCATGTAAAAATCTCCTGCTGCAGCCAAGCGCGCTGTGGCAACTGTGGAGCCCAGGACCATGACAGCGCCTCTTGCACCATTATCCCACACTGCCTCCTTATGGCATACAACAAAAACAGTTACAAAAACACTAACAACATTATACAATGGAACATCAGGAGCCTTAAGGCTAACTCGGAAGAAATTGACCTTCTGGCCACCACCTTCAACCCGGTCATTTTCTGCTTACAAGAAACCTTCCTGAAAATCATTGACCATTATTCCCTCATTAAGTTCCCTTGCTACCATAAACATCAAGAGGATGCCGACAGGGTGTAGGAGTGTCTCCATTCTTGTTAGACACGATATTCCACACAGCCCTATTCATGTGAACACCGACCTTCAGGCCATCTGTATCTCTATCTCCCTCCACAAGACCTTCACTCTTTGCAATATCTATCCCCCTCCCTAACCATGACAACATTCAACCAACCAGCCTTAACAACCTCATCTCTCAGCTCCCTTTCGTCCTTCTTGGTGACTTCAACCCCCTGTGGGGCTCCAATACCACCACCCTTAGAGGCAAGCTCGTCAAAAATACTCTTCGACAGCACAGCCTCTCCTTGCTCAATACTGACTCCCCAAGCTACCTTCACCCTGCCACAGCCTCCCTCACCTGTATTAAGCTGTCTATTTGTTCCCCCAACCTCCTTGATTTTAACTGGAGAGTCACTGCTGATCTCTGTGGTAGTGGCCATTACCCTCTCTAAATTCAATCCAACCTTCAAACCCCCACAGACCGCACCCCGAACTGGAAACTTAAGAAAGCCAACTGGGCCCTTTTCAAAACCTTCTGCAACTCTCACCTTTCCCCCCATTTCCTTGAGGGTTTGGATTTCATGTCAAATTTCAGTAACATCCTTATCAACATCATCACCTGCTCCATTCCCAAAACCTCCAAATCTCATACCCACCTCCCCCCTAACCGCTGGTTCAACGATGACTGCAAAACCGCCATCAAGAACAGGAAAAAAGCCGTCAGAAACTCCAAAACAAACCATACCATCAACAAGTTCAACCTCTTTCGTATCAGTTATGCCAAAGCCATGCACACTATCAAGGATAGTGAAACGACTTCATCCCTTCTCTTATCACCAAGAATATATGGAGTATGGTAAACAGCTTCCATGGCAGGATGGGCAAGTCTCCCATCTCTCCTGCTGCACTTCCAAGGACCCAGATAATACCCCCTACCAGTTCCTGAAACACCTCTTCAACAAAACCACGACTACCCTTCTCACCACCCTTAACCACATTTGGTCGTCACACTCCTTTCCCCCTATCTGGAGGACAGCTATCATCATCCCCTTCCCCAAACCAGGGAAGGACAGCACTGACCCCTCCAGCTACAGCCCCATCGCCCACCTGCTGTCTCTGTAAAATTATGGAAAGAAACATTAACCAGAGACTTGTTTCTTGAAACCAACAGATTCTTCTCCCCTCACTAAAGCAGTTTCCAGAAACATCGCAATACCTTGGACCAGTTAGTCATGCTGGATACTTCTATCTGGGAATCCTTTGCAAAGAAGGAACACCTCATTATCATCTTTTTCGACCTCGAGAAAGCTTTCGACACTACTTGGAGTATGGCATTACCAGCAAGCTTCAAACCTTTGGTTTCAGAGGCTACCTCCCCATCTTTATTCAAAACTTCTTCTCACCCAGGCAGTTCCAAGTTCGTATTGGCCACACCCTCTCCTACCCCCAAGAAGAGGGCATCCTACAAGGCAGCATCCTCTCCCCTACTCTCTTCAACCTGAGTATTAACAACATCGTGGACAACCTTGGCCCCGACATCAAATGTTCCCTCTACGTGGATGACTCCACCATCTCCTACTCCTCCCCTAGCTTTACTCTTGTCGAAAATAGGCTCCAACTTAGTCTCAACCAGCTGCAAGACTTGGTGCAACAATTACGGTTTTAAATTCTCCAAAGACAAGATAGTCTGCATGCACTTTTGTCATTTGAACAACCTCCACCCCAACCCAAACCTTGTGCTCAATGGCAATCGCATCCCTAAAGTTGACCACACTAAGATCCTGGGTCTAACCCAGACCCAAAGTTTTCCTACAAGCAACACATCACCAACCTGAAAAAACAGAAATGCAACAGCTCCATCAACAGCTCCACCTCCTCTCCAATGCCACTTGGGGTGCAGACCCCCACATTCTCCTCAAAATCTTCAAGCTCACCATTCGTGCCAAGCTCGACTATGGCAATATTGTCTACTGTGCCGCTCACAACTCTTACCTCAACCACATCCAAAATGAAGCCCTCAGGCTTTGTCTGGGTGCCTACAGTACCTCCCCCATCACCAGCCTTCACATTAAAGCCAACGAACCCCCTTTCCTGCTAAGGTGTAGAAAGCTTAGCCTTTCATATGCTTTTAGAGCCCTCACCAACACCAAAAACCCTGTCTACAACCTCATTAGGTATCCCAATTTCTCCACCCTGTTTGATAGGACTAAAACCCTATCCCTCCCTTCAACTTACACATCAAACCCGACCTCACCATCTTGGCATCAATCCCGCCACTCTTGGCACCTTCCCCTGGTCCACATTTCCTCCCTGGGCTACCCCCCTCCCTTCCATCCATCTGGGCCTCTCCACTCATTTCAAAAACTAAAAAAAACCCACCCCAACCTCTTCATCAACCAACCTCCACAAGCAAATCAAGACCAACTCTCAAACTACACCTCCATCTATACTGATGGCTCTAAGGCGACAAGACAGCTGCTGCTGCCATCATCCAAGACATCACCCTCAGTAGCAGGCTTCCCATCTACTCTTCTATCTGCTCACCCTCAACTATATTGAGTACGCCCCTCTCTGTCATTTTCTCAGACTCTAAGTCTGTCCTTACTCAACCTTAAGTGCGATAACCTCATGTCCCACCGCCATAAACTCCTTTCGCCCCCCCCTCCCCTTTCTTGTTGGCATCACCGGCAATGACAGAGATGATTCAGCCACTAAGCTTGTCCTCAACCTACCCCCTTTCGCAAAACCCTTTCTAACATCAAACCGCTTATCGCTTCCCTTGTTCGTGACCGCTGGCAAAGCTCATGGAACTCCCAAATTGATAACAAACTCCACGACATTCAGCCCACTATTCCGACCAAACCCACCATCCACAATCTCTCCCGTATTGACAACGTCCACATTACCTGCCTTAGAATAGGTCACACCCACTCCCACCTCCTTACTGGCTCCCCCACCTCTCAGTAATAATTGCCATTGCTCCTCACAGTCCACCACGTCCTCCTTGCTAGCCCCCCCGTACAACCTCCCCAGAACTTCCCTCACCTCTCACAACTCCATAGCCGTGCTCTTCCAGAAAACTCCCCTGGAAAAATTATCTCCTTCCTTAATTATGCCTTCCTCTACAACCATATTTAATCCTCCTCTCCCACCCCTCTCTTCCTACTTTTACCCCCTTTTTTACACCCCTGCACTTCCTCTTTCGATCCCAGCTTCCTTGCTCTTAGCCCCGTACTTCTCTCAGACTCCTCGTATTTTTTTCTTCCTACCTCTGGAATGATCTAACCTCTCAGGCACAATTTGACCCTCGCTTTTGTGGTGCTGTTAAGCCCTTATCAAACAAAGAAGCAAGCATAATCAAACGTTACACAAGGTTGCAGAAGGGGCGTGGACAAGGGTGGTAGAAGGGGTGTGGACAAGGGTGCTAGAAGGGGCATGAAGAAGGGTGCTAGAAGAGGCGCGAACAAGGGTGCTTGGAAGAGGTGTGGACAAGGGTGCTAAAAGGGGCGCGAAGAAGGGTGCTAGAAGAGGCGCGAACAAGGGTGCTTAGAAGAGGTGTGGAAAAGGGTTCTAGAAGGGGCGTGAACAAGGGTGCTAGAAGGGGCACGAACAAGGGTGCTAGAAGAGGCACGGGCAAGGGTGCTAGAAGAGGCGCGGACAAGGGTGCTCGAAGGGGCGTGGACAACAGTGCTAGAAGGGGCACGGGCTAGGTGCTAGAAGGGGCACAGGCAACTGCAGAATCCTAGTGGTTAGGGCATTGATCTTGTACTCAAAAGGTACC
The DNA here is from genome assembly GCA_020152595.1 of Chiridota heheva. NCBI lineage: Eukaryota > Metazoa > Echinodermata > Holothuroidea > Apodida > Chiridotidae > Chiridota > Chiridota heheva. The sequence continues at coordinate 1,227,871 of JAIGNY010000483.1, forward strand.
ATATTAAATCTCAGCCGGACGCTGTACTGTGTCCTTGAGCAGAACACTTTATCCCATTTCACTCACGGAAACCAGGTATAAGCACCTGCTCCATAAGCCCTAAGGCTTGATGGGATCTATTTTTTCTAAAAGGGGCGTGGAATCTTTTTATGAAGCGGGCAATACGAAACACCTTTTATATGAAGACATGAAGCTACTACCCCTTTCGTTCCTTCAAACCAAATATGGCATTGGTTTCCTCTGAAAATATAATTTGTACAGTAGGGGTCAATATCTATGAATATGCAGGGTTCGTAACTCAATAATGAGATTGATTTTACAATGAATATATAATTTAATTGTATGAGGGAAATATTCATTGAAATTTCAATTTTCTTATGAACAAATGGGAACCAATTATATATTCCTGAATTTTTGGTGTTGTAGAATTCAAAGAATAGCCTTCTTGACATCATTATTTTACAGTAGACTTTCTACACGTTATTTTCAACAAGCAAGCTTCTAAAGTCCCACCTCCTTAACGGCTCCCCCACCTCTGTGTAATAACTGTCACTGCCCCCTCATTGTCTATCATGTCCTCATTGACTGCCCCCTCATGTCCTCATTGACTGCCCCCTGTACAACCTCTCCAGAGCTTCCTTGACTCCTTACAATTCCATTACGGAGCTCTTCAAAAACTCCCCAGATAAACTTATCTCCTTTTTTTATCAAACCCCCTCTATAACTATATATAGTCTTTCTTTCCCATCCCCCACCCCTTCCTGCTTGCATATTTTTCTACCTATTGCGCTTCCTTTAATGATCATAGCTTCATGTCTATTGACTTTTAACCTTTTCTCAGATGATTCCTCTAATTGTTTTTCCCACCTCCGATATAATCTAAGCTTTCTGTCACAATTTGACCTTTGCTGTCGTGGTGCCATTAAGCCTCACCAACCAAACAGACAAACAAACAAAGAAACATCTAACATGTGTTAGACATTGATGTTTTTCAAACGGAACAAGATAGCTGTAACTTTATAGTTATGTTTGTCTTTTTATTTTCTATCATAAAATAAAACCTGCATGACAAAGTTCAATTTCTCTTAAACACTTAGTTCAGTGGTCAAGCTTCTTCCTCCTTGGGCCACCCTTCTGTCCACCTGGGCCTCTCCACTCATCACAAAACTCAAATCCATCCTAACCTCTTCATCAATTTCCACAACCAAATCAAAGACCAACTCTCAAATTACACCTCCATCTATACTGATGGCTCCAAGGATGACAACAAGACAGCTGCTGCCGTCATCCAAGACGTCACCCTCAGTAGCAGACTTTCCGACTACTCATCCATCTTTTTAGCTGAGGCTAAGGCTATTCTCCTCACCCTCAACTTTGCCATTTTCTCCGACTCAAAGGCTGTTCTTACTTCTTTACTCAATCTTAAATGGGATAACCTCACATGCCACCTCCTCCTCCGGAAACTCCTTTCTCCCAACCTCTGCAGGAAAAGAGTTCTTTTCTTCTGGATACCCAGCCATGTTGGCATCCCTGGCAATGAAAGGGCTGACACAGCTGCTAAGCTTGCCCTCAACCTCCTCCCTACCCCTTTCCCCAAAACCCTTTCTGACATTAAACCGCTTATCGCTTCCCTTGTTCGTGACCGCTGGCAAACCTCATGGAACTCCCAAATTGATAAGAAACTCCATGTCATCCAGCCCACAATTCTGATCAAATCCACCATCAGTAACCTTTCTCGTATCGACAACGTTCATATTACCCGTCTTAGAATTGGTCACACCCACCTCACTCACTTCCACCTCCTTGTTGGCTCCCCCAAACCCCTCTGCAAAAATTGCCACTGCACCCTCACAATCCACCACGTTCTCCTTGCTTGCCCCCTGTACAACCTTCCCAGGGCTTCCCTCGCTCCCCACAACTCAATTGCCGAGTTCTTTCATAAAAATCCTGTGGATAAAATTATCTCCTTCCTTCATCATGCTTCCCTCTACAACCATATTTAAATCTCCTCTTCCACCCCCTCTCTACTTTGTTTCAACCATGCACCTCCCCTCTCCATCACAGCTTTCTGACCTTTTGTTCTTAAATTTCTCTCATTCTCCCCCTGTTTGCTTTCTTTCCTACCTCTAGAATGATCTGACCTTTCAAGCACAATTTGACCCTCGTTGTCGTGGTGCCGTTAAGCCCTCATCAGACAAAGAAGCAAAAGAAACAAAATGGTGAAGAAAGCATTAAAAACTCTTAAGGAGATGTTTAAGTGTAAAGTTTGGTATCTTTTGTGTAGAAATGACTGAAATCAGACTAGTTGTGATGTCATAGCCCCAGATTCCTCAAATCTTTATGTATTCTATCATATTTTGTGGCTTAAAAACCAAGATATATGTCAGAAGAAAAAGAAACTGAATCTAGTCAGGGTGTTTATAATGCAACACCTGAAGAAAGTTCAAGGAAAAATAATTCAAATAGTACAAAATTGAAATAAACTTTCTTTAATTGCATTAAAAATTGTGATAATTGTGAGGATGTCAACATCAGCTTTCCATAATAGACTTACTGTACTACATCAGTCATTTCTACACAGGCAAGACAGAGCTTTTAATAAAGTTGAATATTTCCTTAACGGAATGAGAGTTTTTAACCCTTTCTTCATCATTTTGTTTCTTTTAAATGCCATGTGGGACATAGGGTGGGATGCCATGTGGGACATAGGGTGTGATGCCATGTGGGATATAGGGTGCGATGATATGTGGGACATAGGGTGTGATGCCATGTGGCACATATGGTGGAGTGCCACGTGGGACATATGGTGGAATGCCACAAAATTTCAGTAACAGAATTTTAAAAAGATTCTAAAAGATAGAGAGATATATCGACACAATATTTGATTGGTACATTTGATTTTGACTGTCGCGGTGCCGTTGAATATCAACAAACTAAACCGAACCAGATATTTCGAACAAATTAAAAAATACATTATTTGTTACCAAAATTACTGTCATCAGACCCTTAAGGACAGAATCTCAAATATTTACTTCTTCCAAATTTTTCATAAAAACCACTACACCAAAGTGAAGATATCCATGCAAAGGGAGGAGCCATGCTGCTCCTGGGGTTATTATGTCCCTGGCATGCATATCAGTGTGTTATCTTTTTGTTTTCTCTTTCTCAGGTACTCCATCAAGGGAAAGGATGATGAGTGGGCAGCTGCCTTGCATTCAGGCAAAACCAAAAGTGTCATCAGCATAAAGAGGTATTTCACTCCTTTCAAGTGTATGTTGAGGGAATGGACCCCTCTGTTGCAATCATGCATCATCTAAGTCTTGCACTTCCCCCCCCCCTCCCCCCCCTCCCCTGTACACAAAAAAAAGAGAGGGGTGTAGGTATTCAGGCAAATTTGACTGGTGAAAAGGTTGTTTGGCACATGTCTTTGGAATTAATTGGCTTAACAATGAATTCCTGTCTTGTAACAATCAATTTTCCAGCCTCTACAAGGAAATCAAATAATTTCATTTCTGGCATCAAAGACGGAATGATAAATCTTGGCTGAAAGGAACAGAGTTCAAAAACTTGCTTTCCTGAATAGTAAGTGAAAATAAAGAGGTGACGTCAAAACAAATCGCTCTAATATTCTGAGAAGTCGGCAAGATAGATGAAAAGTTAAAAAAATTTGTTGTTGATTGAAAGCTGTTGGGCCAAGGATTTCTGGGGTAGAGCATGGGGATGTAGGATGAACTCAAGAATGAAATGATAATTAGTATGATGGAATTTCTCAGGGTGACGAATCAGCAATCTACCGAGTGATTAAAGGCAACACAGTAATATTTGAATAATTTATCATAAGGCATGACAAATTTGATATTCTCTTAAATGGTTATTTTTTTGAAGCGATTTAGATGGAACATTTTGGTATTCTCTCATACTTTGTAGCATGTTTTATTCAAATTACGCTCAAATTGTATTCCGTTCCATAGATCTTTAAGTTGACAGTATTATCAGCTTTTGCCGCTTTTATTTCCACAGCAATGAAAAGGATAAAGCACAAGCAAAAAGAAAGGTGGAGATTCCTGCTGAACCTGAGGGAAAACCTAAGAAAAAGAAGAAAAATAAATATGGGAACATACCAAAGGCATGACCAACAGATGTACCGGCACATCATGGAAGGCCAGGTGTGTGACATGGTGGCAGAAGTGGGATGAAAAGAGAGCATAGATGATAAGTGGGAATGTCACAGGTGGTCATTCAGACTTATTGGTTGTTGAGATTGGTAGTCGAGTGAGATATGCGGAATTTACCCAAAGGACAGGGGTGGTACTAGTGGGTATGGCTACATCCACCCTGTCCAAAACCTGGATGCCAATCCGTAGGGTAAAAGTTTTGGTACCTGTCGGTACTTTAAGAACAAAATATGTAGCTGTGATATTGATTTATTTTTAGCCCCATTTTCTGGGGAGGCAATTCACCCTGTGAGGGAAAGTCCAGGGGGCTCTCTGGCAAATGGAGATGGTACTTGTAATGAGGTTATGTGTGTGCAGATGAAATGAAATCCACTCCGAAGAGAAAACAGGGCTAAATGTTGTTATCTGCTTTGGTGGCAATTCTCGTTTAATTTTAATAGTTTATTCTCTTTTTACACTCTGTTGAGACCTTTAAGCCAATCCAACAGGTCAAATGTTGGATAATGATAACTAAGATTTTGGTGCCTGTGGAGGAGAGGGGAGAGAAGGGGGGGGGACTCTAAGGAAAAAGAACAATATATGTCAGCTGAGAAATCCTGGAGGTACCCTTGTAGAAGGAGGTGGTACATGTAATGTTATGAATTTCCTGAGGAGAAAACTGGTCTAAATGTTGTCACCTCTTCTAGTGGCATTTTTTTAATCTTTTATTTATTTTACTTTGCATGTACCTAATCTCACTCTAACTTCAGAGATGTTTTTTTTACAATTAATGACAATAAGATTATCAACCCATTGCCATCCCGGATGTGATAATATTTTTGCCCTCAGATGTACAAGGGCTGTCACTATATGGGTAAATCAGATATCTTAAACAAAAATATAGTGATATATCACCATATCTATGTTGTGATATATAATGTTGGAAATCTGCTTGGGTTGTCAGCGTGCATATCTCTTGTTTTTTTAATATTATGTAAAATTTAAGAAAATGATGCATAAAAGAATCTAGATTTGCTGCCAATGTTCTGTTAAAATCGCATCCATTTAAAATGTTTCTGAAATTTTGTTTCATAAATTGTATGCTGTCTATACATGAAATTAGCATATCAAGATCATGAAATTAGCATATCAAGATGATTATCATGACATCCCTAATTCTACATTAAATATGGAAAATTAACAACCATCAATATTGGAAATTTCTCACATGCCGAAAAGTTTTTTCTTTAAGCCCTACCCTCACCCGACTTATTCCTGAAAACTCCGGTATGACAATTACCAACCCTATTTCCTGTTCAAACAATGATTGTTTATCTGCCATTCCCATGGACACCACAGCCAAGTAGCCCAAGGCTATTTGTGTGTATAAGATCACACAAAGCCAGTGCTGAGTAATCAGGGCTTTTTTGTGATTGAAATCACTCATCTGTGTTAGGTGTCTTAGTGGGAGAAAATTGTTTGCAAACTGGTGAGACAAACAGTTGTGTAATAGTTGTGTATTGAAGGGAGGTGTGCATTAACTCGTCCCTCTTTTCGCGTAGTAACGAATGTCATTTGTGTAGTGACGAATGTCAAAATTGAAATGATAAATTCTGCATACTGATGAAAGTTCAGAAAATTTTGAAGCTTCGTGAAATAAAAAGTTGATAAATGTATTATAAAGCTTTACATATCATTGGAAAGAGAAAATGATAATTTTTTGTCAATTGTACTTACAATACAGATATTGTAAAGCAAAATCTTATTTCATGAAGCTTCAAAGACATTCATCAGTATGCGGAAATAGTTCAGTATTTCACGCCAATTTTCGTTTTACCTAAATAAGACATTCGTCAGTATGCGGAAAGAGGGACGAAGTGTGAATGATTGACATGACCATTAGTCCTAAGGAAAGATACTGCTTCATGCATACTGATAAACCTTATTCAAGGACTTTTTGCAGCAGCATTTACCTGTACTTTGAAAAAAAAACAGTTTTAGCTTTGCTTCTTTAATTTGCAACTAACGTACAACATAATAAATGATCAAATCAATGCAGATTTTGTGCATTTTTTTTCAACCCAACTTAGTGTATATGAAATGTGTGTTTAAGATCTACCCTTTATTTAGCAAATGGTGTTTCACAAATATTATGAATCATAGCGGGGTGAAAAAATGTTGGCTGTTGATCAGCTGTGTAGAATGAGGGAGGGGGTGGGTGGGGGAGGGGGTAGAATCTTAATAAACAAATGCTCAAGATTTTTATCTACAATAAAAAGATGATATCATGCAAATAGCATACACATATTTCCAACCTTTTTATTTCACAATTTTTGACTTCTTAAAAGTTGTTTATGTAAAGGGAGGTATACAAGATGACAAACAAAGCATTCAATATGTCCCGCATCAGTTTAGTTTTACATATGAAAAGACAGCTTTAAACTTGCTTTCTTCACTAGTTTGTTTCTTTTGAAGTCATATAAGATGAACTTACTTGATCAAATATACATTTTACAAAGTGACAGAGCTCAAAGTGATAGCTTAAAGTGACAGAGTTTAAAGTGACAGAGCCCAAAGTGACACAGCTCAAAGTGACAGCTCAAAGTGACAGAGCCCAAAGTGACAGAGCTTAAAGTGACAGCTCAAAGTGACAGAGCTTAAAGTGACAGCTCAAAGTCCAAGTATAATAAATTCAGAGAATGGAGTGATGATTGATGGCGTGTCACAAAATGTAGGGGGTGGGGGAGGGGGTAGAATCTTATTAAACAAATGCTCAAGATTTTTAACTACAATAAAAAGATGATATCATGCAAATAGCATACACATATTTCCAACCTTTTTATTTTACAATTTTTGACTTCTTAAAAGTTGTTTATGATTACTTTTCGAAATATTTTTTGTGCAGATTGAACTATAATGTAACAATGCATTGTAAAATAAATTGTGAGGGAAGTATTAGACCTTTAAACATTGTCTTTCGTGTATACTTAGACTTAAATTGGTTGAAAGGATTAGTTCAGTGGTGAATCAAGCTCATCTTGTATACAAGATGACAAACAAAGCATTCAATATGTCCTGCATCAGTTTAGTTTTACATATGAAAAGACAGCTTTAAACTTGCTTTCTTCACCAGTTTTTTTTTTTTGAAGTCATATAAGATGAACTTACTTGATCAAAAATACATTTTACAAAGTGACAGAGCTCAAAGTGACAGAGCTCAAGGTGACAGAGCTCAAAGTGACACAGCTCAAAGTCGAAGTATAATAAATTCAGAGAATGGAGTGATGATTGATGGCTTGTCACAAAATATCACGTCACAAAATTTTAAATGTGTCACATGTCTCAAATGTCACATAATTTTTGGCACCTTTTGCACAGAATGTCACATCAGTTTTGTCTAGGTCACATTTGATTGGCCTAGATTCACTTATCATGACCAGTTGACCGGTGATACTCATAGAAAGGACCATTTGGTCATGTCTTGTTTGATAAAAAATGGAATCCACCACTAAAATGCAGCACCAAATTACCAATGAGTGTGAGTGAAGTAAAATATGTCACAAAATACCAGATCAATTTTAATACATCTGTTTATCTTAATTTTGTCACATTTCATCACAAAATGTCACAGATTTTTGGACAATGTAAGTTTGTCACAATCAGTCACAGATGTTCCATTCTCTGTAATTTCATGCTAAGTCTCAACTTTTGTGAGCTGATTTTCTATTTTCCTACATTACGCCCAATTCTTGCTACAAATTTTCAGTCTTTTCACTCGTAAGAACCTCCACTTCGACGGGTATGACTTTTAGACTCTGCTAGAAGCAATTAAGAAACCCACCACAGATGATAGTTCAATGATTTTATGCATCAGTAATTACACTCCCAATCATCTATATGCAGACAATGGAACCTATTGTGAAGGGCCAGGAACTGTGGATTTGGTTACTGCAGGGCTAAGTCATATGTGTAATGTGGAACTGAGGATTCATTTGGACTTTTAAAAAGTTGTTTTCACTAAGTGAGTTAAAAACACTGGTAAGTTTGGATGCATTGGACTGAAAATTTATAGCCAGAGTTATTCATCATGTATGCAGAGATACAGGTAAAATCTTAGAATGAGTACAACTTTCGCCAAATGTGTTTGCCCTAATACAACTATCTTCATCCATGATAACAAGCATCTTCTTCACTTGTATTCTGACCAACATCCAAGTTCCCAAGTAATTTACTGAAACTGTGAAAATGATTCATGTTGAGGATGAAAATATTGCAGAGCCCTTGTTTTCCTATTACTGCCGCTTTTTGTAAAGTTGTCCATTAATTTCATTTACAAGCAATATGGAGTTCCTCTTAGTACCACAAACCACCTCAAACACCAGTAGATTAACGTTCCTCTGATTCTGCTTAATGGTGTGTCACCTGTCTGCTGCCATGTGACCTTCCACCTGACTTGTCCCAAACACTTTATCCAGTAACTGTTGACAGAACTCTGCCTCTTCCTACAGAAAAAAGATGACAAGAAATATATAAAAACAATTATAAGAAAACAGGTAGCAAGAACATGAGCTTAATAGTTTAAAATATACTGAAAACCATGCAAACAACAAAGTCCCATCAGAATCGGTTAAAAGATTGACCATTTTACAACATTTTAAAACTTGGATACCTAATTAGCATAAATTGTATTTTGTAACCTCAAAATGGGACAACTAAATTGCTTTTATTGTTTTTCAGTCCTTCCTCAAATATTTTGAATGGGAGCAGTTGGCTACAGTGAACAGGAAATTGGATATTATTGCATCCTTATGCCAGATTTAAAAGTAGAATGCAATTGGGGAAAAAATATAAAGAATTTATCATCATTTTTAGTGACAGATGTTCAGGACCTAAATTAAAAGGATTAGTTAAGGGGTCAAGTACTGTCTATCTTATATGAAAGAGGGACTTTAAAAGAAACAAACTGGCGAAGAAAGCACTCACAAATCTTATTCCGTTAAGGAGATATTCAAGTTTAAAGCTCTGTCCTATCTGTCTAGGAATGACTGGTGTAGTAAGTCTAGTGTAGAAAGTTGATGTCTTCATCCTCCCATTCTTAACAACTGTTAATGTATTTTAAAGAAAGTTTATTTAATTTGTACTCTTTAAAATTTTCCTCAAACTTTCTTCAGGTGGTATATTATTACCCTTACTAGATTATGTTTTACTTTTCCGGATGTTTTCGATGGTATCTAAGCCATAAAATAGTATAGAATACATAAAGACATTGAGGAGTCTGTAGCTGTGATGTCACAACTAGTCTGATTTCAGTCGTTTTTATACAAAAGATACAAAACTAACAGTAAATGACATGGGGAGGGATACCATGTGGAACATGGATACCATGTGGAACATATGGTGGGATCCAATGTGGGACGCCAGGTAGGACACCACTGATGCGGGACATATGGTGGGATGCCATGGTGGACATAGGGAGGGATGCCATGCGAGACAGGTAGGGATGCCATGTAACACATGGGGAGGGATGCCATGTGGGACATGGTGGGATCCAATGTGGGACGCCAGGTAGGACACCACTGATGCGGGACATATGGTGGGATGCCATGGTGGACATATGGTGGGATGCCATGGTGGACATAGGGAGGGATGCCATGCGAGACAGGTAGGGATGCCATGTAAGACATGGGGAGGGATGCCATGTGGGACATATGGTGGGATCTAATGTGGGACATATGGTGGGATCCAATGTGGGACAGGATGGGATGCCATGTGGGACATAGGGTGGGATGCCACATGGGACATATGGTGGAATATCATGTGGGATATATGGTGGAATGCCACATGGGATGGGACGTCATGATATGGTGGAATGCCATGTGGGACATGAGATGGGATATCATGTGGGACATGAGGGGGGATGCCACGAGTGAGGTGCACAGAGTGTGACATACATGTAGGGTGGATGCCATGTGTGACATGGGGTAAGGAGTCCATGTGGGACATTAAGATGTGATGGCATGTGGGACATGAAGTGGGATGTCATTGGGACATGAGGAATACCATGTGGGATACATAGGGGATCCAATGTGGGTTATAAGGCGAGATGCCATGTGAAACAGGGAGCCACTGATGTGGGACATAAGGTGGGATTTGGGACATATGGTGGGATCTAATGTGGGACATAGGATGGGATGCCATGTGGTGGAATGCCATGTGGGACATGGTGGATGCCATGTGGGACATATGGTAGAATGCCATGTGGGACATAGGATGGGATGTCATTTGGGACATAGGATGCCAGTGTGGGAATTACCAATCATAGGATGACACATAAACCTGTGTATCATCTGCATAAATCATCCCATGCAGGCCATGAGATGTGATAATACTTTCCATAGGGGAGTATGTAAAAACAGATTACTGATGCCATAGACGATGGACAGTTTTAGGATGCCATGAGCGGGGACAATTAGGATGCCATGTACACAGGGACAGAATTTGACAGGATGCCATGTCGAGGGACAGTGAGGATGTCATGTGGGACATGGGATGCCATGGGTGGGACATAGGATGCCATGTGGGACATAGGATGTCATATGGGATGCCATGACATGGGATGACATAGGATGCCATGTGGGACATAGGGACATGGGACATAGGATGCCATGTGGGACATAGGATGCCATGTGGGACATAGGATGCCATGTGGGACATAGGATGCCATGTGGGACAGGATGCCATGTGGGACATAGGATGCCATGTGGAACATAGGATGCCATGTGGGACATAGGATGCCATGTGGGACATAAGATGCCATGTGGGACATAAGATGCCATGTGGGACATAAGATGCCATGTGGGACAGTGTGGGATATCATTTTTATAATTGGGTGGGTCATATGATATGGGTGTTCATTTGCATGGGCATGCGAACCATGACAGTATTTACCATTCTAGTTTCATTTAAAGTCCTCTTTCATATAAGATAAACTTGATGAACCACTGAACTAATCCTTTAAGAATTTAAATTCATTCCGGTGAATACAAAATTTGTAACTTTTCTGTATAACTTTAATATCAAGTCTACTCATAAAGTCATGCTTTTTGTGATATAAAATACAAAGACAATTTTGTAGTACAACTTCTAACAAGAACTGTCAGAAGGATAATGCTGGACTATTCAAAGCTAGCGTAGACAATGATGGACGTATATGCTGGTAATGGGGCTAGTAAAGGAAGTTATATCAAATTACATGAGCTTTTGAAGGATGCACTTACTTTTCCCCTTTTTTTTTTACTGCAATATCTTTGGGTGAGGTTACTACCTCACCCAGTAACTCAGAAAACATGAAAGAAATCTTTATAAATGAAACAACTATTTTCATTATTTCCATTGAGCCACAAAGAAAGGAGAGACCCATGACTTGCCCATGTCAATATAATATTACCAAATATTCCTTGTGGCATAATGTAATTACTTGTTATTTCTTCAGTCATTTACTTACCTAACTACCCTCGCTATTCATCTTAAATGATTAGTTCAGTGGTCAAGTTAATTCGCCTTATATGAAAGAGGACTAAAAAAGAAACGAAAAATGGTGAAGAAAGCACTCCAAAATATTAATCCATTAACCCTTACTCTACCAGCACTTTTTTGAAAATGCGCTCGGGAGGCGGAGTCAAAAATGGGGCACCCAAAACACTGATAATATCGCCGCGTGGTAGAGTAAGGTTTAATCAGAGGCTTTTTATTGACAGGTCCTTTGTCTTGCAAGCAGCAGAGTTGAGCCCCTTCTGCTTCAGTGACCCGCTGGGCCGCCCACCAGGATCATGCTGCATATATTTTTTTAAACTTTAACCTGACACGTATTTTCATTGTTATGCAAATAAGCTAATTAGTATGCACACACAACCACCAATCATGCCCATTTGAACAGTACATGTCCTCTACATGTACCTCTATGCCAAGTCACATGAATGTACACCATTCAGAAGTTATGAAAACTTTAACCAAGACCTTAACCTGACAAATAGTTTCATTGTTATGCAAATGAGCTAATTAGTATGCACATACAACCCTCCAATCATGCTCATTTGATCAGTACCCATATTCTCTACCCCTACGCCAAGTCACATAATTGTACACCAAACTTAAGTTATAAACACTTTAACCAGACGCTGGCGCCAAGACACTTACAAGAAACTCTTCCTTCCCCTGAAGAAATGTCAGCCTGTCTTGAAGGAACTGCTTGAGACTAAGCTGAGGGTTTTGACATTCTTCCAGGCTCGGAGGGTGCTCTGACACAAGTGAGAGCAATGCTGACATGAGGTGCTCGTGGGATGTGGTGTGCTCCGTATTGAGGAGGGTCACTAACTGCTGCACCATCCCCATCTCGTGGAGAGTCTCTGAAATACAATGAATAAGTGCAACGTTAAGAATACATCAAATTTAAAGATTTACTTCAAGTTACATCTTACCTTGCTATAAATATGCAATCTGGGCCCATGAACTGATTCAATCGCTTTTATAACCAAACTAAAAAGGATGTTTTGACAAACAGGATAAAGGTAAAAAGAAGCTTCTAGACCGCCTGTCGTAGAGAGCTGCTCAAAACAAATGATTAGAAAGGTGAAATTCTAGATGGGAGTTTCAGAAGAGGCTCAGCGATGTTGACTGAAAAGAAGTGAGGGATTGATTAGAGAGTGTACGGGAGGTCATGGCTGGGGTAGTAACTACTTTTTTAGTTCGGTTAGCAAAGTGATTGAATCAGGTCATGGGACCAGATTGCATACTTATGGCATGTAAAGTAAGTATAAGTCTCGTAAATATCCCGCTACTCAAGCGGGTAAATTTAAGAATACTTCCAAATTTATGCTACATCTATGCACATGTAAAAATTTCAATTGGCTAAAGGAATATCACAAATATACCATATCAGTTTTGAATCTGAAACTGTTTTTTTGAGTTATGGCCGATGATCAAAGTTGAATTATTTTTCATTTTATGCTAAATTGTTGATGTATACTTGGTGGACAGCTCAAAATCTTTATCATATTCCCTAAATTACTTTCAAATTCCTGAAACGGATGAAAAAGCCTATAGAAATGGCTTTGCTTAAAACCAGGAACATCTCAACCTGCCCTCAAATGGAGCAGGGCCGGTTGAAGAAAAAGTTATATATTTCTTTGTTTCCCAAACCACACAACTGTATACAATTTCACCTCTTCAAGGCTCCTTCGAGATAACAACTACTCCCACTAATGTTACTGGTATTGTTAGTGACACACTTCTGAGTATAATGGCAATCCTTTGTAATATAAGTAGTAACTGTAATCAATGTTGGCATTATTTGTCTTTGCTGCTGGGGAAAGGTAAAATGAACTATGAGCATAGAACTATTTATACCCCAATGTTACGTTGCAAAGTTAATTTTGTGGAATGATGTGGTTAATTTGTTGCTTGAAAATTGCAAGCCAAATTTTTAAGCAATGCCTTTACTAATGTCTATTCCTGCTAGAATTATATTGGGAGCATCATAAAGACTTTTCGTCAGAATTTGCTGTATCACATTAAAGAATAGAAAAACAACATTTAAAAACAAGATTTAGAGACTAAAATACCAAGGTTGCATGAAACTTTGCATATTGATACCTAAGATTTCAAATTGCTGTCAATTTTGTACCACTTTTGATGTAATTTTGTCCTACTTTTATGGGTTTTTAAAAGATTAGTTCAGGGGTCAAGCAAGTTCATCTTATATGAAAGAGAACTTCTATAGAAACAACATGGTGAAGAAAATATTTAAAAATCTTATTCCGTTAAGGAGATATTGAAGCTTAAAGCTCGTCTTATCTGTGTAGAAGTGGCTGGTGTAGTAAGTCTACTATGGAAGGTTGGCACCCTCATCCCCAAATTCTTAAGAATTGCTAATGTATTTTAACACAAATTCATTTAACTCTTTTACTATTTGAATTTGAATGTTTTAGGTGTTCAAATATGATTGACCTCACTAGATTCTGTTTTACTACTTTCCTGATATATTTAAGCCACAAAATCGCCGGATTAAAGATGACATAATACATAAAACCTGAGGAATCTGAGGCTGCGATTTCAGTTGTACCAATTTTTAAATTTAAATAACTCCTCAACAGAATAAGATTTTGAATGCTTTCTTCACCATTTTGTTTCTTTTGAAGTCCTCTTTCATATAAGATAAACTTGTCTATTAAATCCTTTAATAGAGTTTTATAGCAATGAAACCAATGCTGCCTCTACATGTCCACACCCCTTTAAAATCTATGAACAATGAAAAGTGTTTTTGAGTAGCATAAAATCTAAGTGGAACTTTGAGAATATGACAATAATTTTGATTAATGACTGAAGTACAAATTTGTGATGCTTATTAATAATTATTGGAGCTGGAGCAATTTAATGTACTTTTTATCTCACAATTACATGGGAGACTATTATAGAGTACATATTTACCAAATGAGTATTTACCGCAGAAAAAAAAAAATAGTATATGTGGTAAATAGGTACTCTAAAATAGTCTCTCATGTAATTGTGAGATGAAAAGTACATTAAATTGCAAAAGAGGAAAGATGTATTCACTACATTAATATTATTGCTGTCATGATTTTTTGTGGGAAGATTTGTCTATACCTTTATGCAGAACCGTGGGAAATTTGTATAATTAATTACAACTCCGGTCATTATCAACTTGAAATCTGGACGACATAATAACCTTTTGAACTTAAATTCATGTCAAATTTTAATCCAAACATTGTCACCCCTTGTAAATAGCTCCTCCAATAAATGGATTTGTGATACAAAATTTGTGATGTATCGTATTAGTAATTATTTACATGATCAGCACCCCTGCTCCAATAAGCGTCCACCCTACATTTTGTTGACTGATACTGTATCCCAACAACAATAAATAATACATGTAAATGCTGCTTGTATGTCTTCTATGCTGTCCATATATTGTTTTGATACCCTCTGAGATTGTCATTTGAAAACTTAAGATACCCAAATTTTGTTACATTCTACGCTTATGTTGGGTCTCAAGATGGTTTTGTGGGGATTACTGTAGGTTAGCAGTTCCAGTATAATAAAGTGCTAGTGCAGTTCGAACAATACTGTATGCGTTTCCCTAACGTGGGCGCTTATTACGAAGACATTGCGGTAGTATGCAGTTGGTACATTTCTATTTTCCTGCGTTAAATACAGTACTTGAATATAAAATCCATTTAAACTTAAAAACAAGGCGATGTTTCTTCTCAAAATATTTTCAATGCTTGTAAACAGCTCTTCCAAGTAATGGATCATATATGACAAGTACATTCAACCCAAATCCATACTCGAGTCTTGAAGGCCAATCAAGCCGTTGCTTATCCCTGGTTTCCTTGGTAAAATTGGATGAGGGCATATGACTCCCCCTGAACGGGATGCCAGTCAATCTCAGGTTAACTCCCCAGCAGTGCTGGTACTCATTTTACAGCTGAGTGGACTGGAGCAAGTAGAATCAAATGTCTTGCTCAAGGACACAATGCAGCACTTGTAACATGAATCAAACCGGTACCTTTCACATATGACCATGACTCCTTAACCAATGAGCCATTGCACAAGTACACATTGAAGGTCAAAACAAAGTCAACTCTAATCTTTGAAATTTGGCCGGTCTAGAGCCAGAGACCCAAGAAAGAAGACAAGAAATTTAATTGCTTAA
This sequence comes from Chiridota heheva, assembly GCA_020152595.1. Classification (NCBI taxonomy): domain Eukaryota; kingdom Metazoa; phylum Echinodermata; class Holothuroidea; order Apodida; family Chiridotidae; genus Chiridota; species Chiridota heheva. The sequence continues at coordinate 1,243,756 of JAIGNY010000483.1, forward strand.
GAGAAATTTGAGCATCAGATTTTGAAAATGAGTACTTTTACTTTTTGAGTTATATGGCTGATCAAAGTTTAATTCATTTTAATTTTATGCGAAATTGTTGATGTACGATTTATATGACAAGTAAATACTGAGGTCAAATACAAAATTCAACTCTTAACCTTTAAACTTTGGCCTGTCTAAAAGCAGAGATCGTAGAAAGAAGGCAGCCTTGATTTGTAATTTCTCAACATTTGTCTGCATGGCTCTCATGACGACCGATAAACCGTCGCCGGACAGGAAGAGGTCCTCACTATCCTGGTGGTCACGAACTTGACCTGGAGCAAGGAAACAAAGTATTTTGCTCAATTAATTAACAAATTAAGAGGAGATAAGGATGAGCATAATAGCTCCCTCAGAATGAATAAGTCATCACAAGCGTTACAAATCCCCTCACTGCTGATATCATACCTTCACCCTCTGTCCCACATGACATCCCACCCTCTGTCCCCACATGCCATCCCACCCTCTGTCCCACATGCCAGCCATTCCACCATCTGTTCCACATGCCATCCCACCCTCTGTCCCACATGCCATACCACCCTCTGTCCCACATGACATCCCACCCTCTGTCCCACATGCCATTCCACCCTCTGTCCCACATGCTATCCCACCTTTTGTCCCATGTGAACACAACAATGCAGTGTTCAATGAAGGTGGCAGGACAGACAGATAATAGACGGATGGTAATGATGCTATTTGAGTATTCAGGATGACGTCATAATAACGTGCGTAAATCGTAACAACCAGTTTGTCGGTGAAACAATGCAGTTTACCATTACAGCCAGTGTACAATCAATCACCTTCTTAAAGGCCTAAGTCTCTACGTCTCGTTGGGTATTTGCACATGGAATTCCACCATTTTGGGAAATTTTTTCTTTGAAAATTGGTCTCAAAAGGCTCAAAATCATGTTTGTTTGATGAGAGTTTAACGGTACCACAACAACAAGGGTCAAATTGTGCGTGAGAGGTTAGATCATTCCAGAGGTAGGAAGGAGAGTAAACAGGGGGAGATTGAGAGAAACACGAGAACTAAAAGCCAGAAAGCTGGGATCGAGAGAGATGTATGGGTGGAAAAATAATGTAGAGAAGAGAGGGGATGGGGAAGGAGGACTAAATATGGTTGTAGAGGGAAGCATGATGAAGGAAGGAGGTAATTCTATCCAGAGAGATTTTTTGGAAGAGCTCAGCTACTGAGTTGTGGGCAGCGAGGGAAGCTTTGGGAAGGTTGTACAGGGGGCAAGCAAGGAGAATGTGATGGACTGTGAGGGTGCCATGGCAATTGTTGCAGAGGGGTGGGGGGAACCAGTAAGGAGGTGGGAGTGACCTATTCTAAGGCGGGTAATTTGGATGTTGTCGACACGGGATAGGTTGTGAGTAGTGGGTTTGATCGGAATGGTGGGCTGGATGACGTGGAGTTTGTTATCAATTTGGGAGTCCCATTAGGTTTGCCAGCGGCCACGAACAAGGGAAGTGATTAGCGGTTTGATGTCAGAAAGGGTTTTGGGAAAAGGGGTGGGGGAAGGGTGAGGGCAAGCTTAGCAGCTGCATCAGCCCTGTCATTGCCAGGGATGCCAACATGGCTGAGTATCCAGAATTAAGAAAAGAATATGTTTCCTACGGAGGGTGGGCGAAAGGAGTTTACAGAGGATGAGGTGAGATGTGGGGTTATCCAATTTAACATTGAGTAATGAAGTAAGGATAGCCTTGGAGTCAGAGGAGATGTGGCTGAGCGGAGAGTATTAAATAAAGTTGAGGGCAAGGAGGATGGCCTTGGCCTCGAGAAGCCCGCTACTGAAGGTGATGTCTTGGATGACGGCAGCAGCAGCTGTCTTGTCGCCTTCCTTGGAGCCATCAGTATAGATGGAGGTATAGTTTGAGAGTTCTTTGATTTGGTTGTGGAGATTGATGAAGCGGTTAGGGTGAGTTTGGGTTTTGTGATGAGTGGAGAGGTCCAGGTGGATAGTAGGGAGGGGGTGGCACAGGGAGGAGTGGTGGGATTGATGCCGAGATGGAGAAGGTCTGATTTGATGCGTAAGCTGAAGGAAGGGGATAGGGTTTTAGTCCTATCAAAGAGGGTGGAGAAATTGTGGTATCTAATGAGGTTGTAAACAGGGTTCTGGGTGTTGGTGAGGGCTCTAAAAGCATTGGAGAGGCTAAGCTTTCTACACCTTAGCAGGAAGGGGGGTTCGTTGGCTTCAACATGAAGGCTGGTGATTGGGGAGGTCCTGTAGGCACCCAGACAAAGCCTGAGGGCTTCATTTTGGATGGTGTTGATGTGATAGAGGTAAGAATTATGAGCAACACAGTAGACAATATTGCCGTAGTCAAGCTTGGCACGAATGGTGAGCCTGAAGATTTTGAGGAGAGCATGCTGGTTTCCACCCCAAGTGGTATTGGAGAGGAGGCGGAGAAGGTTGAGGAAGCTGTTGCAAGTCTGTTTCAAGTTGGTGATGTGTTGTTTGAAGAAGAGCTTGTGGTCTAGATTCAAACCCAGGAACTTAGTGTGGTCAACTTTAGGGATGCAATTTCCATTAAGCACGAGGTTCGGGTTGGGGTGGAGGTTGTTGAAATGACAGAAGTGCATGCAGACTGTCTTGTCTTTGGAGAATTTAAAACAGTTGTTGTTGCACCAGGCTTGCAGCCAGTTGAGGTTAAGTTGAAGCCTATTTTCGACAAGAGGAATGCTTGGGAAGGAGTAGAAGATGATGAAGTCGTCCACGTAGAGGGCGTGTTTGATGTTGGGGCCAAGGTTGTCCGCTATGTCGTTAATGTTCAGGCTGAAGAGAGGATGCTGCCTTGGGGGATGCCCTCTTCTTGGGGATAGGGGTTGGAGATGGTGTGGCCAACAAACTTGAAACTGCCTGGGTGAGAGTAAGTTTTGAATAAAGGTAGGGAGGTGGCCTCATGAGATATGGTGTGAAGTTTGCGGATAATGCTGCATTTCAAAGTAGTGTCAAAAGTTTTCTCGAGGTCGAAAAAGATGGCAATGAGGTGTTCCTTTTTTGTAAAGGATTCCCGGATAGCTGTGTTGAATGTAATTAACTGGTCCATGGTATTGCAACATTTCCGAAAGCTGCTTTGGTGAGAGGAGAGGATTCTATTGGTCTCAAGGAACCAGTTTAGTCTCTGGTTAATGATCCTTCCATAATTTTACAGAGACAGCAGGTGAGAGCGATGGGGCGGTAGCTGGAGGGGTCGGTACTGTCCTTTCCTGGTTTGGCGATGGGGGTGACAATAGCTGTCCTCCAGATAACTGAGCATACTAAATAAAAAGTCTGGTCAGTTCATATACTGTAGCAACTTTATGCAAATGACCACAATAATAAAGGCGGAGTTTAATAATCAAGCCTGATACAACTGTTGGTGGCTAAATGTTTTGAAGAATTTAAAGTATTTTAAATCTCCAGTGCTACGAGAGAAACGCTTGAGGATCTTTAAAGAATATTGGAAAATTATATCAGTTTACAGTTATCTTCTTAGGAAACATCAAATGTTTTGTAGACTTTTTAGGGAAACTAGTCTTCAATCTTGTCTTAAGTGTCTCTGAAAAACTTTTTCTGAGGAGCTCTGAAGAAACTTTTACATTTTCTGAGAAATTCTCAAAAAACTTTAACATTTCTGAGGAAATCTCAGGAAAAACTGTGGATGGCAAGCCGGCCGGTTGGACGGACAAAATTGCCAATACATAGGTTTGCATTATGCTTTGCATGCTCACCGAAAAATCACATTTTTCCGTTAAATTTTGTGCGTTTTCTTAATTTTTAAATTTCAACCCGTTTCTTCTCAAAAATCTTCAATATAATTCCCATCAAAAAGTTACATTTTTGAAAGAACTATGCAAGCTCTTTCAAATGAGATATCTGGATATTACGTTTATGTAACGTTGTTTAGCTACCCACATAAATTTTTGAAAAGGTATGTCCAACCGGATGTGCCACGACCGGTTTGGGTATTTATTAGGGTTAATTAAGAGACTTAAAAAAGAAAACCTGTAATATTCTACTTGTTAATGTTGTCCATTGATTTTTTATGGGTTCCAAGATGTTGTCTTTTGAACAACAACAAAAACGATATACAATAATATAAGAATTATGATCCTAAATCATAAAAAGTATAGGAAAATATAGGAGGGAATTAAAAAAAATTAAGCTAAATCTATCCGAGCCATTTGCCTCATTGAGCCGGTGCTTATCCCTGGTTTCCATGGCGCAAGCAGATGAGAATACATTACTCCCCCTGGACGGGATGCCAGTCCATCGCAGATAAACTCCCCAGCAGTGCTGGTACTCATTTTACAGCTGAGTGGACTAAAGCAAGTAGAGTAAAGTGTCTTGCTCAAGGACACAATGCAGTGCTCACAACGGGAATCGAACTCAGTACCTCTCAAATATGAGCATGACTCCTTAACCACTGAGCCACGGCACCTCTAGGAGGTAATTTTGTTATAGAAAATATAGGATTTGGTGGGAGGCCTGATATACTTAAACTGCATCCTATCAAAATGGGGATAAATAAACATTTCCACAGTTCCAATGTACAAATTTAAGTTCCAAGTGCATATCCCCAATTGGAAGGTGTAAAATTAAACCTTCCCAACATCACATTATTGATGGCGCTATACAATGTAAATTAGTGATGTCATGCATTTTCTACCATGTAACTGGGGATGCCAGATTTTGCTTTGTAGGTACAATTAACATGTTTTGATACTTACAATATCCAGCATTTGACATTAAACTTGGAAATTGGGGAGTAAGCTTTCTGTCAATTTGGGGTATCCCCAATTGCAGGTGTATCCCCAATTGAAAGGTGTGTAAACATATAATTATCCCCAATTTCCAACTCCTGTAAGTGCACATATACACACATACATGCCATCATGACTACAAAGGCTGCTTATGCTATCGCACTGAAACCAAAAAATGACTTACATGAGACGGCATAAAGTGCCTTGACCTTGACAGTGTTTGAATGATCGTTGTCCATGATATCCAGCCACAGCGGGATCACCTTCAACTCCAGCATTACCTCCTGCATGAATGGATTGTTCTGGACGAGCGTAGCTGTAAGGTCTAGCGCCCTCCATCTCACTTCTGAACTCTCGTCTTGGTATAGATGTATGAGAGTTGGAGTGCCTCCAATTTTATGAAAGTCTGGGGAAGAAAAACATAATTTTTTACTTTGTTAATTTAAAATTATTAATGATATTTTAAGTTTGTTTTATACATGATAGTTCATGGTGTTAATTCACACAAAAAAAAGTCAGAAAGTAGAAGAAAAACACAAAAACAAATAGTAAATGAGGTTAAATTATCAAGGACACATTTTACATTTAAAAAATGCACTCTATCCCTTACAAATTCACCAAACACAAGAATGGTAAATTTTCTTAAATTGATTTCACTTGGTATAAAAGCCTATCAGAGTGTTTCTTCAGTTCTATCTGACTTCTTATCTTACAAACAGTTCTATCCGTCTTCTTGTCCTCTATCTTACAAACAGTTCTATCTGCCTTCTTGTCCTCTATCTTACAAACTGTTCTATCTGCCTTCTTGTCCTCTATCTTACAAACTGTTCTATCTGACTTCTTGTCCTCTATCTTACAAACAGTTTTATCTGCCTTCTTGTTCTCTATCTTACAAACTGTTCTATCTGCCTTCTGGTCCTCTATCTTACAAACTGTTCTATCTGCCTTCTTGTTCTCTATCTTACAAACTGTTCTATCTGCCTTCTGGTCCTCTATCTTACAAACAGTTCTATCTGCCTTCTTGTTCTCTATCTTACAAACTGTTCTATCTGCCTTCTGGTCCTCTATCTTACAAACAGTTCTATCTGCCTTCTTGTCCTCTATCTTACAAACAGTTCTATCTGCCTTCTGGTCCTCTATCTTACAAACAGTTCTATCTGCCTTCTTGTCCTCTATCTTACAAACAGTTCTATCTGCCTTCTTGTCCTCTATCTTACAAACAGTTCTATCTGCCTTCTTGTCCTCTATCTTACAAACAGTTCTATCTGCCTTCTTGTTCTCTATCTTACAAACTGTTCTATCTGGCTTCTTGTCCTCTATCTAACAAACAGTTCTATCTGCCTTCTTGTCCTCTATCTTACAAACTGTTCTATCTGCCTTCTGGTCCTCCATCTTACAAACAGTTCTATCTGCCTTCTTGTCCTCCATCTTACAAACTGTTCTATCTGCCTTCTTGTTCTCTATCTTACAAACAGTTCTATCTGCCTTCTTGTCCTCTATCTTACAAACAGTTCTATCTGCCTTCTTGTTCTCTATCTTACAAACTGTTCTATCTGGCTTCTTGTCCTCTATCTAACAAACAGTTCTATCTGCCTTCTTGTCCTCTATCTTACAAACTGTTCTATCTGCCTTCTTGTCCTCTATCTTACAAACTGTTCTATCTGACTTCTTGTCCTCTATCTTACAAACAGTTTTATCTGCCTTCTTGTTCTCTATCTTACAAACTGTTTTATCTGCCTTCTGGTCCTCTATCTTACAAACAGTTCTATCTGCCTTCTTGTTCTCTATCTTACAAACAGTTCTATCTGCCTTCTTGTCCTCTATCTTACAAACAGTTCTATCTGCCTTCTTTTCCTCTATCTTACAAACAGTTATATCTGCCTTCTTGTTCTCTATCATACAAACAGTTCTATCTGCCTTCTTGTCCTCTATCTTACAAACTGTTCTATCTGCCTTCTTGTCCTCTATCTTACAAACTGTTATATCTGCCTTCTTGTTCTCTATCATACAAACAGTTCTATCTGCCTTCTTGTTCTCTATCTTACAAACTGTTTTATCTGCCTTCTGGTCCTCTATCTTACAAACTGTTCTATCTGGCTTCTTGTTCTCTATCTTACAAACTGTTTTATCTGCCTTCTGGTCCTCTATCTTACAAACTGTTCTATCTGCCTTCTTGTTCTCTATCTTACAAACAGTTCTATCTGCCTTCTTGTCCTCTATCTTACAAACTGTTCTATCTGCCTTCTTGTCCTCTATCTTACAAACAGTTATATCTGCCTTCTTGTTCTCTATCATACAAACAGTTCTATCTGCCTTCTTGTCCTCTATCTTACAAACAGTTCTATCTGCCTTCTTGTTCTCTATCTTACAAACTGTTCTATCTGGCTTCTTGTCCTCTATCTAACAAACAGTTCTATCTGCCTTCTTGTCCTCTATCTTACAAACAGTTCTATCTGCCTTCTTGTCCTCTATCTTACAAACAGTTCTATCTGCCTTCTTTTCCTCTATCTTACAAACAGTTATATCTGCCTTCTTGTTCTCTATCATACAAACAGTTCTATCTGCCTTCTTGTCCTCCATCTTACAAACTGTTCTATCTGCCTTCTTGTTCTCTATCTTACAAACAGTTCTATCTGCCTTCTTGTCCTCTATCTTACAAACAGTTCTATCTGCCTTCTTGTTCTCTATCTTACAAACAGTTCTATCTGCCTTCTTGTCCTCTATCTTACAAACAGTTCTATCTGCCTTCTTGTCCTCCATCTTACAAACTGTTCTATCTGCCTTCTGGTCCTCTATCTAACTAACAGTGTTAGGTAGTTCTAAAAAAAACTAGATAGTTCTAAAAAAAAACCAGTTCTAGATATTCCTCAATGGGTTTACTGTCCTTTAAGCATGATGTTTAACGTAGCATTTCTTCAATCATAATACAGTATGTCTTAATCACTTGCAATTTAAGAAACAGAGAGGAGAGCATGAAAATTATGAACTTGCACAAGACTTACAAAGGACTGGCATCAAGATGTAACTCTTTGCTTGTCACAAGTAGGTATAGGCCTTTTCAAACCGAGTTTATCCGAACGTGAAATGTCAGGGTACTTTAACCAATAAAATGCCGGGAAATTTTCTTTTTACTAACCAACCAATCAGCTGCAGGGAAAATTGTAAGCAACAACAACACACGCGCATATTACCTTCATGAGCTTGTAAGCACGTACATGATAGTACACTAAGTACATTACATGTACGTACATCAACGTTATGTGAAATGTATAAGCTTTGTGCTGTATGCACAGGTAAAGTATTTAAATTTGTGTCAAAGTTTCAACTGCTCTGCCTGAATAATTCTTTTCTTATGGGGATGTTTTTTTGTTGTCATATTCCAAGAGGATCCACACTGTCTTCCATTCGGACTGTCTCAATTAAGGAAAACGTGATAACCAGGTAAGATTTCAAGTTAAAACTTGGCCTCACGTACGTTTATAACACTACGTTCAATGCATGTAGTTGTAGGCCCTAGGCCTAGTGTGCATGTTACAATCTTGTTTTTGTGAACGAAACGTATGTTCGTTGGGGTTCACATACCTCCAACATTAAAAATATTAATGCACATTTGAAACACAAAAAAAAGGACGAAAATTGGCAATAATCGTTCAAATCTTAAAACGATGATGTTCAGTGTGAGCAGCCCAATGGCATAGAATTGTGCCGTTAACCTCAGTGCACAAAATGTGGAAATAGTATCGAGAACTTTCGGCAGCAAATCCCTGGTTATCTGTGAATGAGACAACTAGTTTTGCTTATTGGAAAAATTGTGTGAATGGAGAGAATACAGTATATACAAAGTTTTCTGTTTGGTATGGAATTTCCTAACCAAATTACGCTACCATTTAGGTCTTAGTGAAGTGCTTATTTGTGTATGTATATACTGTTGATTATTGTGTGAAATTGTATTTTTGATGGGCTTGACCTCATACGCTAGTAAATTGTGCAGATGATCAGGATTTTCCACAATTTGATTGGTCCATTTTGATTGGTCCATTAAAGTCATGTGAATTTGGGTCATGTGGCATTATTTAAATGAGATTTCTGGAAATTACCAATTCTGATATGAAAAGGTCTATAAGCTCGCCGTGAGCTAAAGGCTATCTGGTACAATCTAACACTTAGCTTGTATGAATTTCTTTGTTTTGTTTTGTACATTATTCTCCCTGATGGGGACTTCTATATGAAGCATAGACGCCCTACTCTTTTCGAGAAGTGTTCAGAGAACCAGGTAGCGTGTGACTGTCCTACCATTGGGACTGATGGCCTAACGCCCCCTCTCAACAGCTGAATGGAGGAGCAGGAGCTGTAAATGATGTACTTCCACTTTGATAATCGGCGTATCTGTCTGCATAGCTGTGGAAAAACGGGTTAGACCTGACTGAGGTTCAAACCGGCACCTCCAGCATCTGTCGTATGCTTACAAACTGAACTACCTGACTCCTCAAATTAATGGCAAGCCTGCACTAGGTAGCAGCAACCTTGCTGAGCTAACTGCCAGCTTAAATTTTTAAAAGGACTTTAACCTCCAAGATGTGACTCTTTGCATTGTTTACCTCTTGCATTGTCAATGGAGCCGCATAGATCTACGAATGCCTCCAGCAAGTTGCATTTATTGTCCTCATCGTCATCCGTATTTGAGTCTGCGATAGAATGAAGGTCTTTGAGGTAATCAATCATGATTTTCACTTCGTCTGTAAACATTCCCGTCAGAGCTTGGTTCAACCATTGTTTTCTCTGTATGCAAAAATTACAATTAATTGAAATTAATTCAATTTATTACATATTTCTTAATTTAAAAAAATCTTTCTTTAAATCAAATAAAATCAATTAGTCCAAAATCAATTAAAACTAATTAGAATTAATTACAATTAAAATTAATTAAGATTAAAAGTAATTAAAATTAAAATTAATAATTCAAAGTAAACAAAATCAAATATAATTGAATATAATTAATTGAAATTTAATCATTAATTATAAACCAAAATTGATTAATTACAACTGATTAATTAAAAGCTGTACCATGTTTCTTCTTTTTTCAATTTAGAAGTAAAATGAAGTCAAATTCGACCTCAATACAATCACCATGCACTTTTAAACTATTTTTCTTTACATACTGAGAACAATAACATTATAAGTTTATGGATGAATAGAGGTAACATAAACTAAATTAGGTTACAATCTATCAAAAAATAGCCAGAAATTTGATCACAATCAGTTATAAATTGACCAATTTTAGCTTGCTCAATTTCCAGGCCATAATATGCATATTATGCTAATTTGCTGAATACGTTGTTTTTAGACTGGTCCGTAATAGAAGCATCAATAGAACATGGAGTCTAAAGATAACTTGAAAAATCTGAGGCAGTCATAAATTACAGAGCTTGAAGAAAGAAACCCACATTTTCCAAATTTCAGATAAAATTACATTACACTTATAGCATCAATTTATTATATATTTCTTAATTTAAACAAATCTTACTTTTAAATTAGTTAAAATTAGTTGGACCAAAATCATTTGAAATTGATTAGAATTAATTAAAATTAGAAATAACTAAACTTAGAATTAATTACAATTAGAATTAATTAAAATTAGAATCAATCAAAATTAAAATTAATTCAAATGAAATAAATAAAATAAAATTGATTATAATTAATTGAAATTTATTCAATTTATTATATATTTCTTAATTTAAAAAATTCTTACTTTCAATAAATTAAAATTAATTAGATCAAAATCAATTCACTTACAGTATGTGTTACGCTACTATACATACAGTACCTCAGTTGACAAAGTAAAACCCATTGCAACCATCAAATCTTAAAGCCAGGATCATACCGATTTCTCTCTGATGTGAAGAAATTCTTTAAGTCATGGTTCTCTGCTTTCACTGATTTGGGAATGCCCAATAGACTGAGTAAACGCAACAACTTACTTGCGTGTAATTCACTAGACAAAAACATTTGCTCGTTTATAATCTTGTGATTTGTGTTTTGATTTAAAGAGCTTCCATTTTTCAAATTTGCCATTTTGAAGCTCAAGTGGTTAAAAGCATTTACACTCTTATTGAAACTAGAGCAAATGAATTCATATTTTAACTCAAAACATGCCTTGAAGAAATGATGGAAACAGGAATTAAAATTATACATCATTACAAAAGTAAACACCAGTGACAAAGCAAAATATTGAGAGAGTCAAATAATGAACCAACTTTCAAAATATGTGAGTGGTGTGAGGTGGGGTAGGAGGGGAGGGGGGGGGGGGGTATCAGGGCCATAATTCTCCTTCACAAACCCCAAATTCTCTTGCACAACACCCACATTTTTCAAATGCTGAATAAAGTGGAGGGAGAATGTTGGGGGAATTTCCCAGTCCCCTTGGGAATTACAACCCTGTCCAGTATACCCTACAGTTCTAAACATTAAAAAAAAAACACAACAAATCTTCATACTGACCTCTTCTGACATCATTGTCATGCTTGCTTGATCTCCTCCATCAGAGTGGGCAGTTGCAAACCTGAGGATTTCCTGCATGCTTTTTGGTACCAAATGGTCAGGTGGGTGCCGGGAATCATCACCATCCTTCCCATCATTTCCACCAGGGTTCCTTGGCATCATCGCCATTTCTGACTAAAAAGAAAAACAAAATTTACTATGAATAGGCCTACCCTGCAAGTCTAACATTTAATCTAGAAATTTTCAAGTTGGAATTCCTCTAATTAAATTGAAAGCATCTCTACATTTTATCCTTAAAGGTCGTCCTACTGTGTATTGTTTAGTTTCTTTTGAAGCCAGGTTTTATTATTTTAAGTGCTATTCAGACAAGGAATCAATTCTTGAAGCAAAAATTCCATTGTTACTATTCTCTCTCAAGCAAGATATAAATTGCTGTTAAGACCTAGACTTATTATTTTGAATTTTTTTCAGGCCAGAACTTCCTTTTGTGAGCGAGGCTTATTGTTCTCATTCAGTTCTTTTGAGGCAAAAATACCAGCAAGTTCAACATTCCATTACGTTTAACTTATTGTGGATGCTGATGCCGCCGACAACAACAAAAGTCGACCACAACAGGCTCATCGCTATGTTTCTTTCTGCTTTGCAAGCAAGACAAAAACTCATATACAGTACATGTATGATGCTTGGAATTTTTTGCAATGCATCTTTTCTTTATTAAACTCACGCACAAAACATAAGTGAAAGGCTCAATATAGTATCATTGCAATTACCGAAAAGTGATCCATGACAATAAAAGGCATTGTCCAAAGTTGCTCTGCGTTCTTCGCGGAAAGGCGAAGTTATTCTAGCGCAAATTCAAATTCATCTACGTTTCTATGATAAGCCAATGCAGCAGGCAATAGGCCACACTCAAAACACCAACCATAGGGGTCATTAACGATAGTCATGAGATAAATTCCTATGACACCCGACTTTTGATCAAAACAGTCACTATCCACTATGCTGAAATTCCCAGCTTTTTCGGAGCAAGTTTTGTACACCTGTTGTCGTTAACAATCCTCCACAAATGGTGTGGGCTTGAATAAACCTGTTAAATGGTCATTTTAATTCTTGATTGCTATGAAAACTGTTTACAAATGACAAACGATTGATTATCAATTCTAAAGCATTTTGGGATCAATTGACAGTTAAAATGATCGTTCATCGGATGTCGCATAACACTCAAACAGCAGGTTTTTTCAAGCCCACACCATTTGCGGAAGATCGTTAATGACAACAGATGTACAAAGCTTGCTCCGAAAAAGCTGGGAATTTCAGCGTACAGGAGGTGGGTAGTGATTTTTCCTAATCAAAAATCAGGTGTCAAAGGAATTTATTTTGTGACTATCGGGAGTCATACGTAGTACTCCCTGTAGTACCATCAGTCTGATGCCAGCTGTGTTAGTATGGCTGCCGTTAGTAATGGCTGGCCGACCAAGGCTACTACAAAAACCTATACTTTTGTAAGATTGTTCTTTAATTTTCGTACAATTTCCTTAATTTTCGGGAAATTTGCTTCAATTTTTCTGAAATTTCCTTCTGAAAATTGACCTTTTCTTAGATTTTTGAGAAGTCTCCTATCTTTTTTCCGAAAATGTTCTTTCATTTTCGGGAATTTTCCTTTAATTTTTGTACATGTGATCCCTCTTTCATCCGAATTGAATATCTGAAATTGATGAAACTTATGTTTCCCCAGGCCCCTCATCAACACATGAATCTTCATTTGGTAAAGATGTAAAAATAAACTGCTTCTCATGACATCATCGTGGACATTTCTTTGGTTTTTCGCAAATTGCTTTCCTTCGGAAGTATTGCATACCACAGACCACAGAGTGGACCGGAAAATAGCGCTACAAAATCTGCTGATAATTCATTTAATTGAAAACATAACAAACCATCATTACAGAATTTTGATACAATAACATAATTTGTATAATGTGAGTGGATTATTTTTGTATGTACTTGCTACTTTTTTATCGAAAATAATTAATTAAATGATCGGTTTTTTTGCGAGTTCAGAGCAGTCGTTAAAATTTCACAAGGCCCAAATAGGGGGCGCAATTTCGGATATCAATGATTGATGACTTTGATATAGGGCTCACCAGAATAAAAACCCATAGAGGCACTATCGTTACGGTCAATAGGAGAAAACATAATTTTTCGTGATTTCGACAAAAGTTGCACAAACCTCAACTAAAAACTCCTAGAAATCTGATTATCATTAGTTTGTCATGATATTTCAGCAAAAAAAACAAAATTCCACATCATTGGTTAAAAAACACACCGTTTTCAGGCATTCCGGGGTGCAGGATATTTTCCTTTTGCTGAAATATTATTACAAATTGGACAATAATTACATTTCTGGAAGTTTTCAGTCGAGACTTTCTCCAGAGTCCTATTGACCGTAATGATAGTGCCCCTATTAATTTTCATTTCAGGTGAGCCCTATACTAGTATGGTGGCAACGCTACTATTGGGGTGAAGAATTCAACTTTTGTATATACCACCAGAAAAAATCAATAAACACAGTGGCTTGTAAAGAAAAAAGGAAGACTCCAGCGAATGTGAGTTGAGTAAATTGTGGGTTTAAGAACTTGGAAAAAATCCTATGTGTAGTATAGCGGTAAATATCTATATCAAGATTTTTAATATTCCTTTTTAATTTTGGTTTTATTCCATTGTATTTATGCATTTTAAATATTTTCCTTTTTAGATTTGGGACTTTTACGTAGAAACTAAGCCAAGTTCTTTAAAAAATGAAGAATAATTATTACGTTTTGTTTTGTTTTGTACATGATCCTCCACTACGAGAACTCGGCAAGACTCTTATACGGAGCATAGACGCCAAGCTATAGCCTGCAGAGCAGATGCCAGCCTTGAGCGACTGGGACGGAAGTGGATGAACACCAGGTTTTCACCCTATGTTTGGGCTTTCCGATCAAAACATTTACTCTTCAAGACTTCAGTGTGTATATTAATAGCCTACTGTACTGACAAGTGGAGTCTCCAGGCCATTTAAGTGAAATATAAAAAAAGATAACAAAACATGCTCATACTTAATGTAGATCCTCATTTTCAGGTTAGGTTTAGGTTTTAGAATAAAAGTTTAAAGGATTAGAGTTTAGGATTAAACTTTTAGGATTAGGTTTTTAACATTGTTAAAATTCCTACACATCGTTAATCAGCTTTTATTCTTTAGTTTCGTGCAAAATGGCTGACAACAATGCAAAATTTGTGAGCTCGTATCGTGATTTAATATCCCTTTTTTAACAATATTTGCTAGAAAAGGTATCAATTTGATATTATTTTGGAATAATGGGAAAATAAAGAACAGTAAAATTGCTGAAACTTTGAAATGTAGGCCTAAGACAATTTTCAAAATGACTATAAGTTTAACTAAGCATGATTTTCTTGAAGCCTCACATTTTTTCTCCAAAGTTTAAAAGATTGAAATAAAGCCCGTTTTATGCCGCAAAATTCCTAGATTGTTGATTTGAATTGATGTTTTAAGATTTTTCATTCTTTCCTTATTACTAAGTCTAAATCCTGAGTGAAAGTTTCAAGAAAATCGGTCAACAATAAGTATCAAAAATGTTGAAGATAATTCCTATATAGCGATTTACTATAGCTGATAGTGACTAGTAGTCTACTAGGCCTACTTGTACTAATGTAGGATTTTGGATTCAGGAGTGGTCAAAAAAAGAGGAATTTTTATATAGGCTAGACCTAGGCCTACTAGCACCTAGGCACGATTCGGGAATCAATCGCGCTAGGAGAGTGACCCATAACGTTATAGATTAGTATATAGGTTGCCATAATGCTAGGAACGCCTGTGGCTAAGTCAGGCTTTATCCGAAATCTACCGATGTTCGAAATCTCCCAATGTTCGAAATACCCCGACTAGGCCTAGGCTACTCACTTTTTTAGTCTTCTCGATTTCTTCAAATCTTCCTCCGAGCCTTAATCAAAAATTGGTGAATGTTTGCTGTAACTTGAAACAAAATCCCACTGCAGCTTGTCCTCATGTGCCGAATACTCGGAAGAGTTGAACTCATCGACCACGGTAAGTTGTGTAAACATTTGCAAAAGATTTTCTAGCATCCACACCCACACACACACAGGTGTTTCTAACGTTATGGCAACCTATACGCTTACTATATATATAGTAAGCGTATAGGTTGCCATAACGTTAGGAACACCTGTGCACACACATGAGCACAAGTGTTCCTAGCGTTATGGCAATCATCACGTTATATTTTAGCGTTAGGCCTAGGTTTAACGCTAGGTGTAGGAGTAGGAGCACTTTGTCTGCGAACAATCTGGAATTTTCTAGAAGGTGGTAACAAACTAATTAGTACCCATTATTAAAGGCCGTTACACACTTAACGAAAATAGAAGAAAAATTCCTTAAAATGCCGAAAATTGAAAACAAGTCCGCAGAATGAAGACAATTTTTCACAAATTGAAAAAAATTCTTAAATATTAAAGAAATATTCCCGAAATTTCCCAAACATTGCCGAAAATTTAAGAAAATTGGTCGAAAATCGAACAAAATTTGTCCTAAACATTGAAGGAAATTTCCAGAAAATTTACCGAAAATCGAGAAGAAAATATTTCCCCAAAATAAAATTGTACGAGAATTCAGGAAATTTCTAAAAGATTGAAAGAGATTTACATGAAATTTTCGGAATTGAAACTTACAACGAGGGGTTCTGCTTAATATTGAAGTAATAAAAATTGTTGGAATATATATATATATATATATATATATATATATATATATATATATATATATATATATATATATATATATATATATATATATATATATATATATATATATATATAATAGTATATAGGTTGCCATTAACGCTAGTGTACAGTGCATGCGTGGTGTGCAGGCGAGTTGATTTGTGAAAGTT
>JAIGNY010000483.1:1265000-1275000 GCA_020152595.1 Chiridota heheva
GTTGACACTTTTCCAAAAATGGCGACTGTCGGATTTGTTGTCTAGTTTAATGCATTTATTACGAAGAGTCTGGTTTAAAAAAGTTTAATTTCAGCGCTTATTTTCCTACGGATTACATTAATGTTGTGCTTAAGCAAGTGGCATTTATTTTTATTATAACTCATACGTAAACGTCTGCGAAATTTGATTAAATGTACAATATGTTGAAGTTAAATAGTATCTTTCGTAACGTTGCCAGCAGAAGACTTAATTGGGATAGACTTAGAACTGGCCGATTTGATTGACGAAGTCAGAAAGGAATCTAGAGTGTCGACCGTACCAATATCAACAGATTTACAATAGCATTTTTCGATACTTGAATCTAAGGCTGCAGACAAACTTGACCAGTCAGTACGAGTAAAATCTGGGTAGCAGGTCAAGACTGCACCAACATTAGCACACTTAAGATTACAAACAATGGATAAGTGGTCGCTATCAAGACCAGGACAAACCTGAAAAGACGAGCAGTATTTATAAAGATTATTACTAAGTAAACATAAATCAGTAAATCCAGAATGCATGGTTTATAGTTTTTGTTAAAATGATAAAAAGTAGGGGTATTGTCGTTTACTATTGCGTAATGTTATTGTTAAGTTTCAAATCGTCGATCTTGTTACCTTTGGGGAGGGGGTCGAATGAATCCCACTAAAGAGTGTGTTTGGCGTTGAAATTGTCAATAATAACAAAAGAACTGTGATTAATGATAAGTCTATTGATTAGACCAGTGGGAAAAGTTTTATAGGAGCAAAGTAGATATAAGCAAATAACTAGTAAATCAGGAATATTGGGAGTTGAGATTGCAATAGCGATAAGCTCAAAGCTGCAGTCAGAAACTTTTTTAATAACATTCAATGGTAAGTTGTTATCAACTGCTATAGCAGAACCCCAATAACCATTGGGGTTAGCAGTTGTAACCAAATTAAAACCTGGGATATGAAAGCTATGAGGGATTTTGAGTAGAGTCTCATTAAAGCCTGCGACGGAAATGTCATTCGATAAAAGAAAGTCAGTAATTTTATCTGATGTATTAGTTATAGACTAATAAATCATATAATCGGATAATTTAGTAGATAATCTTCATAACGTACGGTTGTATAAGTGTAAGTAAGTAAAACGAGTAAATAGTTGTGGAAAACATCTGCTCTAAACAACCCATAACAGTAAGAGAAACATTAGAAGACTGAATCCAGACACAAGTCTCTATCAGTCTATCGGCGATGGAGAATGATTTCACAAAATCGCTCGATGTGAGTTCTTTTAGTTCTGTTGACGCCACCTGTACACAGAGATTCGAGATAGTTGAGGAGGGAATTTGAGATAAACCAACAGTGGAACGGAACTTATCTAGCAGATCAGAAATGAAGACAAAAACTTTCTCGACTAATTCCTTAACAACTTTACTCAAAATAGTTGAAATCAAAGCGGTAAGGTTATTTTCAATTTCCATTTGAATTTTACTTGATTGATCTTTAATTTCCCTTTGAGCTTTTTTAGTGTTGAATTTTTCACTTAGGAGACAGCTTTAGCCTTTGAGATAATGGGATCATGAATTTGTTTGGCATCAGATTTAGACTTGGCTTTAGATTGAACCTTGTCGAGCTCCTCTAGAAAGGCAGGACAAGTTTTGACAAATTTTGTCAGAGGCGGGATGATCACCACCGCAGTTGGTGCATTTTCTGATTTGGATTGAAGGACAATCTTTATATGAATGGCTACGGGCGCAAATATTACACTTTGTTTCGTGAGCACAGTTGTTGGCTTGATGGCCAAAATCTTGGCACTTGGGTTACCCTTACAAAATCATTTTAATTAACAACATTGAAATGGAGGAGTTGGACAAAAATACCATCGGAAATGAAATGTTCAATCCTAGAGGAGTCCGACAACCAAATATGAATAAAAATGGTGGCATTGCCAGTCTTACGAGAAATTATGCGTTTAGCTCCAGTGACCGAGCTTTCAGATTTCTTAAGTTCACTTAGAAAATCTTTGTCTTCAAAGTCTAAGGGTACATTTTTGACAACGAGCGAGATGGATAGAAGTTGTTGTTGGGTATGAGAGACTAGATCTACCGAATTCACTTTTATTCCATCTGGTAAGATGTCTATTTATGTCAGCGGGGAAGTTTAGAAATAGTTCGAAGGTATCATATTTGATGCACGAAATGCTCTTTATCCCTGGATAAGGTTTGGTGTTGGCCAGTACTTTTCTGACCTCGAGAGGTTTTGTGCTCGGAGGGCACTCTAGAAATAGTATATTACGCACCCTATTGGAGGAAATGATCTTAGTTCTACTACTATCATCAAGAACTTCTACTTTAGATGGTTTTGGGGACCAGGACTGTCCCGGTCCATTTTCTTAGCACCGGCCATGGCCTAGGATAAAGCCCTACATATAAGAAAACCTACATTTATACAAATACAAAAATATATCTGGACTATGGTAGAAAAATAACATGTAATATACAAGACTATATTAACAAGTGTCCTGCTCTCTCGTTTGATTACATACAGTGATCTACGTAAAAGAGTTTATTTTCGGACGAGTGTACATTAATATTTTTAAAAGCACCACATTTAAAAAAAAAATTATGCATGCCGATTATCTTTTTGCTCTCTATAGCATGTCGAATAGTGTTTATCAGTTTATAAAGTGACAAATAATACCAAGCTCCCTGATTTTGCCACATTTAACCACTGTCAGACTGTCTGCAACATATCTTTGTGCCCCCTCTGTTGGATAAAATGGTATTACGAGTCGTTCAGCTCGGTGAATAATTTGTTTTCTGTCTTTAATATTTTTTCCATGTTAATAACGTTTTACTTCATAGATGCTGTTTGAGAAGTCACACATCATAAAAGGATATACTATCATACCAAAAGGAAAGTTTGAAGCAAGAACGCTTGAATAGATTAAACGTTTTTAAATGAATTGGGTCTCTAAGAGATATTACTTAATTTCGTCTATATTTTGCAGCATGCGACTTAGTATCAAAAAAGTATAGTCTATTATTCTGATTATTGACCGGCCATATAACAGTACAAGTGATATAGGTTCTTCCATAATTAACACTGGATGATCGTTAGGCCAAACACAATCAGCCACAAGGACTTATATTTGTATTATGGCTTGCCTTATAAAAAGGTTTCTTTTAATTGTATAAGTGTTGTGCAACATGTCAGCACACGAAAAGGATTAAAGGGCACATAGAGCAAACATTATAGCTACAATACCTAAAGTCTATTAAACACTGTCATAGTAGCAAAAACTTTCATCAAAATCGACTAGACATTAACCGTTTTACAGCACTTTTAAATCTCTGATTTTTTCAAAAACTTGATCTGCTCAGAGTGTTATACTAGCCCTTTCAACCAATATATATACATATATATTTAGGTATATATATATATATATATATATATATATATATATATATATATATATATATATATATATATATATATATATATATATATATATATATATTGCTACTTGTTGATAAACCTTTTAATATAATCAAGATATTTTCTTGCTCGTAGTAGACTTATACACACAATTTCATTATACAACAAATATACATCCTTGATTATATACATAGCAGAAACTCACAAGGGTTTTAGCTTGAAAGTTTGACTTGCGACTTGACTTGAAGAATTGTGACTTGTGACTTGACTTGACTTACCGAGAAATGACTTGTAACTTGACTTGTCTTGCGAGCAAATGAATTGTGACTTGACTTGACTTGCCAACAAAGTGACTCGTTACTTGACGTGACTTGCAAAAATATGACTTGATTACAACTCTGCTTACAGGCCAGTTACATCGTTCCTAACGTGAATTTAAATTGGTTTCAATTCGTGTGGTTTGATTGTTTGAAATATAATACATGTAACATTCACTTATGCTGATAGGACAATCATGCCGTCAGGCAGTAATTGTTTTGGAATAAAATGAAGTCCGCCACATTTTAATCACGATAAATGACTAAAGCACACACAGCTATAGCCTCGACCTAAATCTGATAATCATAGAACAAGAGAAGCATATATCACTTACAGATATATTTAAGGTTAAATTAGGAACTAACGTTATGAAAATAGAAAAAAACATTTTAATTGATTAAATCCGAATTAATCATTTTTGATAAGATGGTGAATGTCTTTAGATAATATAGAAATATAAATTCAATTTTCGTTCACAAGTTAAGCTAATCATTTGCGACATTGATTTGATTACATTATCATTATTAAATGATGCAGAATGCTGGAATTGTGAGGCGAGAGCCTTTATGTTCTTTTAAAGAAGATAAGAACCTTGCATATATATATATATATATATATATATATATATATATATATATATATATATATATATATATATATATATATATATATATATATATATATATATATATATATATATATACATATATCAATCTATCTATGTATTTATCTATCTATGTATCTATCTATGTATATATCTATCTATGTATCTATCTATGTATCTATCTATGTATCTATCTATGTATCTATGTATGTATCTATCTATCTATCTATCTATCTATATACATATATATATATATATATATATATATATAAATATATATATATATAATATATATATAAATTATATATATATATATATATATATATATATATATATATATACACATATATATATATATATATATATATATATATATATATACATATATATATATATATATATATATATATATATATATATATATATATATATATATATATATATATATATATATATATATATATACATATATATATATATATATATATATATATATATATATATATATATATATATATATATATATATATATATATATATATATATATATATATATATATATATATATATATATATATATATATATATATATATATATATATATATATATATATATATATATATATATATATATATATATATATATATATATATATTAAATAGTTTTGATGATGAAATAAGAAGATATATAAAGATGTATATGCATTTGACCTTGAAGTTTTATTTGAAACTTTATGAAATCAATTTCGGAAGCAACAATACGTTGAGAAGAAAGTTCAAAATTGGTTTTAAATTTTTTCAGGCAATTTTTTTTAAATGGAAATGTTTTCTGTACAGACTGTGTTGGTGGGAGAGAACTCTTTATATTCTCTTTTAGCAGTCTGACTATCCCATGGACGTCTTGAGTTAAATAACCTGCCAGAAAAAAATAAAGCTTTATATTTTCAAACAGTCATTTTTTGCATGGTAATATGTGTTGTACAGTTATGACGGGAGAGAACTGTATTTTCTCTTTTAACAGTCAGTCTGAATTCATTGTTTTCTTAAAGAACTCTGAATGTCTATCATATTTTGTCCCGCGATTTTGTGACTTAAAACGCATGAGATATGTCAACACTGAGTAAAACTGAATCTAGGAAGGTTATTTATAATATGCTACCTGAAAAAAGTTTTGAGGAAATATAATTCTAATAGAGAAATGATTTTATAAACTTTCATTAAAATACATAAAGACTTTGAGGAATCTGAGGCCGTGACATCACAACTAGTCTGATTTCAGTCGTTTCTGCAGAAATGATTCCAAACTTTAAACTGAATATCTTCTTAACGGAATCAGAGTTTTGAACACTCTCTTTACCATTTTGTTTCTTTTGAAGTTCTCTTTTATATAAGATGAACGTGCTTGACCACTGAACTAATCCTTTAAGTACGTTCTGTACGCATTGTGTGTTTATGTAGGCCTACAGTGTGGGAGTACTTCCGCGGCGGTTATTGATTGGTTGTCGGTATCTGTGTATGATCAATCAGAAACTTAAAACTCTTAACACGATACCTGTCCTTTAAAATAAGATGGTCAATTTCTAATCGCTTTTAATTTAATCTTTTTTTTGAATTTAGGTATCTGAAAGCAAATCAAATGAAATTACCTCAGAGATCTTTAAGGCCATCTATTGTGATTAAAATGTGAATCGAGGCATATACATATTTCATTTCAAACGATTACTGATTGGCCTATCAGTATAAGCGCACATGTGACCATTGTACTTCGACCAATCATAACACACGAATTGAATTATATTTACCTTGTACGTCAGAGACGACCAGCTGGCCTTTAATCGTGACGTTACAAGACGTTGAAATAGGTCACTGAATCAGGGTTTGTAGATCGTCCCACGCGCTTAAAGGCCATCTGTCGTGATTAAGATGTAACTGCGTACATTTTTTCCCCAAACGACTACTGATTTGACTATGAGTATAAGTGTACATTAAAAAAGCTAAAAAAAGTGCACATTAGACCATTACTTTTAACCGATCAAAACACTTAAATTGAAAACTATTTACTTCCACCTTAGAGATGATAGCTGTCCTTTAAAGCCAAATCAGTCTGAAAAAAGCCAAATAAAGCCAAACTGTATTTGAGATACAAACATCACAATTTCCAATGTGATCACTAGCAGATCAGGGGGCTATTCTGCATGTGAAGGGCCAAAATCTACTGAAAAGCCCAACATTTTATCATTCTCAAGAAAAAATAAATAAAGAATGACTTCACGATTTCGGACTGTCTGCCTTTCCATAGGCCAGATCAGTCACAAGCACGAAAATGTACAAGCGTCATTTTTAATACTTCATGAGAAGACATCTTGTATCAAGAAAATTGCTTCAGTAAATATGATATTTACTCATGACGTCACTTTCGTGGTGTTTATTGATTGGGTTGCCAGTCTTTGTGTAAATATCTTAACCAATCAGAAACGTTGAATTGTATACTGTATTTTCATATCCATGTTAACACAACAACCGCAACCTTTATTTGCTTATCTCATATATAATTAAACTTTATAGACTTCGGCGGGCTTTTAGGACCAGTCATATCTCCAGGTTAGGTTGGCTTCCATAATGTTGCAACTCGCAACCAGGGCCGTAATTCCTAGGGGACAGTGAAATTGTTCCCCCCCCCCCCTTCACTTTCCGGCAGAATTAAAAACAATACATAAGGTTTTGAAAAAACACTGTCCATCTACCTGCCTACTTTGTGGAGGAAAAGTTTGGCACCGTCTATCCGTGCCCCCTTCTCCTCCTTCCCCACACACTTTGTAAAAGAGATTGCGGCCTTGCTCGCAACTTTATATATGTTCAACCCCTTATTGCCCATTGCAGTGATGGCGTCAGGATTTGCTCGACTGGGTTCTAATTTCTTCGACAGGGTTAGTGAGTGGGTGTTTCCCCGTGGCCCAGCCCGCTCAGGCGTCACCCCTTATTGTTACCCAAAGCTATCTATGCTTCCCGTATAGAGTTCATTGTTTCAGTGTAAAGTTCAGCTCACTTTTGCTTCAAATATGATCAATCACAAAAGTAGTACAGGTGACTCCTAATTTTCATGAAATTGTCTACAAATTATTTTACAAAAATTCTTCACGAAATTACTCTCTGAATCGTGAAGTTATTTTTCAACCGAATGATAAGACAAGACCGTAATCTCACGCTGAAGTTCAGTATTCTTTGAAGGTAAAGGACGGTACAATATCCCTTTGTTAAGCTACAAAAAACAAAACAAAAACACCCTTTCCTACATTAATTGCAAGCCGACCAAACAACTCAGCAAACTCATTTAAATTCATAATGGCTTATTAGTAAACTGCATTGCTTCAACTTACGCTTAATTGAGTTGAGTATAATTTAGTCGTCGTAAGATTTACACGAAGGGTTACTGTCCCTGTAGGCTATACATTAGAACTGGTGAAAGTCCTTTACAAATTATGCAAGTCCAGTCTACCTGGCTGTAAAGCTTCTTCTTGAATAACTCCTATCTTTATGGGTTGTATGGACATTAAACACAGTGCATTATGCCGATGACGTCTCAACCTGTTGTGCATGAATACGGAGAAGGTTGCATAATTTAATATAATGCAGGTCAAAATATAGGTGATATAATTCTAATAAATTCAAAAACTGATGTGAAAAAGTTGGGTGTTTTTCTTGACTCAAACCTGAATATGGAAAAACAAATATTTACCATATATACAAGTCAGCAAACTATCACTTATATACGTAATATTGAAAGGTCTCGAAAATTTCTAACATTCAAAGCAGCTTAGTGTCTTGTGCGTGCATTTATATCATCAACAGACCAAAGCTTGATTATTGCAATTCACTTTTATTTGATGCACATCAACGCCAATTTAAACGTCTTTTGAGTATTTAGAACACTGCAGCTGGTAATGTAAACTGGTAAAGCTCAGTAGAAAACACGACCATATCACCCCAATATTAAAAGAATTGCACTGACTTCAAAATCGGGCGATGTTTGAAACTGGGGACACACGATCTTAGGGGCACTTTCCAACTGTCGTAATTTTAAAGCACATATAGCACAACAGTATAGCTTTATATGGTCAACTCTGCCCCACCCTCACTCTACCTTCACCCCATCCTCACCCTCACCTCACCGTTATCCCACCCCACTGAAAAAATTCTAAACTTTTATCGGATTACAAATTATATACTGAAATTTTTAAAAATTGTAAAATGTATAAATCATAAGCCTTGAAATCAGAAGGACTTAGACTTATAGATCATAATTAGCCACTTGTTTTCGTCAGAGGCGGCATGCGATGTTTGAATCTGGCGAGGGCACATGATCTGAGGGACACTTTCCAACTGTCGTATTTTCAAAGCATGTGGCACAGCGGTATAAGTTTATAGGTTAACCCTCCTCCCCTCCCCACCACCAATTTTTTTTAAACTTTTATTGGTACCAGTGGCGTAAATTCCTGATGACCCATTTTCCCTTCCTATTTTTAATTTACAGCTTTAAAAATTCAAGATTTTTTAGTCAAAAATTCGGTAAAATATATAACAATCTTATCTCCAAATCTACGAAAATGTATAGTTCATAGGCAGATATGTTTTAAAATCGGAAGGATTTAGACTTATAGATCATGATTTGCCAATTATATGGTAATGAATCGGAATATATTTTTCGTGCATAAAATAATGTGAAAAGCAAATAAGGCGTCCTTAGAATTATTGAGGAGGCTATTGTTTTTTTGCTGAGAATAAATGTTACTCGGTATATCAGTATCAATTAGACCACATGACCCAAATGGCCAGTGGCAAAGATCATGTGAAAGCGGACTTTAAAAGAAACAAAGTAGTGAAAAAGCATTCAAAAATCTTATTCCGTTAAAGAGATGTCCAAGTTTAAAGTTTGGTATCATTTGTGTAGAAACGACTGAAATCAGACTGGTTGTGATGTCATAGCCTCAGATTTCTAAAAGTCCTTATGTATTCTATCATATTTTGTCCTGCGATTTTGTGGCTTAAAAACCATGGGATATGTCAAAAGTAGTCATAAAACTGAATCTAGGAAGGGTATTTATAATATATCACCTGAAAATATTTCGAGAAAATTTAATAATATTTCTATAAAATACATTAAGAATGGCTAAGAACGTGAAGATGCAGACGCCAATATTTCATAGTAGACTTACTACATCAGTCATTTCTATATAGTGAAGACGTAGCTTTAAACTTAAATAACTCCTTTACAGAATAAGATTTGTGAACAGTTTTTTTTACAATTTTGTTTCTTTTGGAGTCCTCTTTCATATGGTATAGCCATGCTTGGCCCATTAAGGCGCTCCACGAGAGAAATATGCTTGATGTTTGTGTTACTTTCTTCAAAGTTAATAAAAAAGACCAATTTTATTAAGAGGAATTTAACATCTTTTAATATTTTGAATAACAGTTTCTTATCTGTATAAAGGCACCAAAATGTAATGAAGGGGAAGGGGGCACGTCAGATTATGTCACGACAATGGCCAGGGTCTAAATAGTAAGTTTTGCCCTGCAAGGCCCATTTTCAAAGATGCTACATTAATGAAATTTGGGGTGGCTCGAACATAGTAAAAAA
>JAIGNY010000483.1:1280000-1320000 GCA_020152595.1 Chiridota heheva
AGGAAATAATTGATTCAAGTTCAGCTGCATTTTTGTCATTATGATCGGCCAACTACAGTCATTACACTATGCTGTAAGTATTACTGTATGGTAGGCTACACTAGCTTTCACATAACGCTAGTGTTGTGTATACAAACCATTTTTGAATAAAATTAAGACCGCCTAAATAGTTTTACAAAAATGGTACCGATAAACGTAATTTTAAAGTTATGTTTCATTTATTGAGTGAGTAAACGATTGGGAATGGGCAAAAGGAAAGTTAATGGAGAATTTCTACAAAATACCATTGTGTGTCATTCAATCGAAGTGCATCACGTCATGTACTGTCCTACCCATACACCACCAAAAATCAATACGTAATGAGCATACGTTTGGAGACATAAAAATAATCCAGATTTTCACATTTTGGGATCGATTTTGTAAAAAAGTCTTTGTTGTGAGTGTTTATGAAGAAAATTTGTATCGATTTATACAAAGTGGTTGCTACCTGGTCATATACCTTTAAGTACTTCTTCGAAAAATTTCTTTGCCCGGCGAAAGTTATAACTCAGTGATAAACCTTCACTGCTTTTCCTGGATAAATATTATCCACTCCCTTTTAAATGTTTCATCACGCCGTGTTTAAAATATGAGTGAAAATCAAAAAGAAAGCTAGACTTTTAGGCACGTAACAGTCAATTTAAATATTCAAATCATTTGTAACAGTATAATTTTGTCGTTGGTTGTAGTTAGTTTGCTGTATAGGCAAATACCTGCCTATACCTCCTACACTACATGGCCACCCCTCTTGATATTAGGGGGCTGGTGGAGCCCACCAGAATGTAACCCCTCTTGTCTCATATGATGACCTCATACTGTCATATTAGGGTTTAAGAGTCATAAGTTTTGGGAACGGGACACAATTTTGTGATTTTTTCGTTTGTCCATGTGTTTGTGTTGTGTGAGTCTGTGTGTGTGTGTGTGTGTGTGTGTGTGTGCGTATATACAATCAATTTTGTGTCGCTTATATCTCAAAAATTGAAATACACAAATGATCTAAAATTGGTGGACGATTACCTCTGGCGCGGAATTTTGTCTCTAAGGTTTTGGGGTACAAAGGTCAAAAGTCACAGGTCAAATGGGACAAGTTTGTGGTAATGGCTGTATCTTTTGAAGAAATTACTTGGTATCTTTACAAATTGCATAGGTGGGTAGGGTTAACTTTCTAACAAAAGTTTAATATAATTGGAGGCCAAAAGGTCAAATGTCATGAGTCAAAGGTCAAATACGTGCTTTGTATGCAAAATTTTGCGGATTCTTAAACTCAAAAAGTATAAGACCTCTGTTAATCCTATGTTGTACCATGACACCGTGGTACATGAATTTGTGTCCCGTATAGACTTTGGGGTCGAAAGATCAAAGATCACACAGCTATTGACCTTTTCCCACCATTTCCCCCTATAGTTATGAAATAGTAAGTGTGACGCGCGGGTAGGGTACGATAAATGTGAAAATTTTCAAGTCAAAGGTCACAGAGCTATTGACCTTTTTCACCGTTTCCCTCTATATTTATGGAATGTGGTCAAATGTCTGTTTGTATTCGCATGAGCAATACAAGTTCATCAACATGCCTAAAGAAAGATAGCCGTCAATAGTCATATAGCTGTAGTGACCCTGTTAGCTATTCCCCCCACTATGCTGTACGCTTAAGGTGATGAGATCAGCAACTCCATGGATTGCTTTGTTGTTAGTTATTTTCCCCACTATGCTGTACGCTTAAGGTGATGAGATCAGCAACTCCGTGGATTGCTTTCTTGTTAACTATCTATCTCACTATGCTGTATGTTTAGGGTGATGAGATCAGCAACTCCGTGGATTGCTTTCTTGTTAGCTATTTTCCCCACTACGCTTTACGCTTAAGGTGATGAGATCAGCAACTCCGTGGATTGCTTTCTTGTTAGCTGTTTCCCTCACTATGCTGTACACTTAAGGTGATGAGATCAGCAACTCCGTGGATTGCTTTCTTGTTAGCTGTTTCCCCCACTATGCTGTACGCTTAAGGTGATGAGATCAGCAACTCCGTTGGTTGCTTTCTTGTTAACTATCTACCTCACTATGCTGTACGCTTAAGGTGATGAGATCAGCAACTCCGTGGATTGCTTTTTTGTTAGCTATGTCCCCCACTATGCTGTATGCTTAAGGTGATGAGATCAGCAAGTCCGTGGAATGCTTTCTTGTTAGCTATTTCCCTCACTATGCTGTATGCTTAAGGTGATGAGATCAGCAACTCCGTGGATTGCTTTCTTGTTAGCTATTTCTCCCACGATGTTGTATGCTTAAGGTGGTGAGATCAGCAACTCCGTGGATTGCTTTCTTGTTAGCTATTTCCCCCCACCCCACTGTGCTGTATGCTTAAGGTGATGAAATCAGCAACACCGTGGATTGCTTTCTTGTTAGCTATTTCCCCCACTACGCTGTACGCTTAAGGTGATGAGATCAGCAACTCCATGGATTGCTTTGTTGTTAGTTATTTCCCCCACTATGCTGTATGCTTAAGGTGATGAGATCAGCAACTCCGTGGATTGCTTTCTTGTTAACTATCTATCTCACTATGCTGTACGTTTAGGGTGATGAGATCAGCAACTCCGTGGATTGCTTTGTTGTTAGTTATTTCCCCCACTACGCTGTACGCTTAAGGTGATGAGATCAGCAACTCCGTGGATTGCTTTGTTGTTAGCTATTTCCCCCACTATGCTGTATGCTCAAGGTGATGAGATCAGCAACTCTGTGGATTGCTTTCTTGTTAACTATCTATCTCACTATGCTGTACGTTTAGGGTGATGAGATCAGCAACTCCGTGGATTGCTTTGTTGTTAGTTATTTCCCACACTAGGCTGTACGCTTAAGGTGATGAGATCAGCAACTCCGTGGATTGCTTTCTTGTTAGCTATTTTCCCCACTACGCTTTACGCTTAAGTTGATGAGATCAGCAACTCCGTGGATTGCTTTCTTGTTAGCTATTTCCCCCACTATGCTGTATTCTTAAGGTGATGAGATCAGCAACTCCATGGATTGCTTTCTTGTTAGCTATTTTCCCCACTACGCTTTACGCTTAAGGTGATGAGATCAGCAACTCCGTGGATTGCTTTGTTGTTAGTTATTTCCCCCACTACGCTGTACGCTTAAGGTGATGAGATCAGCAACTCCGTGGATTGCTTTCTTGTTAGCTATTTCCCTCAATATGCTGTACGCTTAAGGTGATGAGATCAGCAACTCCATGGATTGCTTTGTTGTTAGTTATTTCCCCCACTACGCTGTACGCTTAAGGTGATGAGATCAGCAACTCCGTGGATTGCTTTCTTGTTAACTATCTATCTCACTATGCTGTACGTTTAGGGTGATGAGATCAGCAACTCCGTGGATTGCTTTCTTGTTAGCTATTTTCCCCACTACGCTTTACGCTTAAGGTGATGAGATCAGCAACTCCGTGGATTGCTTTCTTGTTAGCTATTTCCCCCACTATGCTGTACACTTAAGGTGATGAGATCAGCAACTCCGTGGATTGCTTTCTTGTGAGCTATTTCCCTCCACTATGCTGTACGCTTAAGGTGGTGAGATCAGCAACTCCGTGGATTGCTTTCTTGTTAGCTCTTTCCCTCCACTATGCTGTACACTTAAGGTGATGAGATCAGCAACACCGTGGATTGCTTTCTTGTTGGCTATTTCCCTCACTATGCTGTACGCTTAAGGTGATGAGATCAGCAAGTCCGTGGATTGCTTTCTTGTTAGCTATTTCCCCCACTATGCTGTACGCTTAAGGTAATGAGATCAGCAACCTTGGATTGCTTTCTTGTTAGCTATTTCCCCACTATGCTGTACGCTTAAGGTGATGAGATCAGCAACTCCGTGGATTGCTTTCTTGTTAGCTATTTCCCTCCACTATGCTGTACACTTAAGGTGATGAGATCAGCAACACCGTGGATTGCTTTCTTGTTGGCTATTTCCCTCACTATGCTGTACGCTTAAGGTGATGAGATCAGCAAGTCCGTGGATTGCTTTCTTGTTAGCTATTTCCCCCACTATGCTATACGCTTAAGGTGATGAGATCAGCAACCTTGGATTGCTTTCTTGTTAGCTATGTCCCCCACTATGCTGTACGCTTAAGGTGATGAGATCAGCAACTCCGTGGATTGCTTTCTTGTTAGCTATTTCCCTCAATATGCTGTATGCTTAAGATAATGCGATCAGCAACTCCGTGGATTGCTTTCTTATTAGCTATTTCCCTCAATGTGCTGTATGCTTAAGATGATGAGATCAGCAACACCGTGGATTGCTTTCTTGTTAACTATCTACCTCACTATGCTGTACGCTTAAGGTGATGAGATCAGCAACTCCGTGGATTGCTTTTTTTTTAGCTATTTCCCTTACTATGCTGTACGCTTAAGGTGATGAGATCAGCAACTCCGTGGATTGCTTTCTTGTTAGCTATTTCCCTTAATATGCTGTATGCTTAAGATGATGAGATCAGCAACTCCGTGGATTGCTTTCTTATTAGCTATTTCCCTCAATATGCTGTATGCTTAAGATGATGAGATCAGCAATTCCATGGATTGCTTTCTTGTTAGCTATTCCCACCACTATGCTGTACGCTTAAGGTGATGAGATCAGCAACTCCGTGGATTGCTTTCTTGTTAACTATCTACCTCACTAGGCTGTACATTTAAGGTGAGGAGATCAGCAACTCCTTGAATTGCTTTCTTGCTAGCTATTTCCCTCACTATGCAATACGCTTAAGGTGATGAGATCAGCAACTCCATGGATTGCTTACATTTTAGCTACTTCCCTCACTATGCTGTACGCTTAAGGTGATGAGATCAGCAAGTCCGTGGAATGCTTTCTTGTTAGCTATTTCCCCCACTATGCTGTATGCTTAAGGTGATGAGATCAGCAACACCGTTGGTTGCTTTCTTGTTAACTATCTACCTCACTATGCTGTACGCTTAAGGTGATGAGATCAGCAACTCCGTGGATTGCTTTTTTGTTAGCTATGTCCCCCACTATGCTGTACGCTTAAGGTGATGAGATCAGCAACTCCGTGGATTGCTTTCTTGTTAGCTATGTCCCCACTATGCTGTGCGCTTAAGGTGAGGAGATCAGCAACTCCGTGGATTGCTTTCGTGTTAGCTATGTCCCCCACTATGCTGTGCGCTTAAGGTGAGGAGATCAGCAACTCCGTGGATTGCTTTCTTGTTAGCTATGTCCCCCACTATGCTGTACGCTTAAGGTGAGGAGATCAGCAACTCCGTGGATTGCTTTCTTGTTAGCTATGTCCCCCACTATGCTGTACACTTAAGGTGATGAGATCATCAATTCCATGGATTGCTTTCTTGTTAGCTATGTCCCCCACTATGCTGTACGCTTAAGGTGAAGAGATCAGCAACTCCGTGGATTGCTTTCTTGTTAGCTATGTCCCCCACTATGCTGTACACTTAAGGTGAGGAGACCAGCAACTCCGTGGATTGCTTTCTTGTTAGCTATGTCCCCCACTATGCTGTACACTTAAGGTGATGAGATCAGCAACACCGTGGATTGCCTTCTTGTTAACTATCTACCTCACTATGCTGTACGCTTAAGGTGAAGAGATCAGCAACTCCGTGGATTGCTTTGTTGTTAGCTATTCCCACCACTATGCTGTACGCTTAAGGTGAGGAGATCAGCAACTCCGTGGATTGCTTTCTTGTATTGTTTCTCCCCTCCCACTTTTGGTATCTTTGGCAAATTGTATGCTGTGCCCATGTTCTCCAGTTCTCCCTGCATGTGCGCCGCGAACATTTAATACGGTATGGAATCCTTGGATTACCATTTCTGAGTTTTATCTCTTGCCTGCATTAATGTTAAAGATATTTTATTTGGACTGGTACGTAGCAATAACTTCAGCTAAAGGGTTGAAAAGGTACTAAAAAGCATTAGACAGCAAAAGGTTGTATCAAATCCGTTAAAAATTGATCATTTTGCAGCATTTTAAAACTTAGGCTACATACCTAATTAGTATAAATTGAGACAGCTAGAAAATTGCTTCAGTTAACTTATTGTTTTTCGATCCTTCCCCAAATATTTTGAGTAAGAGGTTGGCTATAGTGAACAGGATATTGGATATTATTGTTATAAACTTGAAGCAGATTTAGCAGTAGGCCTATATAGAACGCAATTTGAGAAAGCTTGATATTTGAAATTTCGGAGATAAATATAATTTTAGCTGTTTTCCTTTAAAGGGATTTCATCACGTGACTCTAACTCAACTGGACTCCATTTTGCAGGGCAGCGGCGTCGTTGCGTTTCATTTGTCTTTACACACCTCAGTCCCATCACACGTACAACAAACATACTACATGCTAACCAATCAGTATTGGTTCAGCAATTTGTACTGATTGCAGTTGTTTGCTCGCTTCCGATTTTTCTTCAAAATTTCCTTGAGTTAGATTGTTTTTTATACAAAGAATAACTTTAACGTTAACGCCGTCTGTTCGTTTACTCAGATACACACTACATACGTGATATAAAGTGCTCGCTGCAAATATAGTGTGTAAGGCTGGTTGATAGGTAGGTTGAAAGTCGTCGCGTCGCACAGCAGAAACCCACTTCGAACGTCGATCAGGATCAGATGAAAATCGAGAAAATGTGTTGTTTATTCTCTGCACACATCTATTAGCGCAATCTACGACACAGCAAGATTCCAGCATAATTATCTTACAACAACATGCAAACGTTTGTAAGTCTAATTAAATGTACAGCAGACGACAGTGCTTTTGACCGACAAAATGGCGATGTAAACAATGTCACGTGACCCCGTGACGTCGGTTGAAACAACTTATTCATACTTTATCATTTATCTACATACATACATTTTGTATAAAGTTTAATTTTTCATAACTTAAAAACTATAGGCTGGCCTAAGTGATATTGAGACCATTTAAACGTCTTTTTGCTGATGATGTAATATTCTTTCAGGTACAATCTCTACCTGTCCTTTAACAAGACCTAAATAATGCAAAATAAATATACAAATATCTTTCCCCAGCCTCTTATAATGAAATTAGTTACTTGTCTGGAAGAGCGTAAGCACTTTAATTTAGTCTCGTCAAACAAAAACAACTTGCAATAAATTACAATTGGTTGCACAGCCCTGATTCTTAAATCTGTTAAATGGATTGAAATCTTCTTGCGCAATATGTGGACGCGCTCTAACCAGCTGCTAAGAAAACATGACAAAAAACATTACACAGTTATTATTTTAATTGTTTCAGTAAATAAGTGTTAAAGGTGTCTGGACTTGTTTTGACGTGTAAAGACAATTTTTAGCTAAACTGCTTTAAAATCTATAAAAGTATTTGTTTAGTGGTCAAGCACGTTTATCGTATTTAAGAGGAGACTTAAAAAAAATAATGGTGAAGAAAGCATTCAAATTTTTATTTTGTTAAGGAGACTTTAAGTTTACCGCTCTGCTTATCTGTGTAGAAATGACTGCATGTATTTTAAAGGAGTTTTTTTAAACTGTTTTACTATTTGAATTATTTCTCCTCGACCTTTCTTTGGGTGGTAGATTATAATTACTCTTATTACTAGATTACGTTTTACTACTTTCCTGACATACCCAATGGCTTTTAAGCCACAAAATAAAACAAAAATATAATATAAGACATACAGATTTTGAGGAATCTGAGACTGATATCTAGTCTGATTTCAGTCCTTTCTACACAAATAATACCAATCTAACTTAAACATAATAAATATCTCCTAAACGGGAGAATATATTTGAATGTTTTACCTTTCTTTGAAGTCCTCTTTCATATAAGATAGACTTGCTTGACCCCTAAATTAAAGGAGTACTCGACCGAAATGTGAGGGCGTATTTTATTGGAGTCTTCAAAATAATCCAGTGCGTGTCTTGTATACTATAGGCTTTTCATAACAGCCTCTTTGGATTCTAATATTCATAGCTTTGCTGTGATGTCGATCATGCACATATGCCTAGGTGTGTAAGGTACTCGGCCGGCACAGGAAGTTTATTTCGTTACTATTTATTATTGTAAACGTAACCACCCAATAAACTTTGCTTGAAGCTGGCGTATTTTCACGGTTGGAACGCATTTTAATGGTCATTTGCTAATAAATCAACAACGAGTTCTACGTTGAGTCTTACCAAAGAGCTATGTCGTTAGGCAAGTGTAACATTAGGACATGATATATTGAAGAGGGATTTATTACACTAACGTTACAGTCAAATACTCATAGTCATACGTTAGTACAGTATTAGCCAAATCTCAGTCCTAGGCCCAGGCTTCTTTATCGGCTACAAATATCAAGTTTAACATAAGCCCTATAATGTTGTCACTACCGTTCATACCGTACGAGAAGAAGAGAAGAAACGCTTAACGTGTGCAGAAGTACAAGTATATACAAACACAGTAAACGTTCGAGAGCACTCGGAACAAACTTGTATTGAGATAATTGGGCAAGTGAACAAACTTTCATTGAGATTAAATCCACAAAAAACGTTTTGCGAGATACGATTGGATGTGAAGGAAATGCCCACAAATTATCACAAAAAGACGCCCTCACTTTTCGGTGAAGAGCTCCTTTAATCCTTTGTAGGAAACAAAGTCAGGTACAATCATTATTTCATATGCTAAAGGATACAAATCTTTACAAACCACCAACACAGCGAATCAAAATCTTATTCATATCTCTAGTTATCCATCTTCAAAGGAGACATAAAGTCTGATGCAATCATTATATAATATGATAAAGAAAACGTAGAGAATACGAATCTTAATCAACTACCAAAAACAGCAAGTCAAAATCTTATCTCTATCTTAAGTTATCCATTTTTGAAGGAGACATAAAGTCTGATGAAATTATATAATATGATAGAGAATACGTAGAGGATACGAATCTTAATCAAGTACCAAAACCAGCTTGTCAAAATCTTATTCTTATCTCAAGCTATCCATCTTTAAAGAAGACTTAAAGTCTAATACAATCTTTATTTCATATGATAGAGTATACAAATCTTAACCAACTACTCAAAACAGCAAGTTGAAATCTTATTCCTATCTTCAAGTTATTTATATTTGAAGTTGATACATGGAGGCTGCCATTTCGTTTAAATCTGTTTTGCAATATTGTGCATGATGACATTATTTCCCCAATGGGAACATAAGAAATTTAATGTATATCTTTATAAATGTGATGTAAGTTTTTATTCCAAAATCATGTGACACAAAGTTTTTACAGAATGTTTTGTTAATTTCATGTGTACATAAAGAATTCCTTGACCCTTACATAAGAATTTCTTTACTCATAAGCTAGAAATCTTAAGGTAGATTAGAAAGAAATACAAAGCATTCCAACATCCTTCTGGGCTGATGACATCATATTCTGCATGTTTTGAAATCAAAATGCGGCTCCCATAGTACTATTTAGTAGTAGAATTAAAGTTTTGAATGTAAATATACCGGGTAATGTGCCGGGAGCCTTGCATTGTGTCTTGAGAAAAACACTTCAGCTCTGCTTCTAGTACTCACTCCAGCTGTAAAACAAGTACTAGCACTGACGGGGAGTTTACCTCCGATTGACTAGCGGCCTGTCCAGGATGAGTCATGTGCTCTCGTTCGCTTACGCCAAGGAAACCGAGGATAAGCACCGTACTGATGGACCTTTATGGCAAGGGTATGGATTTACATTGAAGGTATATGGACAGGTAAAAACATCTTGAGTTTAAAGGATTAGTTCAGTGGTCAAGCAAGTTCATTTCATATGAAAGAAGACTAAAAAAAAATGATGAACAAACCGTTCAAACTATTAAGAAAATATTCACGTTTAAAACTCTGTCGTGACAGTACTACACTTAAATAGACCTTTGCGAGTGACTGTATTTTCCCAAGCCTGGCTTGTAGCACACATTTTAAATTTGTATGGCAGGCTGGAACCAATTTCGAAAAAATTTCCGCAATTTTTTCTCAAGACTTAGAGGTTCCCAAAATGCAATTGTGAGATAATTGCATTTTAAGTTCTTAATTCTGCATTAATTGATCACATAGCACATTTTGTTTTCCACAATATATTTTTCCTGGATGATATATGATAAGTCAGACTGTTAGGGTACAGAAAGTAGCATATTTGGTCATAAAATGTTTTCTAATAAAAATAACAATTTAGCCAAAAATGGACAACAATGGACATAGGATAACTTTACTTTCTGCGACAATATGCTTCGATGATCAAGATACATTTTACTGCTTTCTTTTTATACAGAATCAATAATTGGCTGTGGATTAGATAACGGAAAGAAAAAGATTCAACAATGATCCTCACAAACAATTTAAGTACAGTATCAACAGAGCAGTACATTACAATGATTAAATGTAGTTAAACAACAAACAGTCTTGCTCAACTGGTAATTATGAGATCATTTGCAAAGGCAACATGCAGTATACTTTACAACCTTGTGTTATGTGAAGCTTTACCACGTACTTGTTACTAATTCAATCAGTGACTAATATTTTATTGAATATGTCTCTTAAACATTGGGCAATATGGTAATTCCTATTATTTAAACTTACCTAAAGACGTACTGTAAGTTATCTACATGTAAGTTTTATTGTTAAAATTAAAACTAATTAAGTTTCAAAAGAGCACTATATTTAATATACAGTAGTTGATCTAAGTAAATCATGTCATGTGACTGGTAGTTATAGCAAAGGCAATGAATACCGTTTTGTGTGGAGTGATAAAGACCAAATACTGTATTTTTCACTATTCAGTTAATGTTTTTTATTAAATATATAACTTTTAGCATACAGTATTGTGCTAATTCCTATCATTTAAATTTCTTAGCTACATGTATAGATCTATACTTAGTTGTATCTGTTTCATTAAAATTAATACTTTTTAAGAATTAAAAGAAAAGTACATTTAACGTGCAGTACTTAGTTAATGTAAGTAAATGTCACGTGACTGGAAATTAGACCTACTGGAAATGATGGGAGTTTGAAGGCAGCACACCCCATTTTGTGTGGATGAAGCAGGCCGCACACTTTTCACTATTTCAGTTAGTGATTCGTTTGATAAGATATGTCAGTTTTTAAGATACGGGCACTGTACTATTCTTATTAATCCTATAGACCTATAGTAATTAGTAAGTTATCTATATTTCATTGAAATAAAAACTTTTAAAATCAAAGAGCAATACATTTAATGTACAGTACTCAGTTGATCTAAGTAAATGTCACGTAACTGGTAACAATGGGAGTTTGAAAGCAGCACACACCATTTTGTGCAGGATGAAACAGGCCACAGACTTCACTTTTTCCGTTAGTGCCTTGTTTGATTAGATATATCACTTTTAACATAGGGCATTGTGGTAATTCCTATAATTCCTGTAGACCTATTTATCTAAAAAGCAGTATGTTTAATGAACAGTAGATCTGATTAAATCATGTCGTCACACTGGTAATAATGGAAGTTTGAAGGCAGCACACACCATTTTGTTTGGGATGAAAGGCACTGTGCAATCATTCCTATAGATCTATGTATCTATGTTTCATTGAAATTATAACTTAAAGTATCAAAAGAGCAGTGCATGTAATGAACAGTAGTTGATCTAAGTAAATCATGTCGTCACACTGGTAATAATAAGAATTTGAGGGCAGCACACACCATTTTGTGTGGGATGAAGTATGCCACAGACTTTTCACAAATTCCGTTAGTGGCTCGTTTTATTAGATATGTTACTTTTAACATAGAGCATTGTGGTAATTCCTATAATTCCTGTAGACCTACTTATCTAAAAAGCAGTATGTTTAATGAACAGGAGATCTAAGTAAATCATGTCGTCACACTGGTAATAATGGAAGTTTGAAGGCAGCACACACCATTTTGTGTGGGATGAGGTAGGCCGCATACTTTTCACTATTTCAGTTAGTGACTCTTTTTATTAAAATATGCCACTTGCACATTGCACTGTGTGTTAATTCGGCTCATTTAAGATTCTTACCTATAGTAAGTTACAGTTTCTATGTTTCATAGACATTAAAACTGTTTGTTTACCAATCAAAAGAGCAGTACATTTGACGTACTGACAGTACTTGATCTACTGTAAGTAAGCGTCACTGGTATTAACGGGAGTTTGAGACAGGACATACCATTTTTGTGGGGTGTAAAACGGGCCTCATACTATCAGAGTCAGGGACTCTCGCCTTCGTTAGTACTGTATGTTAATTGTAACATAGAGCAATACAGGGTACTTAATTGCTAATTTATATTATTTGACATTCTTACGTATAGACCTTGAGGCTTGATAGTAAGTTATTTAATTTAAATACAAATATTAAGTATCAAGAGCAGTACAATTGATGTACAGTAGTTGATCTTAAGTACCATGTGTCTGGAAATAATGTATTTTGAAAGTAGCATATGTAGAGTACCGTCTCGTGTGGTCCTGAAGGATTGTCATATTCTTTTACTATTTAAGTCAGGCATGTTGTGTACATCTCCTTTATTCCCCAACCGCCGTTTTTGGCCATTTTCGGCCGTTCAGTAAAAAACAATTGACCACCATTGACCTTTGATGTCACTCATGCACGATAAATATAGATATTGCGTGGATAAATTGTTTACAGAACCAATTAATCTCTGAACCATAAGTGCAGCTGGTATATAAAATGTGTTTTCATAGCAAGGAGGAAAGTGGGCATATCTGCATGATTTTTAAGCAGATGTACACAATAGTGGGACTATCAGTTAATCTAATATGTCACCTGGTCACCATTAGCATTTTCTAGTGTGCCCAATGCCTTTTATTTGACATTCTTTCCTACAGCAATGTTGTCTTCTAATCATGAAAAGAAAGATCGATGAAAACTTCCTGCCAAGCAGTAGTAATTCACTCTCATTAGATAGTGACTCCTTTCATATTGGATTGCTATCAATAGCACAGCTCTTTTGGAGAGTTGAAAACCTGCAACTTTATAAGTTGACATTGATTCTCGTATAAATCTTCGTTTTCTCATCTTGCTCTACTGAACACTGGAGTTCAGACGTACTGAGGCATGTTTGTTTCTTTCTGCAGGTGTTTACTGTGGGGTTTATATGTGGACGTGATTTCACACCATTATTCTGGGGCTTTCCAAAAAATGTTTTATGTTTCTGATAGAGATAATGAGTTTATAAATGGACCTACAGTACAAATAATGATGATAAATGAAGTTATTTTGATGCAATTTTGTGAGAGCAATATCTGCTCTTATTTGATCAATTTGTATGTTCTGTTTTACTTCTGAAACGCTGAAATGCATTTAATGTGGGAAGCCCACGTGAACCTTTTCTTATAAAGTACTTCATTGTTAAAGCAAACTGAAATTGACATTATTTTCACAGTTCAATTTATGAATGTCATTCAAGATTGTTATTTCCATTGTGTGTCTGGTGAGTCTTTCCTCTTCAGATGCTTTCAAATTTCATTGGAAACGTTGTTGTTGGGTATCACAGCTTTGGGCACAGAGGAGTGCTCCATTCTGCCCCTCTTTTACTTTCATCCTGTCCATTTTCACTAAGCACTCTACATCTACACCACTGATTGTTTCTACCCAGTGGCATACAGTAGCTAAGGTATTTTGTTGCGGGTGTGGGTCCAAATTCCTGACAAATTGTATGTATGTGGGCTGGCGTCAGTGAGAGTGCGTGGAACAAAGCTTAATGGCGTGGGTTCTAGTGGGCGCCAGAGGACCTACAGTGGGGTCCAGGGCGAAGCCCCAGAAGTTTTGGTATTTGGAAGAGTAAATTATGATCAGAATTGGCATAGAATGTTTGTTCTTAAAAAATGTTTTAATTGTGCAGGTAACGACAGTAAGGTTTATGTACTTGTTATGCAGACCTATGAGCCCGTCAGGCTAATCCAGCAAACATAACAATTACAAATCCTGCAATTAAAGTAAAACAAAATTCTGACTAAAGGGATTGACACTGTTGCTCAAGATATACGAATTATGAATTTTACATTTGTCGGCATAGATCTGTTAACTGTGGATAGGGTTTTAGTAATATTTAAGATGAAAAAAAATTGTTTTGATTATTTCATGATATTTTAATTTCTCTGTATTACTCAGTATCACAATCTAATCAATTTACACAAAATGTTTTGTGTTGAAAGTTTTGCAAGGTATTTGCCAAGGAATTTATCCTGGTACTGCTTATGAAATATCTTCCCAAATGTCTCAACAGATATCACAATTTTCTGATGCAATTTGAATTGAGGGATGTACCCGACACAATTTGAATTGGAAGTGTACCCTACAAAATTGAGATTGGGAGTGTACCCGACACAATCAGGATTGGGAGTGTACTCGACACAATTTGGATTGTGGGTGTACCCGACACAATTTGGATTTGGGGAGGGGCGGGGGCTGTAATCGACACAATTTGGATTTGGGGGGTATCCGACACAATTTGGATTGGGGGTGTACCCGACACAATTTGGATTGGGATTGAAGGTACCTGACATAATTTGGGAGGGGGTGTACTGACTGACATAATTTGGATTGGGGGTGTACCTGACATATTTTGGATTTGGGGTGTACTGACATAATTTGGATTGGGGGTGACTGACATTTGGGATTGGGATTTGGGGGTGGACCTGACATAATTTGATTGGGGGTATACATAATTTGGATTGGGGTGACAAAATTTGGATTGGGGTGTACCTGACACAATTTAAATTTTTGGGGGGACATAATTTGGATTGGGGGGTATCCGACATAATTTGGATATGGGGTGTACCCGACACAATTTGGATTGGGCGGGGATTGGGGGGAAGGGTACATAATTTGGATTGGGGGTGTACCTGACATAATTTGGATTGGGGGTGTACCTGACATAATTTGGATTGGGGGTGTACCTGACATAATTTGGATTGGGGTGACTGACATAATTTGGATTGGAGAGGGGGGTGGGGAGTGGACCCAACACAATTTTGATTGGGAGTATACCCGACACAATTTGGATTGTAAGGTGTACCCGACACAATTTGGATTGGGAGTGTACCTGACATAATTTGGATTGGGGGGTGTACCCGACACAATTTGGATTTGGGTGTACCCGACACAATTTGGATTGGGGGTGTACCCGACACAATTTGGATTTGTGACATAATTTGGATTTTACCTGACACAATTTGGATTGGGGGAATACATAATTTGGAGGGTATCACCTGGTCATAATTTGGATTGGGGGTGTACCCATAATTTGGATTTGTCTGACATAATTTTTTCACATAATTTGGTATTGCTGAAAATTTGAATTTGTATACCTTCAGTTTTAATTAATATCTTATTAACATACCTTTATTGAAAATACTTTAGACTGACTTTCACATACAGAGGGCTAGTTTGAAAAAAGGACAATTTTTGAAAGCAATTTGATAAATATACTGTTTGTGCATTTCAAGTGAAGTATTATAAGAATCACTTTTCATAGGCCTAACTCAGTTGTATTTGATATCTTATTAACAACTTTTTGAATTTAAAATAAAATGTAGTGATTTCATTTATTGTTCTTTCTTATAAGTTTGCAGCACTGCACATATCCATGTTATTTTTGGTAAAGGGGTGTTTGTTGTTGGAATGTGAATAAAGTGTCAATATTAACAATTTGTTATAAAGAAAATTAAAGTGTCAATACTAACAGTTTGGTTGTGTTTTTCCGGCGAGCCGTAAAAGCCTACATCCTAATCATTCATGTATGGTGAAGGGGAAATATGCAGTTACATAAAAAGTGATAATGCCCATGTGCTCTCTGTGTTCAGAATATGCCTAACTGACATTTAAAATATTTTGTAAGCATGCAGGTGCTCCTGCCCTCTAGTTGCCATTATATTTGGTTCCTTTTTGTCAAGCAAGTTTAAGAATACCGTGCCAATACTTAAAGAATAGCTTGTTATTTATTCTAGGCTAAAATCACGTTTTGTATGCAGCCCTTTATTGTATTTGTTCAAGGTATATGACATTTATCTATTTATTTTAGTCTTGCAATGCTTCTCACTTTGGTTAGGTTCAGAATTTTATTGCATGTTATTCTTTATTTCATTTTTTTCTTCTATAGTTTTTTACTTTTCTGTGCACATTCCATTTAATACAATGAGAAATAAAATTCATGAATATTTAAAGAGAAGAAAACAAATATCAATAGATGATTTATAAGAATTTTATTTCGTTTTGAGATATAAGTTTAGTAGGGAGACATTGAAAATATAGTTCTTGCCAAATAAATTATATATAACTGGCCATAGGCTTTTAATAGTGATATGCTTGACCACAACACTTAATTCTTTTAAGTGAAGGTTTCTGTATGATTGAACCTACACAGGATTCAAGTTGTTTGTCACTGTTAAGATAAGGGGTTAAAACAAACAGATTTGTTACCGCGTATACTGAAAAAAACTTTCTTTAGATGCTTTTTATAGACCTTTTTAAATCTGAACCGGTGGTTCTGGGACCATGTCAACAACTTCTCGATCTGATTAAAATACGAACTGCATGTAGAGTGGTGTAAACTTGAGTTTTAGGTCGCCAGTCTCACTGTTGGGATCAGTCTAAAAGAAACGGGATTATCTACAGGGCCGAATTAAAAAGTGCCACGAACAAGTTTCCTCCTGTGGGGTCCAGCCCACTGAACAAAATTGAAAATGTACATAGGGCCCGCCCAACACCATGACAAAAACATAATGATTACTTCTAGGTTTGGTGAGAAATCAAACTTTCTCACCAGGTGTGATTTTCCGTCCTCACTGCTGCCGTCACATTTTGAATCATTATTTACTTTATCATTATCATTTGATGAAGTTGTCTTGCATTTTTATCACCTCCCAACGAAGTTGTTTTCAGTGTATTCCAGATGAATTTGTCAGTATAGCAGTTTTACCATGTATCCGTCCGTTCGTTCGTCCACCTCCATTGTCAGTTCGACTTCGTGCATTTTTAAGCAAGTGGGGAACAATAGATTTTAGTGCTCAAAAAGGAATTCCCACTATTTTTATTAAAATAATGTTTTATAAAGAAAAATGTTGCTTTGAACAAACGTGGAATTCCAGACTTGAATAGCAAGTAAAATGTTCTGGGATGAAAAATAAGGTGCATAATATAGAGCTGACGACTGAATGGATTGATAATAAGGTTTCTTGGAATGAATAGGGAAAAAATGATAACTCTTCACTTGAATACAGTAAAAACATAATAGACTTTCTCACAAACTCCAAATTAAACGACAATTAATTTTCATTCTGATTTGGTCTATCTTGTTTATAAGGTTAAAAAAGTTTAGTATATTTGTATTAGGAGTGTCGGATTTAAGTTATATTATGGGGGAGCGGTGCTGCTGCAATGGAGTAAGTAAAGGTTATACTGAAGGTTGGAATGATTAATTAGTTAATATTTGGTAGATGAGGGTATGGCAAAAGGTGGGTTGGGAAGTAGGGGAAACGGATGGAAGGTGAATGTGGCATATTGGAGGATGATAGGTGAATGGAGGATGGTATATCTATGGAGTATGGCAGGTAAAGGGGGATTGCAGGTGAATGCATGGAGCGTGTTGGGGTGATGGTTTTAAGTGAGGTGATAGGAGGAAAGAATGTCGGGTAGAAGATGGCATAAAGATTGGTGCTGTAGATGTAGGAATTGGATTCATTAGTATATCCCACGCTTTAAATTGAGAATACTGAGACAAGCGCCAAGATGAACAGCGCCAGTATCAGGATTACTTGTATCCAAACCACAAGTATGGTGTCACATTCAAAGCTTTCTGGCCAAAGACTAAATCCTTTCTCAGATTCCAGCTGGAACTAATGAAGTATATTTAGCATCTCAGATATGTCCCATAAACACAGGTTGTCTTTGTTTGTGCTTGCTATTTGGGAAAAAAGTGAAAGAGTATCTTTTAATATGGCCTGATAGCAAGAAGTAACTTAATTTTGTGGAAATTTTGATTGTTTGTGGTTAGAACATTTCTTGTGCAAATATTAGAGCAGGCAGTGTAGTAATGTTGAAAGTGGGATGGCATGTGAGACGGGATGGAATAAGATGTGGGACAGGGTGAGACGGCATGTGGGACAGGGTGACATGTCGGACAAGGTGACATGTGGGACAGGGTGCCAAGGAATGTGCGATAGGATGTCATGACATTTAGGACAGGGAGGAATAGCACGTGGGACAGGGTTGCATGGCATGGTAAACCAGGTGAAGTCATGCCATTTATGACATCCTAGGAAGGCATGAGGATAGAGTGGGATGATAAAGGGACAGGGTGGCATGGTATCTGGTACGGGATAGCATGTAGTGGAAGACATCTGGATTTCAGGTGGAATGGCAT
Source organism: Chiridota heheva (assembly GCA_020152595.1). Taxonomy (NCBI): domain Eukaryota; kingdom Metazoa; phylum Echinodermata; class Holothuroidea; order Apodida; family Chiridotidae; genus Chiridota; species Chiridota heheva. Next base: position 1,298,397 of record JAIGNY010000483.1, read on the forward strand.
GTGTTACAGGACCTGATAACATGGGATATCATGAAATGGCCTGTGTGACAGTGTGGGATGGCACTTGGTACAAAGGGGGGATGGCATGTGAGACAGTGTAGGATGGCACATGGTACAGGGAGGAATGACATATGGGACAATAAGAGGACCTTTTGATGGACCTTGCTGTTGCTAAGATTAGCCTCTTTTCTGATCGTCTTTTCCAACCTGGGGATCCTTTCATGGACCTCGGCTGTTGCTACATGTAAGATGGGACCCCTTTTCTGATCGCCTATCCCCGAAGTGAGGGCCCTTTTTATGTTTTTATTGAAAGAGATGTGCCCAGGACCCCACATTTCTAAATTCGGCACTGCTTATCTATGTTACAAGCAAGCTAGGTAACTAGTTTTTTTAGACATGCAGTTTAAAAGACTGGTGAACACTGCCCACCCGAAAAAAATGTCCATTTCAATGATCAGTTGAAAATTTGGATGAAACCCTATTTAGTCAAATACACTTGAAAGATTCATAGTCCTTACTAAAAATGATGAAATGTGATTCACCAGTTCTACACTTATCAAACAGAAGAATTTTATACAGATTTTTTATCTTCAATTAGCTATGACAGCATCATAAATTGACAGTATATTTTTAAAGGGACTCTAGGAGCGGTTTATTCTACATTCTTGAAGGAAAAATTAATGTGCTGTAAATAATCTTTTTTACTGTGGATAATCCTATTTAACAAATTATCCTAATTTAAATAAGTTAGATTCACCATGATTAAATTTGACAGCACTTTTATGTAACCAACATGTACTATTGCCATAAAGCCAGTTATGGCCAACAGCACAACAATACTGAATGATTTTTACAAAGACGTGGTTGGAAAAAAAATTAATGTGTTTATAATTCAATCAAACATAATATAATTTTGCCCTTTACAAGAAATTTCTTGAAATATCAAGAAAATTAAAAATTAATTTAGACAGCTTTCACCTATGCAGATAGCAAACAGAATGTGGCTATTTTAAAGGTGGCCTACTGTATAGGTAATTATACATACAGAGTCAAATGACCAACTGAGGAGTTTGTTGCATACAGCATGCTGCCCTTTATAAAAACAAACAAAAAAACATTTGGGTCCGGCTGGTTACCTGCTACTGGATGCTTCTAAAAATTCCAGCAAGAACTTAAATCTTGTTTCCTATTACTCGGGACTTTGCGTTGCTTCCTTGATTGTAAACAAATCCTTTAATGCCAAAAATTAGTATTTGTATTTGTCTAGCTCAAAAGCTTCAAAATATTAGTAATACCTGAAAACTTGACAAGGAAACAATTAAAATGGAGAGCTAATCAACTGATCATGTCATCATTTGCATACTTTTTTCAAATATTTTCAAGTGAAACTAATAAAGCAACGGTCAATTGGCACTAATTTTGATATGATTGTTTGCATTCTGTTAGCCTTTTTACGCAATGTTTCCAAATATAGTTCTCACTGCTCAAATTTCTTCTTCAAGGAGTGCTATCCAGAGATTAATTTTGATAACATCTGCAAATTTTGTGACAGACATAACAGTTTCTTCATTGAACATGGCATTTATTAATACGATTCGGCCACTAATATCTAAATGGAAGGCATAATGTCCAGGCTGTGTGATAGTATAAATGCTTTGCTGTTTTCCATGTCGGGTACCATTTATATTGCAATGATGGAGGAAATTAGTGAAAGCATTTGTCATACGGATGGGTATATTGATTCCCCGGCTTTGTATGTAAGAATTTAAAGGAAAACAGACATTTCTTAGTTTTTCTACAACTACAATACTGAACGAAAGGAAAAACTGTATGATTTGAAACAATTATGACTTCGTCTTAACTAAAATAATGCAAATTGACTACTGTGCTTCTTTAAGAAAGGTTATTAGCAAGCATATGAACAGCAAGCATGTGAACAGCAAGCATGTGAACAGCAAACATGTGAACAGCAAGCATGTGAACAGCAAACATGTGAACAGCAAGCATGTGAACAGCAAACATGTGAACAGCAAGCATGTGAACAGCAAGCATGTGAACAGCAAGCGTGTGATAAGCAAGCATGTGATAAGCAAGCATGTGAACAGCAAGCATGTGAACAGCAAACATGTGAACAGCAAGCATGTTAACAGCAAGCATGTGAACAGCAAGCATGTGAACAGCAAGCATGTGAACAGCAAGCATGTGAACAGCAAGCATGTCAACAGCATGCATGTGAACAGCAAACATGTGAAGAGCAAGCATGTGAACAGCAAACATGTGAACAGCAAGCATGTGAACAGCAAGCATGTGAACAACAAGCATGTGAACAACAAACATGTGAACAGCAAGCATGTGAACAGCAAGCATGTGAACAGCAAGCATGTGAACAGCAAGCATGTGAACAGCAAACATGTGAACAGCAAGCATGTGAACAGCAAACATGTGAACAACAAGCATGTGAACAGCAAGCATGTGAACAGCAAGCATGTAAACAGCAAGCATGTATACAGCAAGCATGTGAACAGCAAGCATGTGAACAGCAAGCATGTGAACAGCAAGCATGTGAACAGCAAGCATGTAAACAGCAAGCATGTGAACAGCAAGCATGTGAACAGCAAGCATGTGAACAGCAAGCATGTAAACAGGAAGTATCTAAAATAAATGGAAAAATATAGCAACACGAAATAATAAACATAATAAAATTTCAGGAATCTTTGCAAAACTGGTTTTACTGCAGGTACTAAAATATTGTGTATGATGACGTAAAGGATGTCACACAATATGAATATCAAAAGTAGGTAATAGAATAAAGACCAAATGGCCACTCAAACTTAAAGAGAGGCGAAATCATCATATGGACACAATATCTAAAATTCCATTCAAATTGTTTGATTGGTTGAAATTTCAAACAATTACTGCACGTGATTTGTTAGCTCTTATTTTCAGGTATATATAAGTTAAAAACTTGGTGAAAGTCAACACATGTAATAGTCCAGTTTGTTAGGGCGATGGTACAATCATTTATTTAATCTTTTTTTTTCACAGTAATTTAAGTCTAGTGACTACTATTGTAGTATTATCTTACTAATATTTCACTTTCATTTTTTCTTTCTGACAAATACGTAGGAAAAAAAGTTTTTGATAACGTTAGGCACTGTGCATGAAACTCCACACACACAGCGTGCCACTGTCTTGACTGTACAAACAGACAGTACATGGATCTTTCGCGACTCACAACCGGAAGTGACGTACATGTTCTTATCACACAATTTGATTGGGACGAGCTTTCGTCTTACAATGTTCTTTAACAAACAGAGACATTACTGTACACATGCTGTCATGCCAATTCCAGTACTCGGTCATCCAGACACTTTGGACATCTGGGACTCTTTGTCAGTGAACAACACGCTTTAGTCTACGTACGCACAATCAATTTCAACCTTCAAAAAATCTATTCTACGATATTTCCTCCAAATTTGCAACAAATTTCTTGCTAGTTTGATTTTTATTTAAACCCAGACATTTTACTTTACAAATCAATACCTTGCTGGTCACTTCTTAGCATCAATTCAATTTTAAGAAAATGTATTTAAACCAACTTTTGCATGAGTACATACATAAAATATGTATTAAAAAAAATTAAGATTTACACAAAATATCAGATATACATTACAAACCTCTGTTGAGTGACTGAGATTTTACAAAGAAAAATAGCTACTCTGTGAAGAAATCTAAAATACAGTGCAAGTACTGTACATGACTACTTTACCTGTACTATAGCATGAAATATCTTGACTCTCCTGTTCCCAAAATTTGTGACATCAAAAGAAATGTCAGGCAACCGGATGACTAGCTTCAACAGTGGGTACTAAACTGAGCCATTGATATACATGTAAATGTTAATTTTGTCTATTTTTGTGCTAATTCACACTCCAATTGTCTATTAGTTGCTATCGAAAGTCCACCATGAGCAAAATTACTGCAATTTCTACTGTGATCCATGCCTGGAAACAAAACATTTATGAGGTTATACTTTAAAGTATGGTATGTACTGAAAGTAAAATTGATGTACAGTAGTCTGTTAAATGATTATAGGGAAACAAACTGAAAAAGGACCAATTTTTATATTTTATATGCATTTGCCTAAGCTTCTATACCGAAAATCAAGAAAAGAAATTCCTTGAAATCACCATGGGGACTGTAGATTACCCAATGTCTGGAGCTTGAACTCACAACAAAAATTTCTAACTAGTAGGTGTTAATACTACTCTGCAAATTTTCAAGAGATTTTATATTTAAAATCTTCTGTTACATTAAAAGCCAGATATTGTGTTAACAGAACAGATATACAATAAAAGTCAACGTTTCTGATTGGTCATACACAAATTCCGACAACCAATCAATAATCGCCGGTAAAGTGACTAGCAGACTGTACATATACAAAATGCGTACAGTATGCATGCCTATACATGTACTTCTATGAATTATAGTGAGATGATATTCCTTCTAACTATGGTACTAGCCTACACTGCCCTGTTTAATTTTAATGAGTGTAAGCAATTTACAGTAAAACTCAGGGAGATAAAGCAATGCAACATAATTTTCTATCTAGACATACATAATTTCTTGCGCGTAGCCCCATGCAGCCTAAGTTTATTCTTACAAATTATGATGCTCCAACTCATGCAGTTATTCCTGTGCAGTATACATACCGTATACCAGACAATACTGTGCCTTATTTAAACTTCCCGATGGTACGGGAATATGGCTACTAGAAAATACTTACTCAGATAATACAAGTGTGTACTCTATGCGAGCCATGCAGTATTGCAGGTGCTGCATAGCTGCACGACATACTGAGTAAAATGTTTATCTAACTAGCTTGGCCTGAGAGTCTGGGACCACACATGAAAAAGGCTGTTTAAAAGTAGGGGTGCCTTACATCAAACTGGTGATATTATTATGTTGAATTCCAGACCAATAAACTGAGTAGTACTATTGAATACAATCGCTTTAATAATGTCCTAGCTGTGCAGCGCACTTCCGAGGTGGAAATATCAATTTCAAAGATATTGGACACAAATTGTGTCAGTTTTTCAGAGTTATGAAAGGGAAATTAAGCATTGGAAATATCAACCATGTGTCTGCAGCACACTTTTGAAGTTCTGAGGTGGTCAGACAAAAATCCTAGGCAGTGCAGCACACTTTTGAGGTCAGATGTGAAATTCACCTGACAATTCATTGAGATTTATTCAAGAATGATAGATGAATATTGATGGCTTAATTTGACATAGGAACTTCAGAAGTGCGCTGTCTCTTCCACAGTGAGATTCAAAGTGAAACTGCATTACATAGTTTCACCCAATTCGAGTATTAGGTCATCCAGACACTTTGGATAGCTGGGACTCTTTGTCAGTGAACAACACGCTTCATTTTACGTACGCACAAGCAATTTCAACCTTCAAAAATATCTATTCTACGATATTTCCTCCAAATTTGCAATAAATTTCTTGCAAATACAGCCAAGTGAAAGTAGTGATTTAGGCCTGTAAAGGTGACTGATAATTTTCACACTGGCTGTATGGTAAACTGATTTATTTTTACCAACAAACTGGTTGTTCAGATTTAAGCACGTTTCATGACGTCATCCGAATACTCAAATATGTATTCGACATTTTATACCCACATACACTTATTGGCCAAGAACTAGTAGAAGTGCTGTACCAAATCTTTCACTATTATTAAATTAAAGTTAAACTTAAAGATTTTTGCTGCACTTGCATAACTGATGATAGCCTACTAGCCCAACAGTACTACTTAGTCAGATAACATCTGACTGGTAGTAGGCTATACGTTATACACTGTAGCTATTGCAAGTAGTGCCCTATTAAGATTTTTATGTTAACTAACTCAGCTAGGTACTGTAGGCCTAACGGTACTGTACGTTTATAAATTATACTTTATAGGCTAGCTTAGTCATTTTTATAGTTATAAAAATCAATTCAAACTGGAGATTTTTTCTCGATGATTACTAACGCTGCAGTCATTAACATTGACAATGACAACGTCAGATTATGCTACTAACCTTGACTTTATAGTTTAATTTCTCCGTGAATTTTAGAGGTGCAAAAGAAATTGAATCAAGTTTTGCTATACCTCCTGTACATATGCAGAGAATTTTTCTCTCACAAAGTTGATTGCTTGTAGCCCAAAAAGTGGCTGAAGATCGAAAAAATTGCAGAAGTTTCGCGATAAACATTAATTGGTAGTAAAAAGTGTGGAGTTCAACATATCAAAAAATAAAAAAATTCAAATCTGGGAAATATTTTTTAATGACATCGCAAAAGAAACATAGTTAAAACGCCTTTTTATATACTTTTCCTAATATAGCTGTGTCGTTTTCATTTTAAAACTGATAAACACCTTGATTTAGGTGAAAATTTTACTTCTGGCGTAAAATGAGAAAATATGCATAATAAACTTTAATGTTAGCGTGTATTTTTTGTATATTAAATATCGTGACGTCGCAGATTGTTCCAACAATCAACATTAACTTTCCCAAAAAATGCGCCAATCAGTATACGTAAATATGCTAAAATTAAACGAAATATATATTTAAAAATATATACGAAGAACACGATTTAAACGAATACCCAATAAACTCAATTCTAAATTTACGAGTACAAAAAGAGTACAACCAGGTGATGTGCTACTCGCCCTTTTGGGGCCAAGCTCTTTCCAGTTATTGCACATTTTTTACGCTTCCAAATAGTGTCGGTCCCTTTTGGTGATTTTGACCTGGCTCCGCCCCTGTATGTAGACCTATACATACCATTGAAAAAATCTCCTTACTTTGTTTGTCTTTCATGCCCCCATAGATCTAGGTTTCTTCCTAAACTTTTGCTGAATTGAGACAACTTACTCCACGACGTTCCTCACATCCAATTGAACATCTTAAGCCATGGCCTCTGCAGTTGTATCTTTTGGATTCACAGATTGCTTTGCAGGCACACCTGATGACCTTTAGTATATCTTCCGGAGATGCTGGGAGAAGTGTTTTTATTTATCGAAAACGTCCTTCTTTGATTGACCATCCATATTCTTCTGGATTTAATAGCCTTGTACTGTTAATCCACTTTTGGGTCTGTAATTATGTACGAAGACTGATGCGCAGCGGCTGCTGAAGTGGGTGGCAAGTTTTGTGCTTAGACCGCTGATCGATTGGTCATGGCTTTTATTGTGAATCTCCTAAATCTGAGGTAGTTAAAATCTTCTCCCACATCACCATTGTACATTGAAAGTATAACATATTCACTAGCGCGGATTATGTCCTCTTTGGAATAATCCTCAATGAACACCTCTGCATTAACCTTCAGACTTGCATCAGACATTGCCTTTTTGAGGACATTTTTCTTGCCAATGCCATGTAAGCGTGATGCCGTGTCGCATCCCGTTATTGTATGCAAAAAAGGCAAGAGCTGACAGAGTTGTTCTCCGAGCAGGGATTTTGTATGCTTGATGTTGCATAGTTTCACTTGCTTTGCTTTGTCACTTCGGAAAAAATGTCTTTTGAATACATATCAGCATGAAAACAGATTAATATTAGAAGATCAGTATCTTTCCCAACTACCACTGTTGGCTTTGACGTTGCGCAAGACACAGCGGTTTGCACTGTCGGGAGATCTGCATCTTCCTCGGCATGGCCGGTGCTGAACTCCTTCTCCTGCACCTTCCTACTAAGTATATAAATGAAGTCCTGTTTGTTGTTTCTATTACTTAAGAAATGTTCCTTTTTTGATCAAAATGGCATGTCTTCACTAAATGTGGCCCTTGTACAACACAATCCTTTCTTTCGTCGAACATGAGCGGTGTCTTTTGTCGATGGACCACAAGAACAATTATCAAATACAACGATTGCATTCGTATATCTCTGACGATTGTAGTTAATATACGTATTACATAACGACAAAAATGATAATTCCTGTGTCCAGGCCAAGCGTTGTAGAACTGAACCACCATCTATCATGTAAAAGAAGTCGCTGACAGGTGGTTGTTGTTTGTTTTGGTCCCTTATGGCCTAAATTGTATCAGCAAGAGCTGGACTTAAAGCTTCTCTCATCAGACCTGATGAGTCAAATAAAGATGCAGGATAACCGCACATTTCATATGAGAAAAGCTGTTCTTTTAAGTCAAAATGTATATTATCAACTGCGATGAGACGTTGGAACAATAGCTGTGGGTCGACTTCAATTAAGTTCCCATCAATTTCACCTATGTTGTCGAACTAAGTGTGACTGCTTGGAGACATCCTTTGAACGAGTAATCTTGAACAGAACAGCCAACCATGTTATGTACAATTTACTCTCCTATTTCCTTCGCATTGTCAACATTCACACTTGCATCAGCAACTAATCCTGTTTCAATGTTGCGCAATAATGCATCTTCTTCGAAAGGATTTCTACTATCGAGATAAGAGGTAAAAATCATCATGTCTTTGTGATTCCTTTGAATCATTGCCTCTGTGCATTCCTTGTGTTGCACGCTTGTGGTGTAGTTGACCATACACACATCTTGCATGGCCTTGTTTATTTCGGCGTAGGCTGGCATTGATAAAAACAACCACTGAGCTTGCTGGTTTTCAGTCATTCCACTTCCACGAGTTAAACCCTTAGTTGTCTTTAAGCTTCTTACCAAAACTTGCTCTTTTACAATGTCCGTGGCTAGACTAGCCCAAAATCGGTCACTATGGCGGACGAAATTTTTACTTGACATGAAAATGGTTGCATCTTTATAACGCATGTCAAGTGAAGTTTCCAATTTCTTGTTCGTTTAGCTTTTATGAATTTACACAACAGTTTCACTATATAAATGTATAGTAGCCAAAGCCTCGCGGTGTGGGACGTGTTGAAGTTGCGCATTCCTTTTCCAAATGCTTCTTCTATATTGGTGAAATTCTTTTTTTACAAACCTTAATTACTGACGCATCACCACTAATAAGGGAGTCGTACAGTCCACCTAGTGTGGTCATCGTTGGATGTCGAAACCCTTTTTGAATCCATGTCCAATAGTTGGTGCAGTCATTATCCACTGCGGGTATTCCATTTGTTTTCGAAACATTGTTAACCTTTCCCAGAGGGAGAGGATTGTTGAAAATGCGTGAGACTGCCAAAGAATTTCATGCTCTCTTAACCAATAAATGTCCTCTAACTACTATTGCCTTAGCCTTGCCACTCATCACATGATGCGTAGATGCGTAGACAGTTTCCAACAGTTCATGAAGTCCAGACCCAGCCATGAGGCGCCAATACATCCAAGGAAACTCATTTGAAGGTGAAATCGCCCAGACATAAAATTACTTTGTGAAGGTCGTTTTCAGCGGGTTCACTCCTTATGATCATGCGAGCCTTCCAATACAAAGACTGGTGGAAAGTGAGGATAGTCTCATTTGCGTGTTTACGAGCTTGTTCAGTGACAACTTTCAGGGTAGCGTAGATACAAGCATCATCGCTTGGGTTCATATCTAACATTCGAAGAAATGTGACTGATGATTTCCCACCTTTCTGAACTGTCTGCATTAGTCAAGACCAACCTGGTAGTTGAGGTCTCAATGGCGCAATCATTTTCCATGAGAGATCTAACCTTGATAATAAATCCTTTTCTGTTTGTAGTTGAAGTTTATGAAATTCCATTGTCGATATAAAGTAATCTTTCAGTAGTTTACGAAAGTCACCTAGCGAGAGGCGCGGCGTACATAGACCGAATGCCAGGTGATTTTTTCCAAAGCTACTTAACGTTATGTACTTAATTACGTAAGTAGCCTTCAATTAACTTAGTACTAACGTCAGACCCTAACGAACAAAGATTGTAAGACGTAAAATTAACAGTTAGGCCTAACAGTTACCTAGGGAACCTATTATCTAATATTTTCCTTATCACCGGTAAAGAACAAAGAATTTTAAGGCCAATCAAAAATTAAGGTAGATGACTTTGCTGTCAGAGATTATAGGAAAAAGAAACATTAATAGAAAAATAAGACCTATTCTAACCTAACAGTTAGGGCCTAATGTTGTATCTTAGGCTTAGTGCAAAGCGTTATAGCCTAACATTAAGTTAGACTAAGTATGCGTGTTTGTCCCGGGATATTCTTCTTCATTTTGAAACGTACAACCACAAAATAAAAGCAAAGTCTATAATTTTTCGTAATAGGCTTGGGCCTTATCCTAACAATTAATTTGAAGAGAAAAAAATGATGAAAATCAAGGCCGTATGCCTAACGTTAACGTTAGATCTAGTGTTAAGTTAGTGGCCTATTGAAAATTTGCATTGTAGGCTTACTTTCTCAAATTCTTGTAGCAAATATTGTATATTAATGTTAGGCCCTAACTTAGGTATATAAAAAGTAAAAATAATATTAAAAGAAATGTTGAATAAAATAGTGCCACGCGATGCCATGCTCTACGGCCCTGAAAATGATAAGCTTCCAATAATTTTTGCTTCTTTGGTACCCTAAAACTATCGTAGGTTTATAGATACGTCATTGTATGACGTAATAGTAACGGTAAAACATTATCAAGCTCATAAATGTGTTATTTTCTATCCTAACGCAAAAGTAAAAAATAATAGGTTGAAAAGGATATTCAAACCTTATAAACGCTTTCACCAACATCCGTTAAACATTGCATAATTGTCAGTAATTGATGAAAATTGATACCTGCAAGATTTACTCTATGAAATTGTTGCAAATATGTTGTATAATTCTAACGTTAGAGAAATATTATTAACGTAAAATGTAGGCTAAATGTATTCTACGTTAACGACCTCTTAGGTCTAACGTTGTTGAATAATGTTTTAAAACTAAATTAAGGCTTGCACTTGCGTTTTTAGAAGAATATGTATATTAGAAAAACCAGTTACTTCTTCTATTTATCCCCCAAACTCCTCTAATAGTAAAAAGGCCTAGGCCTCTTGTATTGTTTTCGAACTTAATTCTTACTTTCTTAGGGTAGGATAAGTAAGTTAGGCGTAACGTTAAGGATTTTTTCTTTTTAATTTATAGTTAGCGCCAACGTTACATTTTAATTTTGCGAAGTATTATTGTGTGAAACAGAATAAGACACAATTTTTTTGGGACGGTAAAACAGAATACCTGTTAAGAAAAATACGAGATTATTTCAAACTAAAATAGGGCCTATATGAATCATAATATAGGCGTAACATTTAAAGAGCCTTTGACAAATAATTTTACATTAGGCTAGGCCTATCATTTGAACGTTAGACCATTTTTTCCCACAATTTACTGACCACTTACATTCTTTTTGTTTTACAACGATGCTAAAGGAAAAAAATAAGGAAATATTACCAATTAACCATGCATGGTTTCTTTGTATGAAGTCATAGCTTTGTGACAAGTTAATCAGGACGAAGTTTCGGCATTGAAATTAACATTTTCCTAGCTAGAATGACGGACAAACGCAGCTAGCAAACTCTAGCAGATGGAAATTCTGCTGACGTATATTATAGCAATGCCGTAGCAACAGTGTTCCAAATTTTACGGTAGCTTTAATAAAACTTTTAAATAAAATAAAACAAACCAATTTTTAAAACTAAAAAAGAAATGGTTGCCAGCTTTAGATTGTTTAGGTCTTCAACATGTTGAGAAGTCAACAAAATTCTACACCCGATATGCAAATCCAACTTTTGCATTTTTTCTAGGTCAAATCATAGGCCGTCGGGCCGAAAATTTTCTTCGGTAAATCATGCATACGCGTAATGGTTCACGCGTAACGTACCATGCACAGCGTGTAAGCTATTTGAAGAAATATTTAGTGAGGGCGCTGCGAGTATAAATATGACAAATGTCGTAGATTTAAGGGCGCAATATTGGCATGAATTATACCAAACTTCAAACTTAAATATCTACTTAGCAGAAAAAGATTTTTGAATGCTCTCTTCACAATTGTGTATCTTTTGAAGTAATCTTACATGTAAAATGGACTTGCTTGACCACTGAACTAATCCTTTAAATACTTTAAAATATATTAAAAACCATGATTTTTTTTTTTAATCCCTTTTTGAGTTTTTTACAGCATTAAGAGAATATATAGCTAATTAGCATAAATTGCGTAATATTTTGTAGCTAAAGAATGAAACAGCTAGAAAATTGCTCATTGTAACTAATTGTTTTTGTCCTTTCCGCAAAAAATTAATGGAAGAAGTTGGCTATAGTGAACAGAAATGTGATATTATTATAATCTTGACCCATATTTAGGAGTAGAATGCAATTTGAGATCATTGGATATTTGAAATTTGGGAAAGAAATGCACAGAATTACATTAATTAATTTACCTGTATTCCTTTTCATGCATAATCATCACTTTTGCACATGCTTAAAAACTTTACAAACTTGAATTTGTCATAATTAAACAAATATGTATATAAGTGAAAGACATGTTCTACTCGGAATTTAATGTTCTTCCATCTGGGTAAAATCTCTACCTGTGCATACAGACCTATTCAAATCTGAATCGGTTATTTTCGGATAACTAATTGAAATAATATCACATAGCCGAAATTCACGTGTCTATAATCTGATAATGGACCAGTCGTATACTGGAGGAATCTTATTGACCAATTAAATACTGGAGGAATCTTGGCCGTCTGCACAATTTACGCACGGTATGGGACAAAGCGTATACAATTTTTTTTCAAGCGCACGTATCATACGTGCGTTATACATGAAGGAAATACGCGCGCGTATTGCTGTTTACATGTTGTTTCTAAAACCTGCACCTGATTGGTTGGCAAACAAAGGAAAAGTTCCCCCCGCATTTGATTGGTCGAAGTACTGAAGAAATCACGTTCGGCTAAACTCGTTTTGAAAAGGTCTATAGGCGATACATATCAAACAGCTAATTTGATGCTGAATCAGTTAGAATATCCGCTTTAAGATTCGGTAATTGGAAAATAATATGATCTTCACAGAGATATGACACAATTTGATTCTATCGGCTTGGGTAATTATTCAGAACTTCACGATCTAATAAGCTAAAGCGTAATTGGAAGACATCATTAAACCAAGGTTTAAAGATAAAGGTTTAATGTTTGCTCATGTAACAGCCTTCACAGCCGGGCAATTATGAGAGCACCATTGTGAGAACACGCGAATCTTGGTACATTCTGTAAACTGTTCATTGTAACAAAGACATGAACAATAAGCAGTAATGGTCGCTCATCAAAGTGGAAAGATTCATTTAATTTCCGTTGTTTCAAAATGACATTTTGATTCAGATATAAGCCGAACCTTAATCAATTCAAACTCTGACAGCTGTGTCACACTTTGATTTAAAAAAAAAAAAAAAAATCGGAGATAGTCGCTTTCACTTGGAAACAGAAGTTGATATAAAACCCAGATATGCTTTCACTAATTACTAACTGAACGAAAAAGCAAAGAAAACTTGTAATTTTTTGAAATGTTTGCATGCACTTCTCGATTCGTTAATTGTGTGTTCTGATTGATATTCATGCATGCAATGCGATAGAGATTCATCAATGAGCTCGCTCAGATTCACTTTTGCAAATATGAATTTTATAACGAAATTTTCTCTTTATAAAAAGAAAGAAATATGACAGATTTTGGAAATTTTCAACGAAACTTTTATTTTCGACTTAATTGAGTGACATATCGTGTGTGTTTTATCCGTGGATATCCAAAAGCTGATCTCTGAGGGAAAAAGGAATGTGTTTGATTTATCGTTGATGTAATTGAATCTCTATTTCCAATCGTTACGAGATTTTGCAACAATGGTATCGATTTTAAGAATTATATTGCAACTAACAGTTATTGTGCCGGTTTCATCTATTGTGGTGCACCCGGGTAAGTGCGATTGTTTCATCCTCTCAAATTTCATGACTTATATATCAATTTTATGACTTCTATATTAATTTCATGACTTATATATCAATTTCATGACTTATATATCAATTTTATGACTTATATATCAATTTTATGACCTAAGATTTAAAGAAAAAAAACCCAAGTGGCTGGATTATCTTAATCTGTTAATATTTGGTCTTAAAGGGGAGTTTATGTCATAGAGGCTGCAGCGTGCACATAAGATACCATCACGGATAAATGTGTTAAGAACCGGGGTGTCACTTAGTAGGGTAAGATAAATCCCAAAATATTTCAGATGTTGTTTTGATCGTTAGGGTCAAAGGTCAAATATGCAATTTTAGGAGTTAATTATGTCTTCCAGGTTTTGAGGTACAAAGTTAAAGGTCACAGATCAAATGAAATAAGTCTTTGGTGATGCTTGTATCTTTTGAAGGAACTACTTACAACTTTTACAAATTGCATAGGTGAATAGGGTTTAACATTCTAACACAATTTAGAAAAATAAATGGAGGTCAAACTGTCTAAGGTCATAGGTCAAAGATCAAATTTGCGCCATTCTAAACTCAAAAAGTACAAGACCTATTACAACTCTATGTTGTACCATGATACCTTGGTACATGATTTTGTGTCCCGTAATATCTGGGGCTAAAAGGTCAAAGTTCACAGAGCTATTGATCACTTTTCACCATTTTCTCCTATAGTTAAGGAATGGTAAGTGTGACGTGAGCATGAATGGTATCATACAGTAGGGTACGATAAATGTGAAAAAATTATGAAGTTGTTTTAGTTATTGGGTTAAGGGTCAGAGGACAAATATGTGATTTTTGCGGTAATTCTGTACTAATTTGTACATTTTTTGTGCCAAAAGTCACAGAGCTATAGTGACCCTGTTAATTTAAAAGGTCAAAGGTATGTTTGTACTCGCATGGGCGGTACAATACATCAACATGTCCAAAGAAAGATAGCCAAGCCTGTCTCAACATGTGCTTGTACTCGAGCTCGCATGGGCAGTGCAATCCATCAAAAGTCACAGAGCTATAGTGACCCTGTTAGCTATTTCCCCCACTATGCTGTATGCTTAAGGTGATGAGATCAGCAACTCCATGGATTGCTTTCTTATTAGCTATTTCCCCCACTATGCTGTATTCTTAAGGTGATGAGATCAGCAACTCCATGGATTGCTTTCTTATTAGCTATTTCCCCCACTATGCTGTATTCTTAAGGTGATGAGATCAGCAACTCCATGGATTGCTTTCTTGTTAGCTATTTCCCCCACTATGCTGTATTCTTAAGGTGATGAGATCAGCAACTCCGTGGATTGCTTTCTTGTTAGCTATTTTCCCCACTATGCTGTATTCTTAAGGTGATGAGATCAGCAACTCCATGGATTGCTTTCTTGTTAGCTATTTCCCCCACTATGCTGTATTCTTAAGGTGGTGAGATCAGCAACTCCGTGGATTGCTTTCTTGTTAGCTATTTCCCCCACTATGCTGTATTCTTAAGGTGATGAGATCAGCAACTCCGTGGATTGCTTTCTTATTAGCTACTTCCCCCACTATGCTGTATTCTTAAGGTGATAAGATCAGCAACTCCATGGATTGCTTTCTTATTAGCTATTTCCCCCACTATGCTGTATTCTTAAGGTGATGAGATCAGCAACTCCATGGATTGCTTTCTTATTAGCTATTTCCCCCACTATGCTGTATTCTTAAGGTGATGAGATCAGCAACTCCATGGATTGCTTTCTTATTAGCTATTTCCCCCACTATGCTGTATTCTTAAGGTGATGAGATCAGCAACTCCGTGGATTGCTTTCTTGTTAGCTATTTCCCCCACTATGCTGTATTCTTAAGGTGATGAGATCAGCAACTCCATGGATTGCTTTCTTATTAGCTATTTCCCCCACTATGCTGTATTCTTAAGGTGATGAGATCAGCAACTCCATGGATTACTTTTTTGTTTAGTTACCATTCTGTTAGAAAGTCAGATCTTTTTCAGATGGGTCAATAACATTCAATTTTGCGAATCATTCCGATAAGGTCTAATGCATTTTAATTTTTCGAGTTTTTAAAGTCAAAATTATTGTTATTTTCTAAACCATAATCCTAGATTTTTCGAAGTTTTCCGAGTCATGATTTAAAGGTATATGGCCAGGTAGCAACCTCTTTGCAAAAATTGATACAAAATGGAAAATCCGGCCTATTTTTAGGTCGCCAAACTATGCTCATTTTCGTGACGTAAGGGTAGGACAGTACAATACTAGCGTTATGTGAAAGAAACAGTGAACCATACAGTAATACTTACAAACTAACACAACAAGTGGAGTTCGCCAATCATAAAGAAATAATAGAACTGAACTTGAGTCGAAATTTCCTCTTTCCTGTCTTTATCAACCACAAAATGTCACCAAATCAATCGCAAATTTATGTGTAAACGATATTCTGGTTCCATAAAACTGAAATTTTGAATAACTCCCAACCATATTGATACACTGTTAGGCACGGGCGTAGGAAGGGTCACCTTTCAAGAAGGTCGGGGAGGGGAAGAAGGGAGGGAAAGTTAAGTTCCATTACTGACTTTACTGCTAATCAGAAAATCTCCTTCAATTTTGGAGATTTATTTTCAATTTTCATGAACATTCCTTCATTTTCGGGAAATATTCATCAATTTAGGGTCCTTTCCTTCAAATTTTCGTGAATTGTTTGTCAATTAAAGTGGATTTTACTTCATTTTGGTGCAATTTTCGGGAAATTTGCTTCAATTTTGTGCACGTTTTTGATTTTCGGGAAATTTCGTCAATTTGGAGTACTTTTTAAAAAAAATTGGTAAATTGTTTGACAATTTTAGGGAAAATTTGTTCATTTTTGGGGAATTTTCTTCAATTTTGAGATTTTTTTTGTCAATTTTCAAAAATTTTGTTCATTTTTAGGCACTTTCCATCAAATGTCGGTGAATTGTTTGACAATTTCCTTTTCCGGTTTATTTTAGGCAATTTTCTTTAGATTCAAGGAATTGTTTTTAAATTTCTTTAATCTTACCATTTTTTGCAAACTATTCTTAGATTTTTAGGAAATGACGTTCATTTTCGGTCACTTTGTTTAAAATATCGGTGACTTGTTTACTTATTTTAGAAAACTTTTCCCAATTTCAAGGAAATTTTCATCATTTTGCGGCAATTTTCTTTGATTTTGAGGAAATTTGTGTCAATTGTCTTCAATTTTTGGCAAATTTGTTGCGTATTTCTTATAATTTTACCAAATTTTCTTTCAATTTTATAACTTCCCAATTTTACCCGTGAAAACCAGGAAGGTGAAATCGTCTTAGGTCGTTTTTATTTGTTTGTGCACAGCAAAAAAAGTATGTGTGTGTGGTGGGTGGGGTGGGAGCTACAAAAACCAACCCTCGTCCCCGTGGTCCCTGATTCTTACGTCACACGCTGTTTTTAAATAGTGAAAGTCCAGCCGTTTCTTCGGGCTTAATTTTTACTTTTTTGCGAATATCTCAGAAACAGTGGAAATTTTTGATAGATATATGATGATGAAATGTTCAGAATATTAAAAGAAACATATTTATGGCAAAATCGCTACCTGTCCATATACCTTTAATGAAATGTTTAGAATATTAAAAGGAACACATTTTTGGCAAAATCGCTACCTGTCCATATCCCTTTAATGAAATCTTCAAAATATCAAAAGGAACATATTCACGGCAAAATCGCTACCTGTCCATACAGCCATATACCATTAATGAAATGTTCAGAATATTAAAAGAAACATATTCACGGCAAAATCGCTACCTGTCTATATACCTTTGATAAAATGTTCAGAATATTAAAAGGAGTATATTTATTGCAACATCACAACCTGTTCATATACCTTTAATGAAATGTTCAGAATATTAAAAGGAACATATTTATGGCAAAATCGCTACCTCTCCATATATCTTTAATGAAATGTTCAGAATTTTAAAAGAAACATATTGATGGCAAAATCGCTACCTGTCCATGTACCTTTAATGAAATGTTTCGAATATTAAAAGGAATATATATGGCAAAATCACAACGTGTTCATATACCTTTAATGAAATGTTCAAAATATTAAAAAGAAACATGTTTATGGTATAATCGCAACCTGTTCCTATACCTTTAATGAAATCTTCAGAATATTAAAATTAAGATATCGATAGCAAAATCGCTACCTGTCCATATACCTTTAATGAAATGTTCAAAATATCAAAAGAAACATATTTATGGCAAAATCGCTACCTGTCCATATACCTTTAAAGTTCTCCAATTTTTATTGCAGTTGTAAATTATAAAACACCAAAAGACCTTGATCCAATATTCTTAGTTATACTGCTTCATATTAAAAGAAACAATTGTATTTACCAACAAAAAATCGGGGCATGTAGGACCTGTGAAGGGTACTTTGATTGGCAGTAGGCAAAGTGTGCAGTTTTGCGTTCCTTTTAAAGATGAAACGCTATTTTGTAAGTATGTACTAGTGAGTCATTATCCTAACAGTAACCCTTCATTTGGCCATTCATTTAAAAAAAAAAAATGGTACGTGGTGCCCGGCCAACCTGGTCTAAAGTAAATGAGGATAATTTTCATCATTTTAAAACCCGCCCTTGAAATACGGACGTGCTCAGAAATGACACATACCGATTGAACACCATCTAAGGACATTCAATCAACGTCTTGATCACTTTACCCCAGTGGGCGAAGTGGACAAAAAAGGAAATAATTTTGCAACAATTTAATATTTGAACATCATGTTCTTTCCTTAGATCATTTTATACCCTAAAAACAGGTTTAATTGTTTTTATTTGGTGCGCCATCAAGGGGACTCTATACTTTTTTATTTATCATTATTTTCCTCTTAAAAAAGTGGATGATCTGTTTTCCCGAGATTTTTAATTTAAAGTCACACACCACCAACAATCTGTGCTAGGCTTGCATTGCATGATGGGAAATATTCCTTCTTGGCGTCCTCCTAAGCTTTGAAAAAGAAAAAAAAAATCCCGATCGAGGGCTCATATTTATTCGTCGATCGAATGTTTTGCCCGGACTATTAATTAAGTTCCACTTATGAATAGTTTGAGAACGACATTATTTTCTTATCAATATTCTTATCAATAATTGTCATAAGAGTCAGATTCCTTTCACACCTCTTCCTAATTATTTTGGAAAAAATGAATAAATAAATTAGATTCAAAAACCGTGAAGTATAGAAATCTCCAGAAAGAATCCATGAATATTGAATCCATAGCTATTAAAAATATATATATACATATTATCGTATGTAATTTTTTTTTACATCTTTTTGTATTTCCATTACCATATTTCCGAGTTCCATTTTGGCCCCCAATATTCAATGTCTGACAAATTGAATTTTAAGAGTCAGATTCTCTTCACATCTTTTCTCTCTTTTCTTATTCCAAAGGAATAATTTTCTGGAAAGTTTTTTCATTTTCGTACAATTTACTTCAGTTTTCTTTTACAATTGATTTTTGGATATACTCATATAAGAGGCTAGTATACATTTTTATAAGTTTGTTGGTCTACACACTGTGGTGTAGCGGTTATCATACCTGTCTACAGACCACGAGGCCCCGGGTTCAATCCTAGGGTGGGTAGACACGCCAGTGCACCACAACTGGTTATCAAAGGCCGTGGACATTGACTTGGTTGTCGATGTTATGTCTGTCCGTACGTCGTACCTGTGTTCTCGTCCGGGTCGTATTAAGCGCTTCGTGATAGCATTTGTACTATCATACCCGAATACGCAGGCGACGACCCCGTCATTGTAATTGTGTGTTCAACTCTCTCTCTCTTATAAGTTTGTTGAGACAAAAATTAAATACAAATCCAAAAATAGAAAATAAGACAACCAATATGAAATATCTTCGTACGCCGCAGTATGATTTTCGGGGCATAAAATCAGATGTGTGTTTCCAGAGAGACCTGCTTATCTTGATGTATATTATCGCTGCAAAATTAGCAGAAGAACATTAATGTTGAAGTCAGCAGTGAATAAAAAATCATGTTTTTCACCGTCTTCGCTTTTCGTTTTAATCCCTGTATATAAGCTAAGATTCCGACGTATGGTAGCAAACATGTAATATTAAACTTCTTAATCCGTTTAGAAATCTTGTTGTTTTCACTCAACCGGAAATAAGTTTGATGATATTTGCATAGAAATGATATTCTCGTGCTCCACGTAAATCAAATATGATTTTACCGATGAAGCTCAAAATTGGGGCGTGGGAGGGGGAGGGAGTTGTGACACCCCATACCCAAGTATTTAAGCACGGGGGGCACTTCATACTAAAAGTGGTAGGGGTGTGCAGCCCACCAACCGAAAAACATACCCGCAGTATGACTTATTTTTAATAATTGCAGTGTAAAATTATACAATTTTGATACCCGCAGTATAAAAGAAGTCAATTTTGATACCTGCAGTATAAGTATTAAACGAAAGTGTTGTAAAAATGGACCAGCAGTACAAAAATAACACAACAAAAACCTCATTGTTTGGGACCTGCACTACGAAAATGAAAAAAAAAAAAAAGACATTTATTAAACTATTTTTTTTTTATTAGTAACATAAAAAAAAGTAGAAAAACACACGCACTACGAAAATGGTGCAAAAAGGCACCTGCTGAGGCGGTATACACACACACACACATATATACATACATACATATATATGTATATATATATATATATATATATATATATATATATATATATATATATATATATATATATATATATATATATATATATATATATATATATATATATATATATATATATATATATATATATATATATATATATATATATATATATATATATATATATATATATATATATATATATATATATATATATATATATATATATATATATATATATATATATATATATATATATATATATATATATATATATATATATATATATATATATATATACATACATTTATATATATACATACATTTATATATATACATACATATATATACATACATACATACATACATATATATATATATATATATATATATATATATATATATATATATATATATATATATATACATACATACATATATATATATATATATATATATATATATATATATATATATATATATATATATATATATATATATATATATGTATATATATATATATATATATATATATATATATATATATATATATATATATATATATATATATATATATATATATATATATATATATATATATATATATATATATATATATATATATATATATATATATATATATATATATATATGTATATCCCTATATCTATATTTCTTTCAGACTGCAACTAGAACAAAATGTAATATTTTATTAGCAGCTAGTTCTAAATACTTATTTTTGCAGTTATCACACTTTATTTTACACGCAATGGAAGCAAGACGTTTGTTTCTTTCTCTTTGATTATTGTTTGTTGTAAGAACCTCAATCATGTACCATTTAATTTTATCGTTAATGTTTGTGACAAAGGCCAGATGGCCTAGAGCACTGTAATAAATTGTATTGTATTGTATTGTATTGTATATCTATTTTTCGAATTGCCTATGGTGTGAGCTTATTCTTGGTGGCGATGTTGGCAGCTCAGTGGTTGTTGGTGTTGATATAGATCACTAAATTCTTGTCCTGAGAAC
>JAIGNY010000483.1:1325000-1330000 GCA_020152595.1 Chiridota heheva
GCGCCGCTGTGGCGGTAACGTCAATTGCGGTTTTTAAAAATATATTTTCTCTATTGTTAATGGAAAATCTGAGATGTTATTGACCACACCTTCGCAGAACCGAACGTATGGACCTACATGTGTTTTCGATAACATCAAAGATTTCTCGCAATCAATAGTGAAAATTGAAAACCGGAAGTGACGCTACCAGTACGGTGGCGTTCACTTCTGAATTTATTTCTGGACGATACCTTTCCTTTAAGTGATATTTTGATTAATCCCCGATGAACATTAATGAAGAACTCGCAGGTTCCGCTCTCCACTGGCGGCTCATTAGTCAGTTAGTGTCTCTATAATGATCCACTCTCATTGCATTATCACTTCATAAATTGATAGAAAATGATAAGTGGGTGCTCCACAAGAGCTTAATCAAAGGGTCATGGGCGTCTTGACGTAAGTACTTCAATGAAGGTCCACGGTGATGTAATAAGCCTTGGTAAGCCCAACCAACCAACCAAAAGAGACAAACAGAAATGTGAACACCTCTCTGATAATTTATTTTTCCCTCAGATATCAAGTTCTAAAAATGTTCTTTGTATCAATATAGAATAATCTTGATTATTTTATTGATAAGTGGTATTTTTGGAAAGGAATTTCTGTCGATTTTTAGCATGTTTGCATTTCATGATATATCTGTTGCTGTGCATTGGTATCATTTATTGTTATATGAGCTGAGCAAATAACTGTAAATTTAAAATCAAATCAAAAAAATCAAAAAATGTTACATGCATTCTTTGCAACTAGCTGTTGGCGGATGTTTCCAGTGGATATGGCAGAAGAGTGATATCGCAACCCACTAATTTCTTAACAAATCTTCATACATTACATTGCAATTATTTCACAATTATTTCACAATTGAAAAGACATGTATATTTTGTATCAAAATTTGTTCAGAATAGAATCGCATTCCTTTCTTAAAATTCCCAACTTAACCTCATTTCAAAATCAGGACCTTTTAGCATATTTTCCTTTTCTTACTTTTTTGTAGGGGTTAAAACGACCCTTTAGACCCTCTCCTGACCACAACCATGGGTATTTCTTTAACATAAAAAATATTTTTGAATATTCAGTCATGTTTTGCATTGGGCAATCTAATATAAAACGAAGGAATACTAAACCCGGGCTTCAAAGGAACGGTATTGTTCCATAAGTAAACTCCGCCGAGCTGTTAACGTTACTTCCGTGTTTCAATATTCCTTATTGCGAGAAATCTGTGATGTTATCGATCTCACATCCGTCAGATTAAAAAAAAAAGACTATATATAGTTATCGATAGCATCACATATTTCTCGTACATCACAAGAAATATCAGACATTTAAACATTTTTTGGTATAGCGCCTCCTAAGTTAAAATTAGGCTCTCGGGTTTTTTATCTCTTATTGACTTAGTATGTAAGAGAAACTTGTGATCGAAAAATCGTTATAATGGAGCATCTGTGTCCAGATTATTGAAGTGGTTACCAGGTCGCAGGTATTCACAGTATAAATTGAGACCGTAATAGTGGAGTTTTGTACATCGTTTACCTTTTCCACGTCATTTTACGTGCAAACTCAATGGAGAACCTCCGGTTTCGCGAATTAAATGCCTGTTAAATGTTAAGGTTTGACCGCGCGTATTTTGACTTCTTTTTTTTCTTCTCAGAAAATGATTCTGTATCAGAATTATTGAAGTGATTGCGATGCATCAATATATGGCTCCTCAATTAGTGCAAACCGAAAGGTGACAAAGAAGTTTTTTTTACTTTTCCCTGACGCCAATTTGAACGGAAATCCTGCAGACAGGCCTAAATTAAATTTCGCGGGCGTACACGTTAAGTTTGACGTCATGATGTACTATAACTACTGAGGCCTATTTCACATGCGCTCAATGAGTCCTACAACGCACGTGCAAGGGATGGAGTGTGGCCTCTTAAATGACACGAGCTTATTGAAAAGGCTATTTGGGGGTTTTCTGTAAAGATCAGCTCGATTTAGCTGCACACGTGTCTGAAAACAGCTACAACATTTCTATATGTGGACATGGCTGCATACAAATTTGGGACAAATTTGCTACATGTAGGCGTTGGAGCATATCAGACATTCTTCCTTCTTTCCAGTTCATGCAATTAGTATGAAAACTAATCAGATCTGGCGACTTTGTTCTACACTTTCACCGATCACCAATGGTCCCTCACCTTTACCAGTTCACTGTCAAGAATGAGTATAAAAACACGCCATATCTGTAGATAGGCATAGGAAGCAATACCCGAGAAATGAGTACCCTATCCCATCAAAATTCATATTCATAGGCGGCGGAAGATATTTCATTTAGAGGATGGACGAAAGGGGAAAGGGGAGGGGCAACTTCTAACTCATAGTCCTGCATGAAATTTCACAGCAAAGACTTGACCATCCCGCCACTCCCCATGCACAAAATTATATATTGCTAATGTATCTTAGTCAAAACCACTGTCATGGTTTCGGCTCTTGGGTTAACCCTCTAGATGTTCGGAAATGGCAATTTCAACCTATAAGCTAATATGACCCCAAATCAGACATTTTCTTCTCTGATTATTGTAAGGCGGGGGAGTGGGGCGGTGGACCTGCAGAAGCAAAAATATATTGGGTCGTCTTTCCCCCGGGTCCGCCGCCTGTAATATACTGGAAAATAGAGATACGATACAAGTCTAATAAGATACTTAATTTTTCTCTTCATTCAATTTGGTGATTGAGATTATATTTAGGCCTATATAATGTTCAATACATACAGTAGATGGTGTGACATCGACATTTTAATTGGTGGGACAATTTATTGCACAAATTGGTAGACAGTAAATTCCTAAAGCAGAACCGTAACTGTCTAACTGCTGGGATTTGGGGAAATAGTGCAGATCCTCTACTCTAGAATACGAGACTAACGATAAAAAATGCAATAAAAACACCCCTAGAACTGTAGAAGTTAAAATTCCTTCCAAATTGTATAAAATATAGAACCTATAAAGCAGTGGCGTGGTGGGTCATGTTTCACTGGGTAGTGGTGGGGGGAATTATGGCGCCCCCCGATAAAAAGTTCTTAAGAGTATAATGTTGGGCACATTGAAGTAAAGTGGCATGAACCAAAGCAGCGCTTCCGGAGGCTTCGCCCCTCTCGACCCCTTCCGGGATTTGACGGTTCCTTGATTCAAAACACTAATTTTAGGCAATTTCCTAAACGCTTCATGCCAATTTACCTCCGCGTTATTTAGTTTAGGCCTGTCTGCAGAATTTCCGTTCAAATTGGCGTCAGGGAAAAGTAAAAAAAAACTGGTTTGCACTAATTGAGGAGCCATATATTGATGTATCGCATTCCGCTTCAATAATTCTAATAAAGAATCATTTTCTGAGAAAAAAAAAGAAGTCAACATACGCGCGGTCAAACCTTAACATTTAACGGGCATTTAATTCGCGAAACTGGAGGTTTTCTATTGAGTTTGCACGTAAAATGACGTGGAAAAGGTAAACGATGTAGAAAACTCCACTATTATGGTCTCAATTTATACTGTGAATACCTGCGACCTGGTAATCACTTCAATAATCTGGACACAGATGCTCCATTATAAAGATTTTTCGATCGCACTTTTCTCTTACAGACTAAGTCAACGAGAGATGAACAACCTGAGAGCCTAATTTTAAATTAGGTACTATAGGAGTTGCTATACCAAAACAAAAATGGAAATGTCTGATATGTCTTGTGATGTACGAGAAATATGTGATGCTATCGATAACTATATATAGTCCTTTTTTATGGTTTGACGGATGTGATCGATAACATCACAGACTTCTTGCAATAAAGAAAATTAGAAACCGGAAGTAGCGTTTACAGCTCGGCGGAGGTCACTTATGGAACGATACCGTTTTCTTACAGCTCGGCGGAGGTCACTTATGGAACGATACCGTTTTCTTAAAGCTCGGGTTTAGTATTCCTTCGTTTTATATTAAATTGTTTAATGCAAAACATTACTGAATATTCAATAATATTTTTATGTTAAAGAAATACCCATGGTTGTGGTCAGGAGAGGGTCTAAAGGGTCGTAATAACCCCTACAAAAAAGTAAGAAAAGGAAAAGATGCTAAAAGGTTCTGATTTTGAAATGAGGTTAAGTTGGGAATTTTGAGAAAGAAATGCGATTCTATTCTGAACAGATTTTAATACAAAATGTACATATCTTTTCAATTGTGTAATAATTGTGAAATAATTGCAATATAATGTATGAAGATTGGTTAGGAAATTAGTGGGTTGCGATGTCACTCTTCTGCCATATCCACTGGAGACATCCACCAACAGCTAATTTCAAACAATGCAAGTAACATTTTTTAAACTTTTTTTTTTAATTTTAAATTTACATTTATTTGCTCAGCTGATATAACAATAAATGATACAAATGCACAGCAACAGATATATTATGACATGCAAACATGCTAAAAATCGACAGAAATTCCTTTCCAAAAATACCACTTATCAATAAAATAATCAAGATTATTCTATATTGATACAAAGAACATTTTTAAAACTTGATATCTGCGGAAAGAGTAAATTATTAGAGAGGTGTTCACATTTCTGTTTGTCTTTTTTGTTTGGTTGGTTTGGCTTACCAAGGCTTATTACATCACGCTTGACCTCCATTGAAGTACTTACGTCAAGACGCCCATTGCCGTTTGATTAACCTCGTGTGGAGCACCCACTTATCATTTACTATCAATTTATGAGCTGATAATGCAATGAGAGTGAATCATTATAGAGACACTAACTGACTAATGAGCCGCCAGTGGAGAGCGGAACCTGCGACTTGTTCATTAATGTTCATCGGGGATTAATCAAAATATTACTTAAAGGAAAGGTATCGTCCAGAAATAAATTCAGAAGTGAACGCCACCGTACTGGTAGCGTCTTTTCCGGTTTTCAATTTTCCCTATCGTTTACGAGAAATCTTTGATGTTATCGA
>JAIGNY010000483.1:1335000-1437500 GCA_020152595.1 Chiridota heheva
CATTCAAAACCTCAGCCACATCCTTACCACTATTGATAATAACATCATCATATCCTGAAGGGGACCAACAAGCTTTTTGTGTTTTGCTTTCAGCGAAGATAAGAGTGAAATGAGTTGGGATGAATCTTAACCTTTTTGGACAAACGTTTTTCAAAAAGCACTTTAGTATCTCTTATCAAACCCTTTGTGAACTGTTCATGATCCTTATACCTAGCAAGTTCCGCAAAACAGCCACTGTATTTATAACAATGCCACAACCTCTTCTTTTTCCGAACAGCCCGCACCGCAAAACCTACCGAGACATCCACACTTTCCAATTACGTCTACATACTTTCTTTAATGGGACAAGCCTATTTACACTCTCCAAAACTTTAGTTCGGAAAACAGCTCATGCTTTAGAAGGATCTAAGTTTCATAGCAAAGAAATCCAATCGAATAACAAATTATCCTAAAGTGCGGAAAATTCAGCATTCTTAAAATCTAAAACCAGTTTATTAGCTGGAGAAACCTTTGTGAAACAATACAGATCAAAACTAATGAGGTCATGATCCCTATACCCTACCTTACCGCTACTTAGCACATTTCTAACCATACTTTCTTCACCACTGAAAATCAAATAAGACAATTACTACCACGTGTGGGAAACAAGACATGCTGGGTAAAAAGCAGTCGGATACAACTTCCAAAAAATCTTTACCATGTGGACAACTATTACAAAGAATCTAATCAATATCTGGAAAAATAAAGTCCCCAAAAACAATAATCCTCCTAGAAGCAACTTTCCTAAATCAGTCAAGCAATTTCTGATTGTTCTCAGGACAAAAATTTGGTGATCTATTTACAACACCAACAACCACTGAACTGCCAATATCGCCATCATCAATAAGCTCACACCATAGGCAATTGAAGTATAGATATAGATATAGAATATATATATATATATATATATATATATATATATATATATATATATATATATATATATATATATATATATATATATATATATATATATATATATATATATATATATATATATATATATATATATATATATATATATATATATACATATATATATATATATATATATATATATATATATATATATATATATATATATATCTATATATATTATATATATAGATACATGTAGATACATGTAGATATATATAGATATATATAGATGTTATGAATATTCCTGATAAATGCTAATTCATTCTTGAAAATTCATAGAAATTATTTACGTGATAGTAATACTGGCTCCTGATTGGTTGACTTCTGGATAGGCTTCTCTTACTACTAGAGGAATTTCAATAGAAACAAAATCGAGGAGAAAATGTTCAAAAATCTTACTCCATTAAGGAGATATTTCATTTAATCTAAAGTTTATGGTCATCTGTGTACAGGTGTAGAATCGACTAAAATCAAACTGGTTGTGACACCACAGCCTCAGTTTTCTCAAAATATTTATGTATTTTATCAATTTTTGTCCTGCGACTCTCTAGAAAAATTATTTTGTTTCTTTTGAAGTCCTCTTTATAGATAAACTTGTTTGACCACTAAACTAATTCTTTAATTCAACGCTTTTATACATTTTGTGGGGAAGAAAATAGAAAAACCTTAGCATTAAGCCTATAGGATTGCCTGATTATACTGCCCATATACGTCATTTTTTTCTGAACCAGTAATGAAAAAACACAATCAAAGCAAGACAGTCGTACGTTGCGACGTTTTTCGGAGTGCGAGCGTGTACTATCAAAAAACAGCTGCGCAGTGGTGAGCGTACACGCGCGATGGATAATTTCGATTTCCTTTTTGTATGTAACGTATGTATGACATTAAAGCAACTTTACGCGCGATATTGTGCATGTCCGCAATATCTGGCTACGATCAATAGGAAAAATTGTAATCCGGAAGTGACGTTTCCAGCACGGCAGCGTTCACTTCTGTGCGTATTTATGGGACGATAACTTACGGTATATTCCTATGAATTTTTAGATTCATTTATATGATAGAGATTAATGAATAAACAAATTGATGAAAAAATCCGTTTAGGAGTTACTAAGGGATTTTGTCAATGTGTCATCTGGCCACGTTAACGATATTCCATTAACCGCATTTTTGTAAAATTGGATTAATGACCTCCCAGTTAAGAACGTAAGAACAAGATGATAATTAAACTGCTTTCTTTTTAAAAAGGTATCGTTCCATAAATACGTTAAGAAATGAACGCCGGCGTGCTGGTAACGTTACTTCCGGTTTTCAATTGTTCCTATTGATCGCGAAAAATCTGCGATGTTATGACAATTGAAAGGAGGATACGGAATTTATTTTAGGGTGCTAAAAGCTGCACATTTGCTCTTTAAAAACGTAGCACCAAGCTTAGTCAAAAATTAAAGACCCCTGAAGAATACACGCCACTGACTTTTAGTTTCTTCCGCAGTCTTTAAACGATAATCAAGTTTTGCATCTTTATGTGAATCAAGGCTTTACAGGATGCAGTGTTGTCTAATGTAATTGAAGAACAGAAACAGAAGAAGAGCAATTTATGAAGGAGAAAAAATTAATGATAATGATTCCTAATATTTAGGTCTTACTGCAGTTTCTCAGCATACGTGACTTAATTATCTTTACATTCATGTCTGTAAAAAATGTGAATAATGTAAAAATAGTAAGTGTCACTTAATGCTACATGTGTTGAATTGAAACAGAAATAGGAGTAAATGAAAAGGATGAAATAAAGGATTTAAAATTTTGGAAAAAGTCGTTGAGACACTGAATGAAATTACGTTATACTTTTCATGAACCTACATTTCTATTGTAAATTATTCCACATTAAGACTTCGTAAATACTGGAAATTTTCTATTACGTCATCGATCCTATTCATTCATTTGTAATTAATATTTTATAATTTGAAGGACATTTTATATTTTCAATGACGCCGCCAGTGCCCATCGCCTACCTAACTATATTTAACGTCCTCCATTCCTCTTCGCCTTCCCATTCAATGTTGGCCGTTGCGACTGTTTTTTCTGGAAATGATATTAAGAAATAAATCAATTGAACATTGAAAAGGGGGAATGGGGTAGGGAGTTACAATTTTCGGAAAATTATTAAAGAAATATAACACTATAACGTATCTAGTTCTCAAAACGCTGAATCGTTCGAACAGTTTTGTCAAGATTGTCTTAAAAAAAGCCAATTTGCGTTTAGAAACCATGCATTATTTTTCCAGAGAAGATGTGTTTTTAGTGTCTAGAAAAACAAAATAAAACAGCGCTACAAATTTCATATACAATAAGACAGTCCAGAAGCATGCCTATTAATAGGAATATTTATAAGACACGATAATATTGAACTCATGCAGCCATATTGTTCAGATGTTGCGATAAAATACCATAGTTTTAATTTACGTACTTGAAATATCAAAATTTTAGTATTGAAAAATATCAAAATTCATTGTATTAAAAAATATTTCAAATATTTTGAAATAGCCGTTTCGCGTCTAAAAGCCAAGCTCTATTGTCTATTTTATCTGATATTTCGAAAACATCGTGGTGAACATATCAAATGGGAGTGAACAAGTTTTAGCCATGACAGTAATAAAGGTATTTTCATAAGTTTTAAGTTTTCCCTAGCAAAGATATTTTTCCCAGACGTATTTCAAATTTAAAAAATGTAACATTGCATAAGGCTTTAACGTTAGGATAGCAAAGGATCATGAGAAATATAACAAAATGGCGGCTCCCATGTAGCAAAATGTTCCCATTAATAGGAACATTTATTTTCCCATTAATAGGCATGCTACCGGACTGTAAGATATGACTGTATGATGAATAAGAATAAAGTTGGAGTTCATACTACATAAATAGGTCAAATGGGAACTATTTGGGGTGTGCTTTGAATGTTGAAAATACCTGAGAATTCGTGAGCTTTCGTAATCGAATGCAATGAATGCAGGAAAAATAAATGACTATAAAAGACGGTTTAATCTGAGCATATTTATGAAAAGTATTCACAAAATATAAATAAATAATGGGTAAGAAAGAGTTGACGGGGTTTTTGTTTTAGAATCGAAATTATATTTCGGCGTGTTTGTTGTATTTATTTGGCGAGTGCAGGTGGGGGGGGGGGGGGAGGGGACATCGTCGTTTTGTACGAATAACACTATTTTCATATATATTATTGTTTCAAATGACTGCAATAGTATGTAAAGTAGACCACGTAAAAAGTAACATAAATAATTCCAAATAACAACACGTTAATATTATTAAACAGTGAAGGTTAAATTGAGATAAATGTTCTCTTTTTCGAGTTGATGGAGTGTTTGTTGAATGATATCCCCTTTGGACAAGTTCGTCTGTGCTGATGGTGAGTCCCGCGGTGAGTGCTTAACACTACCACACCAATATCACGCAAAATTGACCAATTTGATGCAAAATTGACATACGTTTTGCATAAGTTTCCGATACTGCCGTCTTTTATATTCCTTTTTGCAAAATCAGCAAAAGTTTTATTGAAGAATATTCTGTGCGGATTTACTCGTTTAGACACTTAATGAAAATATGTAATGCTTTTCATGAACCTACTTTTCTATTGTAAGTTATTCCACATTTAGACATCATAAATGTTGGAGTTTTTTTTCTCTATTGTTTCTTCAATCCCTATTCTTTCATATGCAATTAATATTTAAAATTTAAGGACATTTTCATAATTTTATTGACGCCGCCAGTACCCCGTCGCCTACCTAACTATATTTAACGTCCTTCATTCCACCTCCCCTCCCCATT
This sequence comes from Chiridota heheva, assembly GCA_020152595.1. NCBI lineage: Eukaryota > Metazoa > Echinodermata > Holothuroidea > Apodida > Chiridotidae > Chiridota > Chiridota heheva. The sequence continues at coordinate 1,339,795 of JAIGNY010000483.1, forward strand.
CATTGTTGGCCGTTGCGACTCGCCTGTTGCTCTGGAACACCCCCACTTTTTTCCAAATGTATATACTTTTGTTTGCTTATGTCTTGTATCTTAGCGTGATTTTGGGACCCTCCCCACCCCTCCCCCTCCCCCTCCCTTCCTAATCTCATTTTTGACTTTCCCCATTTTCAGTAGGCAAATCTCGCGTATGGGCTTAAGATTGGGAACACGGACCAATGTTGGCAATTGGCAATCGGGAAAATAGGTGAAAGACCTACTTTTAAAAATCTACTCAGAAAGTTACTGGGAGTCATGCCCCCTCCAACCACGGGCCTCGGTGTCGGGTCCCTGTAGAATGACATTGTGCAAAATAATACTAATGTATGGTGCAACTTCCACGTGCTATGTAGGATTTATTTTCAAGCTTCAAGAATGGCCTATTCATATAACTTTCAAAAAGGCACCTCCTGCTCAGATCCGCCCTCAAATTTCAAAAGTGGGTGACATTTGCTAATTCTTGACCTCTTAAATTGAGTTTAATTTAAGGGTGATTAAAATTCGCTTCTAAGAACACTTGAATATTTACAAAAACATGAAATCTAAGTAAAAATCTTTTGGGTAACAAGCCAATGCCTCTTCGAGTTGGCATTTCAATTAGATTTTACAAGGGTACAGAACTATTGGAATTTCATTGCGTGACTCCATGTAATTTGACTCTCTTTAAGTGTTTAATGATTTGTGTTTTTTTAATGTGTAGTGTTTCTGAGTTTAACCAAACTATGTTTGTACTGGTACTCATTTATTGACTCTCTCATAGCTTATGTTTGGTACAACTGAATTCCAATATCTTTTGTTTTTACTAGTTTTCATTTGTCGACTCTCTCTGGCTTATGATCTGTTGTTTTGTCAATTTTATTTCAAATATGTCTTATTTTTACTGGTATCCATTTATTGATTAGATCTCTCTTTTTAGTTTTTCTTTGGTTTTGTGACTTTAACTAAATTGAGGATTTCTTTAGTGGTGTTTATTTTGTTATCAGAAACTTACATACCCCAACAAAGGCTTGTGTGGTATTGGAATTTTAGCACGTGAACAAAACTTCAAAAATATCAGTAGCTATGTTTCTTTCACAGTATTTTCTGTACATAATGTGGGATGATCTACCATAATCGATACAAAATAAATTATTTACTACAGATAGGACCCCGTAAAAAAATTACTAGCTTATCACCCAAACCCTGCAGTTAGAAAAGTTATGAGAGCGCGCGGTTTTTATTTTCTCCCCAAGCCAATTAATCTGATTGCGGATTAAGTCAACGTCATCAGGTACTATAAATATTGAAAACTGTCTGAAGTAATCGTTCTTATTTCAGTAGAGTGTAGAACAAATGGAGGTACGGACGCTGAATAAATGATCCCAGAGAAAAATACGTCAATAAGTCAAAAAATAAAATAATAATCTGGGATTCTCCCAGAATTAATGCGCGCGAAGGTTGTTACGCTAATATACTTTTGTATTAGGTCCAAACAAAAATAATATCTATCATTTAACTTATTCAAATTATCATTCCTAGCATATTCATAAATTAAATACAAATCATTAACGATTTTATGCAATGATGTAACATACCATAACTACACATTACATTTCATATGTAAAGGACCTATAGACTAGAGCATTCGAGTATTTGGTCATCCGGGACACTTTGTCGGTGAAAACATAAAGCAATTTGTGTACAAGTGAATACCACGCGTTATCCTACGTATGTACGATACACGTGTTTTCAAACTTCGGAAATATCTTTTCTACGAAAATTCCACCAAATGTGCAGTAGTTCCGCTAAAAATACTCAAGCGCACGCAGAAATTTACGCCTCTATACCATGACTGATTTTATACTGGCTGTAATGGTAAACTGCTTTTTCACCCACAAACTGGTTATTATGACGTCATTCCGAATACTCCAATTGCAAATTTATAGACATCAATTGCAGTGGCGTAGCTAAAGAAATAATATGATATAAAATGAACCAATGGGTGGATTGTAGATAAAATCCAGACGGCAAATTTAGTATTGCAACATTCTCCATTAAAGGAAAGATATCGTCCCATAAATGAATTCAGAGGTGAACGCTGCCGTGTTGGTAACATCACTTCTGGGTTTCAATTTTCATCATTGATTGCGAGAAATCTGTAATGTTATCGATCTCACATCCGTCGAATATTTTTTATTGATTGCGAGAAATCTGTGATGTCATCGATAACACATGTAGGCCCATATTTTCAGTCTCACGGATGTGTGATCGATAACATCAAAGATTTCTCGTGATCAATAGGGCAGCACGGCGACGCTCATTTTTAAATGAATTTCTGCGACGATACCTTTCCTTTAAATTGTGTGTTCAATATGAGCAACATAGTTTTGACTGATTATTATTATAAGGTTCTAGCTAAAAGTGCGCGCGCGTTAGACACGTTATACATGTATTGCTGCCATAGAAGTTTAAATGGAGAATGGTGAGTGAAGCCAACATTTATTCCTGAAAGTCATCAAATTGCCAAATCGCGGATTTCCCCATTGACTCCATTAATAACAAATGATAAAAGTCACTTGATTACAAAAATTATCGTTTCAATTTCTTTTCTGTTCCACAAATGTAAGGTAAGTTTTTTGTATTTTACGTATATGTCATCGACTCATCCACAAAAACCTATGTGTCGTCTTAACACAAAAAGTGGAATTTTTGACCGACTTGGGCGTATTTGATAACCTTTGGCCATGCAAATCGGCATAATTTGGTCGAATCTACACTGTAAAAAAAACACCGTAATTTCTACACACAAATAACCGTTTAAACCTTACGGTGAAGACTGTATTCTGCGTGCGACGGTCTTTGACCGCTAAAGCGGAGATAGAGACTTCAGGGTTAGTTTTTACTGTTCAGGACCGTAAATAACGACTAACTGTCTAAGAAAATAGCGTTCTGCGGTGTAGTGACCGTAATTTTTACGTTGAACGAAATCGCATACGTCATTGCCATTGTTACCTGCATGCACATCACTAAGAAGCGCGCTATATATTAAGCTATGACGATCGAAGCAGGACGCCATTGCTGCGCCGCATTGCTTGTCACATTCATCGCCGAATATCTGCAAAATACCTGCCGAATCTCTCTTACTGGTAACAAATCACATGTTGCTCTTTATCACCCATGTATAAACAAGTGAAAACTGTTGCAACTGTTTGGTTTTTTGAGTAATTAATGTGGATTTCATTCAGATTACATTTTCTTGTGCTGCAGTGTGCTATGCCAATAAGATAGGCTAGGCTAGGTATTTGACTTTTGCATTGCATTGGGCAACTTAATGTAGGACTAACGTCAAGTTAGTAACGTTACTGAAGTGTGGAAGTAAAAAATCATAACATAAGTTATAGTATGATGATCATAATGTTAAAGCTAAACTAGAGTATGGCTGATTATTCTTTAGACCAAACTCCATAAGGTGAACTGAGACTCCAGTCTGAATTTTCTCATGGTACTTTGTATTAAATCATGTGGTAAGGACTACGCTGCCAGGTTCTACCTTCGGAAGTTTTTACGCTTGCCCACTAACGTTAGGTTGTTGACTTTGTGTACACTAGCCCTAGAAAAAATTGATTGAGGACAATAAAAGAAACAAATATGTTTCCTTTATTGTACAGTCTTAATCATATACATGATTATGATATTTCATGGAAATATTTTCTTTTAGAATAGAGCTTGCCATTCAAAGAAGGATAAAAGGGGTTATAAACATGTAAATGACAGCATTATTTATTACAAAAACATTTCAAAATTTGTTCGAAAATTGCCATTTCACTGTTTTTTTTAAGGAGCACTTGACTGAAAAGTGAGGGCACTTGTTTTTGCTGATGTCAAAAGATCATCTTCCACAGCAGATTGATACACGTCATGCTTCCATAGCCCACAGATGACGAGATGGCAAAGGTCACTTGAATATTCATAATAATCAGATAATTGCTATACCGTTGCGTGCCAGATAAGCATTTGATTTTTTTGGGACCCCTAAAAATAGGCTCTTACTCTTTGGTTCAGCTCCTTTAATTATTTGTCAATGGCCATACCATACCTCTCTATTATCTTATGTAATTTCGTTGTAATCTGTCACAATTCTTTGAATGAGAGAGGCTTAAGTTTCTCCATTTGATTTTAAGTCTTCATTTTCAGACTGAAAACTAGATAAAATACTTTTAATTAAAAGAGTTTGAACTTGTATTTCAACATGAAAACCTCCAGACTGAAAATGCTAATTATCCTGTCTCCAACAAAGTTGTTGAATAGTGTATATCCGTATATGAGTTAGGTTGGAAGGTGAGTGGAAAATTGGTAGGTGAAGGGAGAATGTTTTTAGAAGAGAGGGTGTATTTTTGAGTGGAAGGTGATTGTAGAGTAGATGGTGGGTTTGAGAGTGGAGGGTGGGTTTGAGAGTGGACGGTATAGGGATTGAGAGTGGAAGGTGGGGTTTTAGTAGATTCTTATTTTTCATGCAGTAAATTTTCATCAAGGACATATATTAACTTCTTTCTTTAAGCACCAGTCCATGCAGTTTTATAGCTGAATGAAAGAATATTTGTAGTCAATCTATGTGTGTGAATTTACACATTTTACATAAGTGAGCCTAAACATTCACAGAGAAATACAAAAAAACAATCATTAGATCAATTTTGGCAATTCATATACCTAAATGCTCCCAGTTTCAGGGAAACTGCTGTGGTGGTGCTTCAAACTACATGTTACAATTGGGTCTGTTTGGGTAAAATGTTTTCAGGAGTGTTCAGGGTTATTTGGTTTTTAAAACATCTCATTTATTGTGATTTTCCCAAGTAGGGTGCACAAGTATAATAAGATGTTCCCATACTACAATTCAATATTTGTTGATCACAACCACAAAACGTCGTGGTTTTGCAACGTTTGCTATTCATTGGTAGTTTTTAATGTTGTCATCATGTATCACCATAAGCCTAGTGGCTTATTAACACACTGCTTCAGATCATCGATTGGGTAATGGTGGGTTGTGTTGGGTTGTAGAATGTAATGTTAATGTTATATGCTTAATGTTGTGTGTTAAGTGTAGTATGTTTTATGTAGTTTTTTAATGTAGTATGTTTGTTTACCTATGTTAAGTGAAACAGAGTTTCTTGAATAAACCTATTGTGATGTTTTCAAGCTCTATAGTTGTATTTTTAGCATAATATTTACACTCCAGCATTTACAATTAAATTAGGGAATACGGTTACCGTAAAATTTACGGTTTTCTGTATGGAAAAACTGTTGCCATGACTTTTACCGTTTTTTTTTTAACGAAATTTTAAACCTACGGTATTTTAAATCTACGGTCCAGCATTCACGGTTTACCACAATTATGCGGTCCAGCATTTACGGTATTTAAATCTACGGTCTAGCATTTACGGTTTACTACAATGCTACGGTCCAGCATTTACGGTCAAACTAAAATTTACGGTCACAGTGGGGAATACGGTTATTATAAAATTTACGTTTTTTTTATTGCGATGACTTTTACTGGTTTTTTTACAGTGTACCGTAGCTTCGTGTGGTGTAGGACGATACAGATTTTGTATCATTTGTGTACAAACGACTGAAATCAGACTAGTTGTGACATCAAATCCTCAGATTTCTTAAAATATTTATGTAAGCTATTTCATTTTATCATTTTAGGATTCCTGGGAAATCATGACTAGCTGATAATCCGTTAAATGACATGTTACATCATGCATGTTATGCTTGTTATCATCACATATTATGCATGCTACATTACATATAATGAATGTTATCGTAGCGTTTTACAAATGACAAAGTAATCCTTTGATAATGCCTCTCCCGCTGTACCTTTCTTTTGAATTTAAATTTATTTGAAAAATTTCCTCCTTGGTCTTCGCCCATGCATGCATCGCCTGTGAAATAGCCTTTTTACTATTCCTCATCCTAGTTTAGATTATATGACCATTAGGCAAAATATAAACGAATGGCCTTCTTTGAAGTATTCCAATAAATATTGTGCGTTGAATTGGACATACCTTTTAGAAGGAAGAGTTTTTTACTTTGTGACTTTTCAGAACGGTTTGGTTGTTGACTAGAATCTTGATATCACTGCTTCAGTTAGAACGTAAAAAAGAAAAACAATATACGCAGTTGAAAAATTCCTATCAATAAGTGTTGGGATTTGAATACTAAAATAATTCATTTGAATCTTGAATTTTATCACGATAGGCCGTCGAAAATGTTGGGCATTGCTGAGTTTCATAGCTGCACGGATCATGTAAACAAACCACTGAACAGCTGAATACATCAAAGTTGTATGTCATTGATTGATTTTTCTTCAGAATTGTATTCGGCAAAAATTTGGTCAAATTTTGCTTAAAAGCTGGTCAATCAGACATTTGACCCTCCTTCAATAAAGCTACCTGAATCAATTGGTTGTGGTATTTGCAATAGTTTCTTCACATATCGGTTTCTGCCTTCCTTAATCATACAAGAAAGACTTTTCTGGAAAAATGCAAAAAAGAGGGTATAAGCGATACATGATATCTAAACGACGGTTTTTTTTTCTTGAGCTGTTGAGAATGATTAAAAATAATGATATAAATTTCAAACTAGCAGATACTGTTTCACATTGACATTCTCTATAAGATAGGACATACGGGAATATCTTATAGCACGGAAATCCACGTCTGTACGTAAGATGGGGGTCTTTATCTAATACAGAAATAGCAGAACAATAAGGCAAAACAAAATAAGAAAAAGTAAAATTGAAACATAGATAAACAGAGGACAATGAAACAAAAGATAACAATAATATACCTATGTATGTACACTAAGTACAAGGTAAATGGAAAGATAAAAGTCAAGTTTGATAAAGAAGTAAGTATATGGAAATGGATGAAAGCTTCTCGCAATAACTTATTTTTGAGAGCATTAGATTATCGGTGGATTTAGATAGTTCATATAATTTTACTGTATTAGAAATTTTATCAAACAAAATTAATATAAAGTGATATTTTTCCTGATGCTCATGAACATAATTTAAATGTAATGAATTAATCAGTTCATTTTTGAAATAAACAAAGTGACTTTTTATGATTTTTTTTCTCAGGGCTCCCGATCCGCCAAAACATGTTTGGCATTGGGGAGCCAGCCAATACAATATTGGCAATTATCCAGCGGGTGAAGAGAAAATGGCCTTTTAGCAAACTATTGGTTAGATAAATTATTAAGGGCCTATGGTCCCCGGCCCTGTTTTATATTGTTGTTGTTGTAGCGAGAGGGACCTATGCAGTCCTCGACCAATTAGAAGCCAGCATTGCTACCACGTGATAGCTGAATTGCATATACTTTTGTCTCCCCGGTTTGTGGGGGGAAATTTTTATCGAGGGATATGGTCCCAAGTTCATATAGGACCGTCTCCTTGTTTTTGCGTTGGTCGGTCGGTTGGTGTGGAAAATGTTTCATCGAGAGATAGGTCCCAAGTTTATATACGACCGTCTCCCTATTTTTTCATTGGTCGGTCGGTTGGTAGGGAAAGAGGTTTCATTATCGAGGGATAGGGTCCCAGACGACGAACAAGTATGGACGTTACAAACAATGTCACACATTACAAAATACATTCACAAACGATAAGGATGTCAAAAAGTGATTTTTTTTCTTCTTATTACTGTGCTGGCACTTGTTCCTACGCTTCTGGCAAGCTCCATTTTTGTTTTTGCTTTCTTAAGCGCAGAAGTGGTACCTTATCATACCATTTTTGCACATGAAAAAAAAGCTTACGGACACATAACATTCGACCAACAAAAACGGACGTTACAAACGAATGTCAAAATGAATTGTTTTCTTTCTTGAATGGTAGGTAGCTCTCAGAAAAGCCTTTAAGTCCTTTATCCGTCGTTTGGTCTACTGTCCTCCTTTAGTCCACTGATGTTGCGTCTCCTTTGTTTTTGTCAGTATCTTGACCTTTCTTTGATTTTTTACGGACGTCGCCGTGTTCATTTGCTATGTTGAAAGCAGCTAGATAAAACACTTATATACCGTCCCGAACGGCTGACATGTCCTAATAAGCATGGATACTGGTTGCCACAATTACCACGCCTTCTGCAGATAAAACCCTTTCTTCGAAAGGTTTGAAACAGCTGCATCTGCTTTCTGGGTGGTATATAACTTTATCGTAGTCGACAGAATCAGGACTCAATTTTCTCAAGAGTTTAAACATTTCGACGGCTAAGATTTCCCACTCCATAATGCGTTCACCCTGAAGATGTGAATACAAATGGCAGGAAGGGACAGGTTTGCTTTGCTAATTTTATACCTTGCTCCGATCTTTTTGACCAATCAGAATGCAGAAAGGTATGATGTCATCCGAGTTGGTGGTGCTCTTTTTTTAGTATACAAGCTACTCTGGCGTTAGCTCTAAAGTTCTGAATCCAAATGAAAGGAAATGCTTTGCTTTGTTCTTTTATTCTTTGTTCCAATGTTTTATTTTATAGTCCTTGACCAATTTAAATGCAGAAAAGTTTTAATTCGCTCAGTTGATGAAGCTCTTTCATTACGTTTTTATGCCAGAGAATCAGCTATAGAATCAGCTATGGACTGTTCATGATTCTGCATTTGTAGCGAAATACCAAAATCTTGTAGAAAAAAAAGTAGAAAAAAACTGCGTGTACAAAAAAAGAGAACGCGCTTTCGTTAAGCAAAAAAAACAACACTAAATTGGTCGGAATATATTTGTAATGTTATTTTTAGAGGGTCCTAAATGCATCAATCATTATAAATGAAATGTACAATCTTTATTCAAAGAATATTACTTTAAAAAATACCAATTGTTGATTGATTCTCTGCTACATAACCCTAGTATATACAATTTATTTGTATGCTTATGAATGGTTGTTTGTTTAGTGTTGTGCTTAAACATCAACCGGTCTGGGACCGTACGGCTGAGCCAGATAATCATCTTTTAGTATGGAACGTCGAGACCCTCGCGTAGTACAGAAGCACAACCTAAACCCGTTTTCAACGCAGAGTTATATCGCCCTTTGTGAGGTTGGCAGATATTGCATTCGTTACCCTTCTCTTACGTCAGGCAAGTCTAGCGTATCACGGGCAAGCAAGGTGTGTTTTCTTCCTTGTGACTGTTGGCGTGTACTTAAATAACATCGATCTCTTGTAGGTCTATCTCATAGCCTAATTTATAATGACACTCAAAAAAAAAAAGAAATTGTTTTAATACAAATAAAGACACATTGCTAATGCATGTAAATCTGTAGTAGAATGATATATTGCCTTATAATTAATTGAATTAATTGTTCCGTTAGACTTTGCTTAAATAAATCCAAATCGTTTACAGGGCCAAAAACACTTACATACATATCATCCTATAGCAGCATCGATCAATTGCCTTAGAATAATTAAGTGGAACATTTATTTAATGCAACGTACACGTTGATCCAAATTAACATTCAGGTAATAATGCTATACATCCTAATCGTTTGGTCTATCCACAATAGCGCACACACACTAAATGCCAAATACGCGCAAGCCAAACAAATCCACGAGAGCGACTGAAAAACACGTCTGTCCTCTTTGAAGTCACAACATGAAATAAGCAAATGAACGCTGTTCTGCACTTTGACAAAATACACGCGGTCTGCTCTATTCAAAGTCACAAGCAGAAATAAACAGTGGGCATTGAAAATACTGTAATGTAAATGCTCTAATGTATTTGGGGTATTCCCCAAACCGCGCATTGTGATTGGTCAACTTTCCTACAGTACCTATCTCTGATGCAAAAAGTTGTGTAAAACACCGTTCGATTGGTCAAGTGATTGGTCAAGGACCTGAACAACATTGGAAAATACAGTAGCTCCAAAGTATCCATTATTATAGACTTTTTCATATCGGAATCGGTAATGTCCGGAAATCTCATTTGAATAATGTCACATGGTCGAAATTCACGTGACCATCATGGAACAATCAAATTCTGGAGAATCCTGATCGTCTGCACAATTTACTAGCGTATGGGGTCAAGTCCATTAAAAATACAACTTCACACAATAATCAACAAACACAACACAAATAAGCACGTCACTGAGACTTAAATGGTAGCGTAATTTGGTTAGAAAATTCCATAGCAAACAGAAAACTTCGAATAAACTGTATCCTCTTCATTCACACAATATTTTCGATATGCAAAACTAGTTGTCTTATTCACAGATAACAAGGGATTTACTGCCGAACGTTCTCAATACTATTTTCACATTTTGTGCAGTGAGGTCAACGGTACAATTTTATACCATTAGCAGTGAGGTCAACGGTACAATTTTATACCATTAGGCTCTCCGCACTGAACATCAACGTTTTCAAATTTGAACGATTTTTGCCAACTTGCGTCCTATTTTTGTGTTTCAATATGCACAAATATTGGTAATGTTGAGGGAATGTGAACCCCAACGAACATACAATGTTCCGTTCACAAAAACAACATTTTAACATGCACACTAGACCTAAGGTTAGGGCCTACAACTACATGTATTAAACATAGTGTTATAAACGTACGTAAGGCCAAGTTTTAATTTACCTGGTTATCGCGTATTCTTTAATTGCGACAGTGTGAATGGAAGACGGTTTGGATCCTCTTGGAATACGACAAAAACGAGAAAAAAATCCCCATAGCAAAATAATTATCCAGGCAAAGCATTTGGAAATTTGACGCAAATTTAAATACTTTACGTGTGCATACAACACAAAGCTTATACATTTCACATAACGTTTATGTACGTACGTACGTGTAATTTACTTATTGTACTAACAAGTGCGTGCTTACAATCTTATAAAGGTAATACGCGTGCGTATTGTTGTTGTTTACAATTTCCCCTACAGTTGATTGGTTGGTTAGTAAAACCTAAATTCTTGGCGTTTTATTGATTAAAGTTTCCTGACGTTTCACGTTCGGCCAAACTCGGTTTGAAAAGGTCTATAATGTATTTCGGGCATTCCCCTAACCGCGCGCAGTGATTGGTTAACTTTCCTTCAGCGCGTATTTCTGATGCAAGATTTGGTATGATATCGATACGAAGCTCTGTGTGGACAGCCGCGTCGATGGAAAGACCGGCTCAGTGATTAATCAACGACTGGAACAGCACTGAAAAATGCGGTAGTTTAAAAAGATTTTTTTTACGCCTACAGGATGAGACAAGGTGTTCCGTGAAATAAATGCACATCATGAAAAAAGTTTATGGTGTAATTGTTGGGAAATATCATGGCAATAGATCAAATTGAGATGTTCTATTCTGTATGAACCACTTATTAATTGTCATTGACGTAAAGTGCAACATTTTGACATGAGCTAGACAAATTTAAGATGCACAATAACATTTCTTTGTAATACACGAAGCATTCTGAAATGTTGTTGTCATTTAAAAATATATTTTTAATTTCAAATCCTACTAAGTGTTTGAAACGATAGTTTAAGCGTATCCCTAATTCTGGTTGGTTGAATGCAGTATCTGACGCACACATTCTAATTTGATATATATTTCAGAAGTTTGAAGAATGAAAAATACAATGTTTCTATTTCTCAATTTCCTCAAAAGAGGTCACAGAGATGCGCGTTCGTGGAGCAAAGTAATTAGTAAATGGAGTAATGTATTTAGTAAAAGGAATCAAGAAATAAGTAAAAGGAGTAATGTATATAGTAAAAGGAGTAAAGTAATGAATAAAAGGAGTAATGTATGGAGCAAAAGGCGAAAACTAATGGGCTAAAAGGAGTAATGTATGGATTAAAAGGAGTAAATTAATGAGTAAAAGGAGTAATGTATGGAGCAAAAGGAGTAAAGTAATGAGCAAAAGGAGTAAAGTAATGAGCAAAAGGAGTAAATTAATGAGTAAAATGAGCTATGTAGGCAGTAAGAGGAGTAATGTAGGGAGTAAAAGGAGAAGGGTTATGAATAAATGAGTAATGTATGAAGTAAAAGGAGTAAAGTAATGAGTAAAACAAGTTATGTAAGGAGTAAAAGGAGTAATGTGGGGAGTAGAAGAAGAAAGGTAATTAGTAAAATAAGCAATGTAGGGAGTAAAAGGAGTAAAGTAATGAGTAAAAAATGCAATGTAGAAAGTAAAAGGAGTAATGCAATGATTAAAATAAGCAATGTAGGGAGTAAAATGAGTAATGTAGGGAGTAAAGGAGTCATGTAGAGAGTAAAATGAGTCACTTAGGGAGTGAAAGGAGTAAAGTAATGAGTAAAATTAGCAATTTAGGGAGTAAAAGTAATGTAGGGAGTAAAAGGAGTAATGTAATGAGTAAAATGAGCAATGTAGGGAGTAAAAGTAATGTAATGAGTAAAATGAGTCATGTAGGGAGTGAAAGGAGTAATGTAGGGAGCAAAATAAGGAGCAAAAGGAGTCATGTATGGAGTAAAAGGAGTAATGTAATAAATAAAATGAGTAATGTATGGAGCGAAAGGAGTAATGTAATGAGTAAAATGGGTAATGTAGGGAATTAAAGGAGTAATGTATTGAGTAATAGGAGTAATGAGTAAATTGAGTAGAGTAATGAGTAAAATGAGTATAGTAATGAGCAAAGTGAATCATATATGGAGCAAAAATTTCAGTAAATATTATCGAAGGTGCATGTTGAGTATGGTAGCGTATAATAAAACGATTGTTTTAAACAAACTGTTTTGCTTTCTTTGCAGCTTTTGTAAATTGCTTACTCCTTCCTGGCATTTTAGAATATTATCGTCGGCGCATACCTTCTTTGCATGTTTAGTAACAAAATTCGAAGGCGAATGTATAGTACGGTTGCGCCTGATATAATGTCAGCGCCTGTCATAATTGTTTGGTTTTTTATTTGTTGGCCTCGTAAAATCAGGGAGGAGTTCTATAAATCTAAGGAACCTGTACATCACCTAAGATGATTGAGGTCACGCATCCGTTTGATACAGTAACAAATTATACGGAAATACTAGCAAAGGATTTGACAAATAAAATACAATATTTCACAATGTCTAATTTTACTCTTTGAAATAGTTAACCACTGTTCTTTTACGTTCATTAGATTGTTTATAACCTTCTGCGCATTTATAGCATTGTTGTGTTTGGCTTGCGCTTCGTACAGTCCTATTTTACACACGTAAAGATTATTAAAGTAATGCAGCCAATTTTTTTCCAGATGTTGCGAAGAGAAATTGTACGCAAATGCTAAGAATATTTCACTGTGTGTAATTTCACTCGTTTAAGAATTTGACAAATGAAATGTAATATTTCACAATGTCTATTTTAATTTCTTGAAATATTCAACGGCGAACACGAAATGATTATTCTAAACAAACAATGTTTTTCTTTCATTTCAGCTTTTACTTTCATAAAATTGCTTATTCGTTCCTCGCATTTTTAGTAAATATTATCGTCGATGTATGTTTTGCTTACTCCTTCCTCGCAAGTTATCGACGGCGTATGTTGAGTACGGTAGCGCATAATGTACGCCATTGTTTAGGAACGCAGACCATCGAGCCACTGTGTGAATGCCCGTTTTTCCCGATGGAATAGAAAACACCGGTAGAACCAATATAGAACCCAGAGGCTAATTTAAGAGCCACCACAGTTATAAGAAAGAAAAAAATTATTTTTGACATTCTTATCGTTTGTGAATGTATTTTGTAATGGGTCACATTTTTCGTAACGTCCATACTTTTTCATCGTCTGGGACCTTATCCTTCGATGATGAAACTTTTTCCACACCAACCGACCAACTGAAAATAGGGAGACGGTCGTATATGAACTTGGGACCTTATCGTCTTTTTCTACATTTGAAACAAAACTTTGACTCTATTCATTTGGTTGGAGCCACGTCACTTACGGGAGGTGACGTTATTTGCTAAAGTGAAAACAAAGATGTGCCTGTTATTGATCGCACTTTATTTCAAGCCATAATACAAAATATAACAACAGTGACATATTTACAAAGTTAATTGGTTGGGGGAGCACTCAGAAGACACGAATGTATCTGTAGGTGAGGTACCCCCTTACACAGTTACAGGAATTGAGAAAAAACAAAAGTAAACAAAAGAAAACAAAAGAAAACGAAAGAAAAGATTCAATAGTTACGCTATATACATAAAATACCAAAAACGAAAAGTGAAGGACGAGTTACTTCCTAGAATTACTACTGGATTTGATAAGATGGGCTTTAAGTTTACTTTTAAAAGTCATGAGAGTGGAACAATTTCTAAGATTGATTGGTAGTGAATTCCATATAAAAATGCCTTTGTATTTTATAAATGTTGAGAGATATCAAGATTGTACAGTGGAGTTAGTAGTTCGTTGGCATTGCGTGTATTGTACGTGTAGAATTGACTGCTGGAAGCAAAATAATGTGAACAAATGTTTGGGAGGGTGCCCTTATGATAACGAAACATAAAAATAGAAGTATGTAAGAAAAAGGGGAGCTGACGGGGAATTGAAGGAAGAATTGGAGATGGCTCGCAATGCTCTTTTCTGGAGGATGAAAAATTACTTAATATTTGAATAGTAGGTGAACCCCCAGGTTATGCAGCAATAAGAGAGGTAAGGTAGTATTAAATTATTATAAATAGTAAGCAAAATATTATGTGGAAGCTGATATTTAAGACGGCAAATAATGCCAATACCCTTTGAAATCTTATCACAAACATAGCTTACATGATTACTCCAAGATAAATGATTGTCAATAATGATCCCTAAGAATTTAGTTGATACAGAAAATGGAATATTTTTGTTATCTATTACTATATGGAAACCAGAAGTATTGATACGATTTTGATGAGTATGGAATAGAATAGCGACCGACTTATTTGCATTAGAGTGTAACTTATTAGATTTCAACCATGTAATTACTTTAGGTATTTCACTGTTTAGAGTATTTACCAATGATCTGGTATCAGAGCTGTCACAAAGTATATTGGAGTCATCAGCGTATAATATAGATTTAAACTTAGAGCTAACACTAGATAAATTATTGATATAAAGTAAAAAATGAAGAGGCCCAATAATGGATCCTTGGGGTGCACCACATGCAATATTACGGTAAGTTAAATTTGATTTTAAGATAGAAACATATTGAGAACGATCGGATAGGTAACTAGTGAACCAGGATAACGTGGGACCACGTATGCCATAATTATATGGTTTCTTTAATAAGATGTTGTGGTCAAGTGTGTCAAAAGCTTTTGACAGGTCTAGAAATATGCCACAGGTAAGGGATTTATTTTTAAAAGAATAAATAATATGATTAACGAGTGATAAAATAGCATGGGAAATGTTTTTACCGGGCAGAAAACCAAAGTGATACTTATATAAAATGGAGTTAACATCAAGAAAGGAATAAATACGATTTAAAACAAGCTTTTCAAAAAGTTTAGAAAAACAGGGTAAAACAGAAATAGGGCGATAGTTACCAATTATATCACTTAGATGGAACAATACCCTTAATGAAAGAACAATTAATAACATAACTTTGAGGTTTCGAAATAAATTGGGCGACAGACTTAAGGATTTTAGGGTGAATACCATCAAAACCTGGACTGGATATGTTTAAATCGCAGATGTGCTTAAAGACTTTATAAACATCGGTGGGTGACATGTAAAATGAAGAGCAATTTTGATTAGGTAAATAATCTAAAGGATCGTTGGTATTAACACTAATGCTACTTGCCAGCTTAGGCCCAATATCAGTAAAATAAGTATTAAAGGAATCACAAATATCATCAATATCAGTAATGTCACACCCACTAGTTGATAGTTTAGTGAGAATAACTTTCGTTAAGGAACCCTTAATAAAAGAATTAATGCAAGACCAAGTATCCTTAATGTTAGAACTACGAAATAGATTAAAATAATCACTCCTTTTGGCAATTATAATAACAGAACTAAGCTTATTTCTGAACACAACATAATTACGTTTATTATCAAGAGTTGGGTTTTGGATATACTTTTTATGTAACTTACACTTAGTTTTACAAGAGTTTACAATAGTAGGAGTACACCAATCCTTACAGGGTAAGTTGGTCTTATTCCTATTTTTAATTATTGGGAAACTTTTGTCATAATAGTAAGAAAAGGTTCCTAGAAAACAATATCGGCAAATTCAGGATCATCAGAGTCAAAAACCGAGTTCCAGTTTTCATGGGATACAAGGTCAATAAATTTACTAATATTTTTATTACAAAAAATACGTGCACAGTGATCAGCTTTATCAACGGCAGCCTTCTTAATAGCAGAAGATGAGCAAAAGATAGGGAAATGATCAGAAATATCATTTCTAATTAGCCCACTTCTACTTACATTACTGGTGACATTACTGAATATATTATCTAAAAGGGTGAATGAGTGATTCTCGTGATTAAACCTGGTTGGTTTCGACATAAAAGGCTTGAAACAATAGGATGACATAGTATTAAAAAAATTATTAGCATAATGAAAAGACTCTTATAAATTCACATTAAAATCACCCATAACATAACATTTCTTATTTTCTGATGAAATTTTATCTAAAATATTGTCGAGACAATCAATAAATTGTTCGTAATTACTATGATCAGGGGGACGGTATACAACACCAATTATGATATTATCCTTAGAATTAGGAGAATCAATTTCAATAAACACAGATTCAAATACACAGTCCCTAAAAATAGTCAAATCAGCTCTCTCTGTATGATTACAAGAAGTAGTAATATAAACACCAACTCCGCCTCCACGTTTGGCAGTACGTCGATTAGAGATAAGAGCATAATTAGGGATATGATAAATGCCGAGGGGTGTATCTTTCTTAAACCAAGTTTCAGTAATGCCTATGCAAGTAAAATCTTTACTTTAAGACTTAAGTAAAATTAAAAGATCATCAAAATTCTTTACTAAGCTTCTATTATTGACATGTAAGGTTGAGAAAGAATCAAGATTAACAGAGCAGAACGAGTCAAAATCATAATAATTACACGGATCACTGTTAAAAAAGGGGCAATTTGTACGGGGTCAATGGCATCTTGAGGGTACTCATGTGCATGATTGTGTTCAGCATGTTGAATAGGATTATCGGAACTAGCTACTTGAAAATTACGTTGGCTTAAATCGATTGCAGTAAGATTGTGCATGGACTATAATAGTTTAATAAAAAAGAAAAGAAAGCAATCACAGTTAACTGGATAAAGTAAAGAAAACGATTTTCAGATCTCAAGTTTAAAGGTACAATGTTATGTACGTGTTCAAGGGCAATATATGCTCTTATAAGCAAATATGAATAGTTATAATGATACAAAAAAATGATAATCACACCTTCGGTGTCAGGGTCAGCCTCAGTCCTCTTGGGCTAATGATCGTCAATCATGTGTCTTGATTATATCTTATTAAAATCATTCAGACCGGTTATTCTTCGCTTTGTTTCAGAGCCATTACTAGATTTAATAAGACCATAAATCCTTCTATCGATGGACCATGCGGTGGCTATTTTGGGTTGGTCTGCTGCCTTTTGTAAGAGGGCACGATTTCTTGCAGGTAAATCCTCCGGAAGAACAATACCCGTTGATTTTAATTTTCTTTTAACTTTGAGAAGGTGGGACCTAACAGAGTAGTTGGTAAAGTTTGCTATTATGGCACGATGTCCTTTCTTGTTAGGCTTACCGATTCGGTGACTTCTATCAATATTAGAGTCGTTGATCTCAACTCCCAGTTTTTCCCAGGCAAGGCCGTTGATGATTTCATCCGTGTTTTCTCCTGGTCTCTCGCTAATTCCAAAGGCTCTAATGCAATTACACCTTGAATATTGCTCGAGAAGATTGAATTCATCTCGCAGTTGAGATACATCACCTTGAAGTTAATCATTTTGGGTAGCCATTTTGGATAACTCTTAGAAACTCTTGTCAACTTTGCATTGCAGGTCATGAATCTGTCCCTCATGGATTTTGATAACATTTGACAGTTTTTCCAGTGACATTTTGACTGCTTCCTTTATTGTATTTTGGATCAGAGATTTTAGTTCTTCACTTTCAAAGATGGATTTTACTATTGCCTTTTCATCTTGTTTCAAATTTGATTTTTTTCTGGTTTCTCTCCCTGAAACCATGATGGGATTAGGTCAGGATATGATTGTGAGAGAAGAATAAGACTAAGAAGATTATCAGCTGGACAAAAAGAGCTGGATGTGCACTTGAGTATAGTTCCAATAGGGTAAAACCACTGAAGTATGACCAGATATTGATTAATTCCGCTTTTAGCTTGCTGTCTTCATTCAGTTACTGCTGAGATGGATAGGCTCTGTAATATGAGTATGGCGAGGACATTTAGTTACTGCGAACGGTAAGTCTGTATGTGTCTGCATGTGGTATGCAAAGTCGACACAATTTTGACGATTAGAAATTGTTACTTAAACTCCATTTTCACTGATTAGTTTATTCGTTAGTTGATTGTGCAGTAAGAATAGCAATTAATTGAAGTTTATATTGATTTGTACGGACAATCGGACATTGTACGTTTTACTGGCACACCTGCTAGGAAGGCATGTTTAACACATTGTGCTTAAAATTAGGTCTGTCGCAGAAATTGCGAATTGACCAAAAACAATGATATATTTTTACCGAAAACTCAACAAAATGACGCCATATATCCCGAATTGATCATCATACGTTGTTTGAAATGTATGCCTTAGGTGGCTACAATTCGGGCCAATTATGCTATGCATGATATGTGAACAAACACAGCTGATTGCTTTGTTTTCATTCCAGTGGCGCGCGGTTGTTATGCAGTTTGATTACCTCGGGTCACGAATCCAACCAAGTGAATTGGGAGCAACATCAGCATGTAATACTTTCTGTAATGTCGACGAATCTCAATTCAAGTGCTGCTAGCTAAAATACAAATTTTAGTGCCTCTGTTAAACTGCAAAAGCCTTGTAATGTCAAGAAGGAGCTGGTCAACTTTTTATCGCATACCATAGCACAGTTCCAAAACTTAGTTAAGAAAAATGTGGGTTTCCGGAAAAAATTTTTTTAAAACTATTGTGCAAATATATTCTTTTTGTGAATGAAAAATACAACTTAACCATCAATGTATCAAATTTTCCCCGTCAGAGTCTGGTCACCATAACTCCACTCTTAAATAAACTGGTACGCAATTCGGGTGGTGAAATGCATTGATGATTATTAATTTGAGATCCACAGGAACAGTAAACACACAAAATAATTTACTGCATAATTCGTTGAAAGTTAAAAGTGAACTAGCTTAATCAACACACCTTTAATTTGTTGCTAAACAGGCTGTGATCATAATTCTAAGCTTACTTGTTGTCTCACTTTGCAGGCACTAATCAAGCAATTTATCATGGTTTTTCATTTTTGTTTCTGATTGCTTAGGGGCAGTTGTCCCCCTGCCCGCTATGTATGCCTGTGCCAAACAAGCAAGATACTATAAAACTGAGAAAGAAACAAAAATTGTGTTACAAAATTGAGTAGAGATCATGCCAGTATGATAGTAGAGAAATCCGTACAAAATGTTTTTGTTTCACCTTTTCCAATAAGAGTCTTGACTAACAATTTAAAATCAAAGACAACTTAACAAGCTTTACAGTTTTCTTTTGGAAAAATGAGTAAACATGACATTCTCACAATATGACCCACTGGAACCAGAAAAAATAGCCAGTCCAAAACAATGTACTGTATACACGCCGTAAAGTACAGGTGAAATTTTATTTTGTACAGACATGGACTATCATAATTCGGTCCCTCACAACGCTCTAACAAAAGTGTCTAACAAAAGTGCCACTTAAATTAAGATTTAAATGCAAATCTTATGGTTCAGGAAAAACTGTCAACATAAAGGACGGAAGACGTCCCCAAAATTTCAAGTCCCAATGCCTTTACCTGGCTACATCCCTTACCATCTGTTTTACTGCTGCCAGGAATACATTTTCCAAGAAAATTAAACACATTTATTATTAAAATCAAGCAGTTTACAATATAACGGCTTCTATTTTCAAAATGGATTTCTATAGTCAAAATGGACTGAAATAAGGCCTTCACATTACCATTATACTCCTTTTTTGTTACTTAAAAAGACTGTACTAGTATAGCTAACAAAATTTTGTTTGCTATTCTGGCACATAGTTTTTTAAACATAAAAAAGGAGTTTTATTGTATTGTGAAGGCTTTATTCCAGTCTATTTTGACAATAGAAATCTGTTTTTAAAATAGAAGCTGTTATATTCAATTACTTCAAAAAAATAAATGAACTTTGCATACCAGAACAGAATGAATCAAGTACAGCAAAGCACCTGACCTGCTGGTAGATGATGCAGACTTTCCTTTGACAAAGGCTTTGTACAGCATAAATACAAGCACATTCAGAGCATACGAGTCACCCATTTCAAAAACGGAAATTTTAATGCATCAGTGTATTTAAACTTATTATGCTTTGGAAACAAATTGCTGGCAAGTCTTTTATGTAAACCACTCTAAATGAAAAGTACACCTTTTCCTATCAAACAAAATTTTCCTGTCTGTAATTTAAGAGGCTGATAATTACAGGATGTTTGGTGAAGCATGAGGCTTACAAACATGGTATTGAGGTGTAGCACGTAGGCTATTAATCCATCCCAAACTGAAATCTGACGATTCTTAAAAGATGAATTACTGCTTAGCATTATTAAGTTGTCCACTTTTTAGAAAAATAAAGTAATTAATGGTATATCTGACAAATGGGTTCTAAAACTACCCGAGCAGATTTCACCCTAATAGTTGAAAGTGCTTAAACACTCTGCACTCAGTAAACTGCAAATATGGCCTGAAGATTAATGGATACATAACTTCTTCAGAATGACCTTGTCACTACAGCTGCCACCTCAATTTCAAACATTACATTTCACATGCACATACGATCTATAGAATTTAGGCCTTTTTTCCAGTTGTAAAAGGGAGAGCCCCAGGACAAAAACATTCCATCATGGTGATGGTTAATTTGCTTACATTTAGTGCATTTTGATAAGTAAACAAATATCCAAAATTACCTCTCCTGGTCATGATATTTATTTACCTCAAAATGCAATACATTTGTTTTCAGTGGCATCAAGGGCAAGAAACATTTTATGAATGGGTTTCATACAAACTTATTACTCTTGTATTTCCTCTTGAATAAAAACAAGCAGTTCATATTTATTTATGCTCAAGTCACATAGAGTACAATTGTGTACAGAAGCATATTTCACTACTACACAGACCAATTTCTGGAAAATGATTCACTTAGCAATTTGGTAATTGTCATTTCACCAAACCAAAACACGGACAAATTTCGTCTTAAATTTGTTTGATCTACGTACTTGTACCATGGCATTGCACAATAGCTGATTTCGCATAGTTTGAGTAAATATTTACTAATATACTCATAATGACTTATTACCTAAAGAAAAGTTCAAAACTCTTGTCTCATACTTACGACTGTCATCTGGCGTCTGGTTGGAAGTCATTGATGACATTATTTACTGCAGGATATTCATGGCTACCAACTTCAATTATTTGGCCCCTAAAACTGGTGCCCATTTTGAAATGAAGGCGTCGTATTCCCCAGGAACATCAACTCAAATTCCAGGGTTTTCTGTACACAAATGTAAACATTTAACAATAAAAACCCCATTAAGACAACAATACATAATAATAATAAAGTACTTATACAGCGCCATTACTAAAAAGATATTCTATCGCGCTTTCCAATCAAGATGTAGAATAATAAAACACACTGAGAAACTGCCAAAAGAACCAAAGAAGAATAAAATTAAAAAATTAATTAAAGGCCAGCTTGAAAAGGTGAGTTTTTAGGTTACGTATGAATGAGATAAATGATGAATTAGACTTTACTGAATCAGGCAGGTCATTCCATAGTTTGGGACCGATGGAACAAAATGCACGAGAACCGAACGAAGTACGAGTACGGGGTAGAGAAAGAGGAGGATTACATGAGCTGCGTGTATTATATGTGGATTTACGGAACTGAATTAGCTGTTTGAGGTAGGCTGGTGCCTGATTATGAATACATTTAAAAACAAGACACAGAACTTTAAATTGGATACGTTTAACAATAGGAAGCCAATGCAGTTCTTTAAGGCAGCTTGAAGCACTATCGAATTTGCGTTTTTGCAAAACAACTTTAGCTGCCTGGTTCTGAATTGATTGCATTGGTAATACACTAGAAGTATCACATATTCCATGCTGTGGAAGCATCAGAGCACTGATCTAATGCAGGTAAATAGTGTTGAGAGTCAATGCCAACTACGTGATCCCTGTTTACATATCAGTTGGATACTAGATATAAGGATTTAGATACAAATGCTGGAAAATTCAAATAAATATTTAGATTGAATATTTGTGGTTATATCACTGAATATTCTAATTGATTACAATATTTGGTTTTGCCTCAAGTTATTTGTACTACAAGTTTATAGAAACACCAAGTCAAATGTACTGCCCAGAATTATATGTGTACATGTGAGTTGATCAAATATGTGTATTTGCTTTCAACCCAGCATGATTGTTAGGTTTCAATTGGGGTCTGTTACTTAAAAGCACATTAAATACTCACAAAACTCTGAAGTGAAACAAACATATGATTATTTTTTTATCACCAAAATGTTATATTTCATCAATTTTCACTTCAATGCAGAGTGTTCACGCTGTCAAGCAGAGTTGACCATCCAAAGAAAATAAGAAAGTAAAAACAAATTACATAAAACAACAGATCAAAGACACTACGTCTGGTCAGACCAAGAAACATGCTGGAACTCAATTCTTCACATTTTGACTCCATTTCAATAGTTTCTTCCAATTCACAGTTACTTCCTCTCACCAGAAGTTGTCATTTAGATAACAACTCCCTGCTCTCACATCAGTCTTATACACCAAAACACTCCAAAACCATTCATCCTGCAATGATTCACAACCTTATATTCTAACTTTATTTGGTAAAAGCTCCTCTCTAGTCCCATTTGCTAGTATTCATTGCGTAATTGCTGGAATCATGATTAAGCGTTTTATTTTTAAAAGTACAACTTGAAATAAGTAACTTTATGAAATAAATCCACTTTTTCTAACTGAAGTGACTACCTTAATGTTGTACGCTACCATCCTCATTAAATATATGGAAAATTGCGTTTTGAAAGTCTTTTGATCTCTTTTATATTGTGTAATTTGATTAATATCATAATTAATTTTCAATAAGCTTTGCATCATATTTGCCCATTAACCAAATTTTTCATTTATTATACGTTTCCTTTCATTTCATGTTATTTAGTTGTTTCTTCACAACATTCAAAACAAACAATAAGAAAAAACAATAACAATAACAATAACAACAACAACAACAATAATAATAATAATGATAATAATGATAATGATAATGATGATAACAATAATGATAATAATAATAATACATCACAATGACTTATTAGAAATGCTTGCAACTTTGTGTTTTAGAATTTAATTCATTGGCCCTTGTGCAAATAGAAAACATTTTCCTATTCACTCTACAACTCTAATAGCATAAGTGTGTCACATATGACAAGGGTTTGCCATAGTACTAAAAGGCATAATTTTAGAAAACTTATCAAGGTCAACCCTGATGTTTCCTCTGACATAAAAAATTTGGTCCTCCATTTGATAAATTTAGTATTTGATACATTTGTTCCTTTCATTTAATCATTATAATATGACAATACTAAGTGAATGATGTCCACCATGGCAAAAACACAACAACAAACGACCTTCAATAGTAACGTCATCAAAGGATGCGCAGCCTTTGCATGTTAATGAGAGTTAGGATATTTTTTGGAACTTTGCATTATATATTGGGTACCATTATACAGAGTGGGAGGAGGCTGTGGTTGGGCTTCAGCCTCAATCATTTGTGAAGCCGTATGATAAGAAGGTGTGTTTTTGTAACATTTACACATTCCTTATAACTTTACATTCATTAACTGGGTCCCCCTCTCCAAATAATGTATCTTTATTATATGTTGCATGGAGTTATATATGTATGTCATGTTTAGCTTCAATTTCTATCACGAAAAATGTAGAACTTCTCAATATCAACATATATCAATATATATATCAATATATATATATATATATATATATATATATATATATATCAATATATATATATATATATATATATATATATATATATATATATATATATATATATATATATATATATATATATATAAATATATATATATATATACATATATATATATATATATATATATATATATATATAAATATATATATATATATATATATATATATATATATATATATATATATATATATATATATATATATATATATATATATATATATATATATATATACATACATATATATATATATATATATATATATATATATATGTATATATATAAATATATATAAAATATATATACAAATATATATAAATATATATATATATATATATATATATATATATATATATTTATATATATATAACAAAATAGGAAAAAATGACAATGTCTCTAGCCAACATAATTTGTTATAAACCAAATATTTTCAAAACTCCTTTTTCCTTCTTCAGTGGTATGAAGTCAAATAACGCTAGAAGATAACAGCGATGATAGCTTGCACGTTAGCACATTACACAGAGCGCCAAAAAACGTACGCGTAAAATAGTAGGCGCAAAAGGGAAAAAGCGCGCAGAGTAAGAACCGGCGCATAAATGCGCTACGGCACAAAACCAAGAGAAGGACTAATGAGACGAAGTGGAAGTGGAAACATTTTTCCTAAAAACAGAAAAAGGAGAAAGATAAGACAGGTTTTTATTAAGTCCATGGATGTGGCTCTTAGTTTTAATCATGAATTGCAATTCAAACAACTTTCTATCTTCCGTTACTTTAAAGTTCCCCCTGATGAGAACCACCTTCAAATATTCCAACTTATGTCTAGGCAAGTTGAAATGCCCTGCCACGGGATAACCCTCACTGTCACCGTCAAAATCGCGAATAGACTGCTTGTGGTTATTGAACCTCAATTGGAAAGAGGTTCCAGTCTCACCAATATAAGAAATTTCCGAACATCTCAAACACATCACGCAGTAAACTACATTGAAGAATCACAGGAAAAAGTTCCCGGTTGAATCACGTGATTCCTCGGGAGAGATACCGTCTCATCCGTAACTATGTGCCTGCAGATTTGACAAGTTGGCTTCCTGCAGGGTTTATAAACCCTGCAGGAAGCTAAATTTGCAAATGATTTTCATCATGAAATCAGCCATCAAAATGCTGGAAATTGCATAGCTACCTGGTTAATTATGCATATAGGTGGATAAACCAAACGTCAATCAAAGCTTTACTTTAAAAGTTTTCTTCAACCGGACTTCACATTCCCAAAACCAAGACCTTAGCCACATTCCTGCATATGTCTCACTTCAAATTATTTATTTTGAGGGCTACCACTACAACACTACAAACTTCGATTGTGACCAATCGAATTGCAAATAATTAGACATCGCACACCAATTCCATTCATATCCCCATTCTGCCATGTTTTGCCTCTGAAAAATCTTTGTTTTTTTTGTTTCCCAAGGGGCAAAAACAATCATTTTCTGATTCGTTGGCAATATGGTAAAAATACATACGCTGTTTGACTATTACCTTGGATATTTGTCAAGAGGAAATGTTGTACAAAAACGCTGGAGTTCACGGCATGACTCTGTATTCCAGTTTGCATTTCACCGTCAAATGATTTTTTCTTCTTCAGGATTGTCGCATGTGACCGGAGTTCATTCGTCCCCCTTCCCCTCTCCTTTGATATTCTGAACGCTTCGCCGCTCCTGTCGTAATTAATATTGACCACGTAGTGTAATCCAGTATATTTCCTGAGCGAAATGTCTTATTCATTCACCCTTTCATCATTCAATTAAAATTCTAGGAAGGGTGTGAGTTCATTCATTTAAACAAATTTCAATTTGGTTATTCAAATTAAATCCAATGATATTTGATCTGCATCACGCGAACTAGTTACACTTATTAAACTAGTGACCCAATCTATATCGTTACCCGAATCATGCAATAATTCAGTTTGGTAAGATTCATGAAGGATATGACAATTCAAAAATATTAAATTGCAATAGAAAGCAGACGATAAATACATTTTTGATTTTATGTAGGTTGGAAAATACGTCATTATAGATATTGTTTCGCTACCTAATAACAACGAACAAACTGATCATTGTTTGTGTGAAAAAATCTAATCTTTCTAGAAAAAACAAAAAAACAGTAATCAGTGGGCGTGGATAGATTTCTTAGTCATTATTTTTTGTGAAAATTGCCATGACAGCAAAAAACAGCCCTTCGGAAAAATAAAATGATATTTTTGATTCAATATCATTTTTGGAAATAGTGATTTACTGAATGCTAGTGTTTATTACAAAAGAAAACTGTTAAAGATTATAATAGCGTAAATTGTAATCAAAAACAAACTAAATGAGAAATATTGATGGACACAGAGCAAGAGTCCGCAAAAAATCGTATTGCGACGGAATAATTAAAGACCAATTGTCTTCTCTAACGTACAAGGTAAATGAAATTCAATTCCTGTGTTTTTTTGGTCGAAACACAGTGGTACTGTGTGCACTTACATTGATAGGCCAATCAATTTCATTTTGGAATAAATTCTAATAGATGGCTTTAAACCAATTGCCGACGTGGCCTGTGTACTCTATAGATACAACATATTCGTGTCTTTGGACTCCTCTCGAAACATTACAACAATCGAAATTTATTTTTAAACTTTCATTCATTTTTGAACAAATGTTTCCGATCTCTTTTTAGCTGAGTTGTATGTTGGTAGATCGTATATCAGTTCGGGCCTTCAATGTAGTGGGTGTTTTCCGCAGAATATACTGTAAAACCGTCAATAGTCGAAAAAAAGTGTCAGACTGTTATATGGTACAGGGGGAAATTTCAAAAGTCGACTAGCCTTGCCACCATTCGCAGGAAGCATGGCATCTACTTGGTACAGTACCACATTTCTCATATTGCTTACATGAGACCTTTCACAATAGTCCAGTCCAAATAGTACGTTCACCCACCACTCATGGCAAAATAATTTATTCTAGTTCAGTACATTTTAGTATGGTCCCCTAAACAGCATACTAAAAGTCCTAAATTATCCTAGCATGGGAAGGTGGTCTAATTTGCATTATATGCAAATTAGCTTCCGCCATAAGTCAAGATTTATATTTTCACTATAAATTTGCATCTAAGTACCTGATCGAAACAAATCAAGTGTCCAAATTCATGTTTTAATGGTCAGTGAACATGTTCGGAATATTTGCAAATACATGTTTTGAATGCAATTGCATATTATGCATATTTGTATGCAAATTAGCTTCCGCCATAAGAACAAAATCACAATTTGACTGTAACTTTGCATCTAATTACCCAATGGAAACAAATCAATACTTCAAATCCATTTTTCATGGTCAGCGAAGATGATGGATATATTTTCAGATTAACACTATCAATATAATTTGCAGAATATGCAAATTAGTTTCCGCCATTAGAGAAAATTCTAATTTTTACCATTATTTTGATTATAAGTTACAAATCAAGTATCCAAACCAATGTTTTCATGATCTGTGAAAATGATAGACATACTTGCAGATTACTATTATGAATATAACTTGCATAATATGCATAATAGCTTCCTCAATTAGAGAGTGAGTATAAAGTCATATAAAAGCAAGTATGAAAAATTAAGTAAAGCAGCAACAAGCATTACCTGAAACAATTAAAGTGGTGACACCGAATGAAGATGACAAGATCCATATTCAACACAGGTTTCACTGCTATTCTGTAATATGGTTCGTGTTCTTAATAATTCTTAGGTAACATCACTCAGTAGCACTACTGTCATCTATCTCCACCCGAGATGAATTAGCGCAACTGACACCTTTACACACCCCACACATCCATGTACAGTCAATAGGAATACTCTTGTAGGTGCATCTTCTAATGCTGCACCCGGTCTTGCAGTTACACCTGAATATCTCAGTCAACTTCTCTGGTGCAGTGGGAAGATGAGTTTGTACTGGAAGTAATTGACCATCAATGATCTTTTATCCTAAGTTCTTCTGAGTTTATTTGTCCAGCAGTCTATTTCCAAGACTGAATCTAAAAGTATACTCGCAGACTATGATGATGTGTAACAGCAGATGTATGAGGTATGAGGCAATGTCTGAGGCTCCACAAATGTGCTTCTTTTTTGCTACCTTCTCACAGAAACGCTTGTACCGCAGAAAATCTATGCCTTCACCCATCTTGCCATTATAGATGTATACTCGGGATTTCTCTCATGCATCAATAATATCTTTCTTTGAAGCACCCTCTTTTGTGAACAGGTCAGTAGGTTGCTGGAAAACAACATTGTTCTGGACTTGTTTTAGGACTACTGGTTTGCCTATACCTACAACTCGTGATGTTGTGTAACATGCAAGCAATGCATGTTCAAAGAGTAATCTGGAATCCCAAGATCTTTATTGTCTTCTTTATGTTCCATACCCTGTGTTTCTTGGTGTTCGCTTTTATTTCAGGTTTCAAGAATAGTTCCTTTTTAAATTGCATCGTGATGGTAGCACAACAGGATTATCATATCTGTATCATCACCAATAAGAGTGGTGTTGACAACCATCACTGACTCTACTGCACTTTTGATGATTAGGGTGTCTCCATCTCCATAAGATTATGTATTATTCGCCTAAACCATGGATGCGCTAATCTAGCCTCCCTGCTTTGACTATAGATCTTTTCAAATCCGAATCGGAAATTTCCGGATAACCAACTTAAATGATGTCACATGGCCGAGATTCACGTGTCCACAACGGGCCAATCGTATACTGGAGGAATCTTATTGATCAACAAAATATTAGAGGAATCTTGGCCGTCTGCACAATTTACGCACGGTATGGGACCAAGCGTATGAATTTTTTTTTTCAAGCGCACGTATCATACGTGCGTTATACATGAAGGAAATACGCGCGCGTATTACTGCCTAAATTTTTTCCTCACACCTGTACCTGATTGGTTGGGAAACAAAAGAAAAGTTCCCCCAGCATTTGTTTGGTCGAAGTACTAAAGAAATCACGTTTGCCTAAACTCGGCTTGAAAAGGTCTATAAAATAAAGGGTTGAATAAGTTGATAATAACTTCATAAGCTTTATCACGGGTCTGTATAATACTTTAATGCCCTTTGAAGCAACACAAATTGCTACATGTCCAATGACCTGTACAAGTTTCAACACTATGCTATTTATAATTTTGGAATTGTGTTTATTGTGATTTAATAAACAATATTTTGAGGTCAAAGATTTTTCTACTTAAAACTTGAGAACAGAAAATTTGAGGTGAGGAATTTCCGCTTATTAGTCTATTTGGTCAAAGTTACATAGCAGGAAGTTGTGCGTTGTAGCTGCTTAAAACACGTGTTGCTTTGGTATTTAACTGCCTTTATACCTGAGAAACGTGCGTTAAGTTGATAATTACTAATCGTTTTAAATACTTCCACAAAATACTAATATTTGTTTTTTTAAATCAAATGTGTTTATTGCCCGCGGATTTAACTTTAAAAAGTCTTAAGTATTATAGTTTTATGGTTGTTAATCTTTTCAGAACACAAATATTCATCAAAAGTACAATTCAATTATTTTCCTGTCGAGAAAGTAATGATAAAGCCTTGTGGATATGGTCCCAGCTGGGAAAAGTCTAAAACGATGCCATATTTAGAGATGTATGTTAATGTTCTTAAAGGGACATTCATGGTACCACGCAAGTGCTTTCCTGCGAATGAGGACAATTAAAGAAACAAAATAGGGAAAACTAAGTTGATATCTGATACATACAAAGAGTTACTCCAATTTAACAGTTTATAGCTCTGGAGGAATTTTGCACAAACGGCTAGCAACAGGTTAAGTGTGAAATTACACAATTATACAGCGCTGGTGCTATTTAACCGCATTGTTAACTCACAGATGAAACCATTGGGTACATGGGCAAAATATCTTCATATAAAGTATTTTAGAAAATGTTTTATCCAATTTCAATTTTACTGTGCCCTGTAAAATTGAGCAGGAATAGGCCTCTCGTCATTTTTAGTGACTAAGATTTAGGAAAGAAACTTAAAGAATTACAAAAAGATTTTGAGCTGGCTAAACAATGCATACTCTACCACACTCCTAGTGGCGTAGTAAGCTCTTATGGACATTAGGCTGAGTCTGTATGACCGGGCCCTTTTGTAAATATAATATACAAATTTTCATAAACTATGACTTCTTATGACTTTCACTGACCCGTGATCTGATGACCCTATAAAGTTCACTTACTCTTTTTGCATGTTTGAAATCACGGTCTACCGTTGGAAATTGAATTTCGTTTCTCTCGTGACTATTTTTTTCTTCACTTTTTTAAAGATGATTTTTAGAGCATGCATTTACACCAATATTTGGCAGGCCCCCGAGACCTCGGGAATAATGGGTTATCCGCCACTTCGCACTCCACGGATCCGTGATGCTATCATGTTTTCATTTTATTGTTTTTTCATTGTTAAAACAATAACAATGATTAGGTCAATGTGTTTAGATAGGTAAACATAGACGCAATTTATGATATACGTTAACTTTCAGCTGTATAAAATTGTTAAATATTGACTTAAGACGACAACAAGCTATACCATCTGAAGTATGACTCATCCATAAGCAATAAAAATGCTTTTGATTTAATTTTCTTCACACAAATCAGATTAATGAATATCTTTAAGTAGCTTCAGAAACACGTAGTTTCTTTACCATACTCGTTTTTTTTACGACAGGAGAAATCAATATCTCTTGAAGATATGCTGGCTTCAGTGGAGCTCAAGTTTCCATTATTAACGCTATATCCTTAGCGAAAATGGGGCAATAAATAATGTTTAGCATTCAACTTTCGATCTAAGATGTGGTATAGACATAAACTCCCTGCAGTTCATTAAAAGTGTATTGAAAACATCTACTTTAATCTAAATATCTGAATAATTAATTAAATGCGTGAGTTTTCACATTTTTTAAGGACGAAATTAATATCTCCATTGTCAGACTTACCATGAGTAAATTGCTAGTAAAGCTAACAGAAACCACAAGTATGATTTGCTCTATCTCTCGCATCTCGCTTGTGCATTAATTGCACAGCGTTACAAAACCATCCAATAGATAACCAATGCAAAACACTGGCTCCTTCGTCTTCCAAGCAATGATGACCTCCAAAAATGGTGAATAATATAAAAATAGATGTCATCAGATTGCGGTAAAATTTGTGGTGTTTATTCCTCATTGCTATACTAGACCTTTTTCAAATCTGAATGAACAATTTCCGGAAAACTAAATCAAATAATGTCACTTGGCCGGAATTCACGTGTCCATAGTGGACCAATCGTATACTGAGGGAATCTTGTATCAACCAATTAAATACTGGGGGGAGTCTTGACCGTCTGCACAACTGACCTCTCAGAGTACGGAAATAGGCCACATCCACCATAGCAACGCTATAACTAGGTGGGGCAAACAAACCTCAAATCCGCAATCATGGATGACTAATGCATTGGCATTTATATGTTCAGGTGGCCTGTCGCAAGCTTTGATCAATTTATCGCACTTCTTCGGTTCTTTAGAGTTTTTAGCAAAAAGAATAAACAAAATTCCGTTTGCTCACCGTTCTGGGTAACTGGAATCGGATTTACAAAGTCCGTAGCGGGCCCGTAGGCGCTAGTTTTGTTCACCATCTTGTCTGTCACTTAGCCTGTGTGTGCTGAAATTGCTTTGTGCAGTATATTGTATTGACTCCATGAGCGCGTGCCGCTAGCTAGCTGTACTGTGCCATTACCGCGTGGGATTGTTACCCAATTTAGTTACGAAGATTTTGTTGCTAGTCAAATTCGTGCAGTGATTTGTTGAAAAACCAGTTAATAAACTAACTCAGAGAGGTCAATTCACGCACGTTATGGGACCAAAATGAAGCGTATGAAAATGTTTTGAAACGCGCATATAATACGTGTACTATTACTTACTTACTCCATCGACTCTTCCTGTCAGGCGATAATGATGGCTCTCCAAAGCTTTCTGTTCAGCATGCTGGACTCAACTTCTGAGATTGTGTATCCCGTGTGATCTTGTACCAAGTCCACAGAGGTCTTAATCTGTAAATGGGACATCCCCTAGAAGGTTTCCTTGTGTGGGTCTCCAGGTAATCAGCTTTCAGATTATCCTGCCTTCAATCCTCTTACAGTGCCCAGCAAACCAGAGTCTTCTTGTAGTGATTTTTGTAGTCAGTGGTAGAGTGTTTCCATACAGTTCCTTATTTGTTATATGCGCTTCCCAGCTGAAGTTTAATATTGATCTTAGCAATCGGGAATAGCACCCGTCTAATACCTTGCCAAGATTCTTTGTGATGGTCCATGTTTTACAACCATACAATAGGAGACTTTCAACAGTGGCTTGGAAGAAATGTTGTTTGAGATGTCTGAGTAAAGAAGACTTTGATATGTTGTTGAGCTTATTAGAAGCTTTTCGCGCCAGAGCTTTTCTTACTTTGATGTCTTGCTTAGTGCTCCTAATCCAGGAACCCAAATCATCAACTCCATCCAGTAAGTTTCCATCTTCTGCTTAAATTTCAACGTTCAATGGATGGTTTTATGTTATGAATTGAGGTTTCTTTGCGTTCATGTGCAGACCCACGCGATAAGCAGCATTCTCTACTCTTGTGCAATTCTTGTGCTTGTGCAGCAGTGTCAGAAAAATAGTGCAATGTCATCTGCAAATTCGAGATCAGTTACTTTTAGTGGGACAATGCGACGGCTTCCTCTCGGTTTTATTTAAAAGCTACTTCCTCCTTCCTACCATCAATTGCTGATCTGAGGCAATAGTTCAGAACGATGATGAAAAGATACGGTGCCAGAGTATCACCCTGTAGTTCACCTTCTGGGATGTTAAATTCATTTGCATTGCCATCTGGATTATTCTTCCTCGCCTTTGTACCCTGGTAGGCGCCCTCAATTGCGTTCGCGATAATATCTATCAGAGATGCCATAAGCTTTCAATATTCTGATCATTTGCGCCTATGCACAGAATCAAAGGCTTCATGGAAATCTATAAAAGTTATTATGCAGAAAGGTTCTTTTCTTTAATGTCCTTGATGATTCTTCTTAATGCAAGAGTCTTCTTGGTGGTAGATCTTTGTTTAAAGCTTCTTCCTAAAGCTACATTGATTTGGCTTGAGTTTTTTTTTTTTTATCTAGGTTTGGTATTAATATATTTGGTGTTAACCTGAGGAGCATCTTATTGAAAGTTTTGGCAACGTGCATGATACATTAGTGTAATACGGGCGCGCATTGTCGCTCACAACTTTTCTCTAGCCACTGCAATTGATTTGTTGGATAGCAATGGGAAATTTCTTCAGCAGTTGATTGGTCGGGGTACTGAAAAAAATACGTTCGGCTAAACTCGGTTTGAAAAGGTCTATAGCGGCATTGCCGAAATTTGAGTAGCCATTGCCAATTTTGCGGTCAGTCTCAGAAACTATCTTGAGTTGCGGACTGGGGCTTCAAATTTATAACGTGATATCTTTGTTCAAACTAGAAGTGTAAAAATATCCACATCAAAGAAGAGATTTCTATCTAACAATTGATTTCAGCCATCTAATCTGTATTTTCTCGAAATTGGGGTGGAAAATGTTCCTTCAACCCATAGTTTTTGTATACATTTGATAAACTTCGTCTGCACACGTAAAGTATATATTACAGGCGTTGTTTAAGGATTACGAATAATCCTAATAATGAAGGTTTTTTCCCTTCCGCCTGTGTAGGATTATCTATATGTGCATGATATTTTTTGATAAAATGAATTTGACCGAAAACACTTTTCGATTAAATTGATTTTCTCATCAACTATTAATTTCATTTATCTTTTAAAGCACTTTGATATTTTTCCAAGTCTTCCGCTAGACGGTATGATTTCTTACAAGCTAAATAGATATCAATTAAGACCTTTCGAAAATTGTTTATTTTGACAAAAACGTTTTAAAACATAGAAAGTATAGGACTCGGTTTTAATTATTTAAAACCCATATGGATGGTATGAGTAGAAGATAAATGTAAACTGTGGGCAAGATACGTCCTGAATAATTCAATATATTATGCACTTTTTAATCAGTTTGATTTAAAGGAATTTGCATTGTAGAAACTTGCTTTTTTGTTATCATGTTATCGTGGATTAGAGTTCAATGTTTGTCTGAAATTTAATTTGAGAATTGGTGGATGTGTAAGAGTGGGTAAATGAATCAGAAAAAAAAAATCCCTGAAGCTAAATACAAAAATCCAGTGCACTAAGCTTCACCAAAAATCATGGCTCACAGATGAAGCATCACGCTCCTTTGTACACACAATATATTTCATAGATGAAACTCGTAATTGAAGGTGCATGGTTAGATTGGATGAGCAATTGTCGATGTTCCAAAGTGAAACAAGAGATCAATATCTCTATTCCAGGACCTTTTTTAATCGGTCTGATGGAATTTTCATCGCAGAAAATGGCTTTTTAAAATGTTATCATGACTTGGGGTTCAATGTTTGACTGAAATTCGAATTGAGAGTCCTCATTGTTATCATTATTACATATTTAGTACATTTCATTTAAATCAATGTAATTGAAATTATCAAAACATGCTATTAAAAGTTTGTGTCACATCATTTTGGAATAAAATCTTTAATCACGTTTATAAAGAAATACAATATAATCCTTATGTCCCTATTGAAGAATTTATGTTATCATGCACAATATTTCAATACAGAATTGAACAAATTAGCAGCCCCCATGTGTTGGATTTCAAACATGAATAACTTAAGATAGGAATAAGATTTTGATTTACTGTGGTTGGCAATTGGTTAAGATGTTTATCCTCTATCATATAACATAATGTTTGTACCAGAATTTATGTCTCATTATTGATAATATCTTGGTATATATAAATAAAGAGTTCCACTCTGCTCCAATTTTGAACATCGTAAAACTATTGTAAATTAACAACAGTGCAGAAATTAAAGTCTGAGACATTTAAAAAAAGTGCGGATCATTTGCCTCCGTTCTGAGCCACGCCCCCTCTATGCTGTGTGAATAACAGAAGCAAAAGTACGTACGGATATACTGACTTTTTTTATACACTCATATTCCATTTCTTTATTTCAGCTAAAGAAGTTTCTGATATTAAAATAAAGTATCTATTTAATACACTTCGACTCCTGTTTATGTTAATTGTTGTTTCGTCGCAAATGCTGCAATTATGAACCTCTTTTGCAATCATTTTAAATAGAGTAAGTTAAATTTATATAGTAAAGCCATAAACAAGGCGAGGTTTTTTCCCGAAACTTCAGCTAAACTGGTTTTCGTAACTTTGATCTAGAAATATACAATTACTCTGATTGAATGCTCTCTGCGTCGTAAATATACCATCCAATTTTTTATTTCTGTTTAAGTCTAACTTAAGCTTTTGTGTTTGATGACGTCATTTGCATTCTAACAACCAGACCAAATATTACGTGCTAGTATTCTACGTGTATTTTGATAATGTTTTCGACGAACTTATGAATTAAGTTCAGTGATAGCTTAATGAATATATCAGGAACATCATTAGACCTAAATATTTAAAAGCAGCACTTCTAATATTAAAAATGTTGTCACTCAATGATAAAGATTACTGTAACATGTTCAGATGATGCCGCATATCCAAACAAACTTTTTCATTATAAAAATAGGGTTTGACAAATTGCTGGGTAATGGGTAATAATTACAACATCGATTCAGTCTCACTGGATATATATATTAACTGTTATTTATTTGAGAAAATCAAATAATCAAGACTATTCACGTACGAAACGGACAAAACATAATGTAGGTCGAAGTAACGTTTCTAATTTGAATTTATTCATAGATTTTGTCCTCAACACAAAACAATTTCATTATTAATGAATTTATATGTTCTAAATCAAAAATTAATTTGAAGGTAAAAAGTGTCACAATTCCATTCGGCCGGCAAAAAATAAAACAATTTAAAACTAGATTTAAAGGCTAATGTGCCTATTCAAAATATTGTTTCTGGTTAAGATCGGGTGTTTTAACAGTTTGAAGAAAAACACTAAAGTGCAGGCATTGTAACAAAAATGCAGAAGAAAATATCTAAAACAAATATTTTCCAATGCTCAACGCTTCTAAGGAACACTTGGTGCGGTTATTTGCGAATAGAAATAGAATAATGATGCTGTCATAACGATACATTGAACATTAATTTATTACGCTTTTAAGCAATTAAGTCACATTGAAACATGTTACTTCAACAATAATTGTTTCTTATGACACCTAATCAATAAAGATATTATCAAGAACTTTGCATTTGTGTAGTATGTAAAAATCTTCGGTAATAAGTGTTAAAAGAACCCCAACTAGGTACAACTACGTTAAATTGTACCACAAGGCATTTAATCTTGACTATTCATGAAGGATAAATGTACAACATATATGTGTTTTTTTCATATAAAATGTAAAATATCTTCAATTAAATGGGAAGATCAACAATGATCAATCTAAATAACTTAAGAGATACTATCACAAAAACAAGTATACAAACCATGGTAGATAACTTATATTGATGAATACCAATATAAAAAACTTAGTATTTAATTTTATTCAAAAATAATTTCACTATGTCCCAATTTGGAGCATCGAAAAACATATAGTAAGTTTACAAGAATGAAGAATTTACGCTTAAACATTTCATTATCGTACTAATAAACTCTCTGAAAAAAATTGTTTACTTATTCATAGATTGTTGCTCTCAATTCATACACATTTTATAATACATCAATTATTAATAAATTTATATGTTCTAAATCCGAAACAAAATAAGTGTGGTAATGAAGTTAGCCTTACTTTTCCGGCAATTTTAATGTAGAAAGTGCCACAATTCCATTCGGCCCTAAAAAACAGAAAACAATTCAAAATGATATTTAAAGTTTAATTTAGCACTTCAAAAGATTGTTTCTGGTTACACATCGGGTGTTTAAACAGTTGAAAGAACAAGAATACAGTGCAAGCAATATTACAAACAAACAGAACAAAATATTTTCATAACATTTTCCAATGATCAACGCAAACTGTTTAGAAACGCTTTGTAAAGTTGTTTGTGAATAGAAATACAATAACGATGTTGTCATAGCGACACACCAAACATTGATTTATTACGCTTTTAAGCTATTAAGTGACATTGGAACATATTACAACAATTGTTTCTTATGACATCTAATCAATAAAAAATATCATCAGAAATGTTTTATTTTGGTAGTATGTAAACGTCTTAGGATATAAGTTTAGAGAGACCGCCAGCGATGTAAAACTGCATTGAATGTTACCACAAGGCGTTCGATATTGATTATTCACGAGGAAAGGATGTAAAATATACAGGCATCTATGTGCTTTCCTTACTAAGCCTAATGTAACATTTCTTCAATTAAATGTGAAGATCTATAGTGATCGATTGAAATAATTTAAGAGATAATAGTACAACAACAAGTATACAGGCCATGTATAACAAATAGCATTTGTTGATGAATACAAATAATACAAAACTTAGTTTACTTATTCATAGATTGTTGCTCTCAACATATGAACATTTTATAATGCATTTATTATTAATGAATTTATAAGTTCTAAATCAAAGTGTGGTAACCAAGTTAGTTCTACTTTTACTATACTTCCAACAAAAAAAGTACCACAATTTTGTCGATCCGCCGGCAAAAATGATTTAACAATTTAAATTGATATTTAAAGTTCAATTTAACTCTTCAAGAGATTGTTGCTGGTTACACATTGGGTGTTTAAACACTTAAAAAAAAAAAAAAATACTATAGTGAGAGCATTGTTTCAAACATACAGTAAAAATCAAAACATTTTCCCATTGATCAACGCAAACTGTTTAGAAACGCTTTCGGAGGTTATTTGCGAATACGAATACAATAATGAAGTTGTCATACCGACAAATTGATGATTATTCGTAACGTTGTTAAATAACTTTCAAACATATTAAGTCAATATCAATTGTTTCTTCTGAACAA
This sequence comes from Chiridota heheva, assembly GCA_020152595.1. Taxonomy (NCBI): domain Eukaryota; kingdom Metazoa; phylum Echinodermata; class Holothuroidea; order Apodida; family Chiridotidae; genus Chiridota; species Chiridota heheva. The sequence goes on from JAIGNY010000483.1 coordinate 1,378,053, forward strand.
CTTTACAAAAGTTAGATCAAAACCTCACAAGTGAACATTAAATTTTGTCTAAACGTTAACGAATTGTTTTCAAACTCGATTCAAAATGTAATGCTCTTTCTGGTGAATATAATATCTCGACCTACAGTACCCATATTCATAACGCACGATGAAAAGGAAACAACGAAATTGTGCGACTATTTTTCATTGCTGATACTGTACAGGTGTACTTATACGTAAACATAATTAAACTCTAGAGATCTGGTAGGTTAATTAAACTTTAAAAATAGATGGGGTATTAAGCAATGAAAATACCAATAAACCTGGCAATCATTTGATCTTTTGAAAGATTTTATTTACACAAGACATTTGATTTATTTGAGGAAAAACATATCTATATTTGATAAGAATTGTTTTTATAATTTGACATGTTACACTGCAAGGAACGTGCTTTATATTGCAGCTAAATACTTTACTGACGTTTGAATCATTTTCTGACGAAAAATGATAACAATTCAGACAAAAAAATTCCAAAGTAAACATCAATTAATTTCTTTAAAAATTAAACTTTTGCACAGAAATGACATCAAAATGAAAGATCATTTTTCGACTGGTAATATATGTTTTCAAATGATCTTAAAAACATAGTTTGATGATAAAACTATAATATCAAAATACCACAAAATCATTTTTGTAAATTAAAAAATGGAAGGAATTTTGCTGGGGTGCGGGAAAAAGACGAGAAGTGGGAGTATGTTCATTCTACTGGGAAAAATGTCCCTGGCGAAAAGGGAGGAGAAGGGCGTGAATTTTCTTTTACTTTTATGGTTTTTCAAACAAAGGATTATATAACAGCTTAATTCAGTTTTTGTTCTGTAATTAAAAGCCATTAAACAGTTAATGTTGATCAACAAAGCTTTTACAGAGGAATTATAGGGTACATGTTTTAAAGTTCCAATTATAAATTAAATGGCTTGGATAGAAATTTGCATGTAGGAATTGCTAGGCCAAACAGAAATTTCACTTAAAGGATTAGTTCAGTGGTCAAGCATGTCATCTTATATGAAAGCGGACTTTAAAAGAATGAAGTATTGCAAAATATCATTCCATTAAGGAAATATTGAAGTTTAAAGTTTGGTATAATTTCTGTAAAAACAACTGAAATCAGACTAGTTGTGATGTCCCAGCCTCAGATTCCTCAAAGTCTTTATGTATTTTACAGAAAGTTTATTAATTGTTTTTTTACTATTTAAATTATTTTTTCTCAAACTCTTTTCAGGTGGTATATTATACATACCCTTCCTATATTCAGTTTTACTAATTTTTTGACATATCTAATGGTTTTTAGCCACAAAAATCGTAAGACAAAATATGAAAGAATACATAAAGACTTTGAGGAATCTAAGGTTATGACATCACAACTAATCTGATTTCAGTCGTTTCTACACAGATGATATCTAATTTTAAACTTGAACATCTCCTTAACGGAATAAGATTTTCCAATGCTTTTTTCACCATTTTGTTTCTTTTGAAGTCCTCTTTGACATAAGATAAACAGACTTGACCACTGAACTAATCCTTTAACGAATCTAATCTAAGCTTTATTTTGCCGATGCGTCTTATCATATAAGGGATTAAACTTAGCACTCTCAGCAGAATATTAAATATAACATTTTGTTCATGCATAAGAACCACATTTACGGTTTCACCTGACCAAGATGAAGACCAAAACTTTACTTTCGATTATTTAGCAGGCCGGGAAAACCATTAACTTTAAAAATCAATAGGTATTCCATACTTTTTAGGTTTCTCAACAAAAGGATTTTCCCAGAAATGTAATTTTTGTACTGTAATTAAGAGCCATTAATATTGATCAGAAAGCTAATTTTTGCACAGCAATTACAAGGTACATACAGTACATGTTTTAAAGATACATTTATTAATTAAATAGCTTGGACAAGAGCTTACATGTAGGATGTACTAGAGACAAAACAAACATTTCGTTTCACGAATCTTATCTTATTCTAATCTGATTTAAACTACCCTGAACAAGGTCTATCATAGTTTTTTTTTTCTCAGTAAAATTCTTAACATTGCGATGTTAATATCTTTCGTGTCACATCCGCTTGAGGATCGTTTATATAATTAAGTACGTACTGTTCGCATTATGTGTGTATGTACAGTTATTGGTTATTGTGTATGACCAATCAGAAACGTTGACTTTCATTTTATATTACTGTCCGTGATAACATGATATCTGGCCTTTAAATGGTGCAGCAAATTGTGACCAATGTTTTTGGATTGATGAGGGTAAAACCCTTCCTACAAGCCCCACTTCCTACGCCTGTTAGCTTAATACATTTTCAACATTTAGTTATTTCAATTGTTGTCCCTATTATACGACAATCAAATTATCCTTCAAGTTGACATTTGTAACAATCTTGCCTTTCTATACACGTCACTTCACACGATATACTCTCCAATGATGTCTTTGTGCAATTAAAGTAAATTAAATTGCTGCGAAAAAGATTTTATTCATGCTTATCTATATTCAACAAATTACCTTCTGTCTTATGTTCTACTTCATTTTGCCGATGCGTTTTATCATGAAAAAACGACTTCATGCCCATTAAGACTGTTGTGTGGTAGACGAGAAATGAAATATATAGAGCAGATAAATATTGGAGTCAAGATAATGTAATTCATCTAAATGAATATTGAATAAGATTGCTAACAGGATTTTTTAAGACAGCTGTGTTGAAGGATTAATGTGTAGCGTGTTACCATCAACCTTGTACCAATGTCGGAATAGTTCAGTCACAGGTGTATAATAATGATTTGTACGGAAGCATGAAAGGGACATAATAAAAGCCACCACATAATTACCACGAGGTAAAAAATTAGTTCAGTATTTATGCATGGTCATCAGATTATGAAAGAGTACTTCAAAAAAAAAATTGCGAAGAAATCGTTTTAGAAATGCTACTCCATTAAAGAGACATTTAGATCTAAAGATATGTATCATTCGTATAGAAACGACTGAATCTGACTAGTTGTAGCGTCTCATAATTTCCCGAAGTCTTTATATATCATGTTATATGTTTTCTTGAGGCTTGAAAATGTTGAACATAACGGTAACTGAATAAGATAATGAAAAGCTTTCTGCACCACTTTGTTTTCATTAAGGTCCTCTGTATTACGCCTGTAAGATAACGTAAACCACTGAAATAATCCTTGTAAAATATATCGGAGTAAATCGAAGATTGTTCTATTTTTCATATTCTCATGAAGTCCTTTTCTATGTTTCTGTACAATTTGAGCAAATGATTGGGGTACATATATTAAACGTTACTTGTACGTAGGCTTATATGGATTTAAATGTAGTTTATCGTCGCAAATTAATCTAGCTACGGCGCTATCATATAATTCAGTCTTTGTCGGGGAATGAACATGCCTGACAGTGACCGCCACATGACAATGTGTGTATGGTTTGTGTACGTTCGTGTGCTCACGTACCGTATGTGTACAGCTCGGGGTGCATGTGCCGTATGTACACGATGCAAGTAACGTGAGTGTACGGTTTACATACCGTGTGAGTACGGTTCATGCAACGTATGCGTACGGTTAACGTACCATGTACGTAGTGCCTATCGTAAGTGTACGGTTCACGTAAGTGTACGTTTCACGTATCGTAAGTGTGCGGTTCATGTACCGTGCGTGTACGATTCACGTATCGTAAGTGTGTGCTTCACGTATCGTAGGTGTGCGGTGCACGTATCGTAGGTGTGCGGTGCACGTATTGTAAGTGTGCGGTTCACGTATTGTAAATACTGAGGACAGTTTCTACGGGAGCATAAATGCTAAGAAAATCTTTATTTTGAGCCCCGTAGTTCAGTAATATTATATTAACTTACCTTATCTTGTAAGTAAATTGACATAAACCAATTCACTGCACGAACGAATCATAATGAGGTATTTACGGTTGGCCTACTTTTTACAATACAGTATGGCAGTTAAAAAAGTGGTCTCTTTTGCACCTGTTTCGTATGTCTTATCCTTACTGCTTGACTAACCTATTCCAATCAATTTTATCATTTGCAGTTCAAGATATCAACCAATCGTCAATCATCATCAAGTCGCCAAAGTATCCAGCTCACCACCCAAATAACACCCACGTGGCATGGCGCTTCCAGGCGCCGCTAGACCATGTCGTCCAGGTTCATTTTCTTGATTTCAACATTGAATGGCAATATGACTTTGTAAACCTTGGAAGCGGCTTAGACGTTGGTAACCACAGAATATGGAATTTTTCCGGGTCCTTTGTACCATGTGACATCTACAGTGAATCACGTGGGTTGTGGATCGAGCTCATATCCGACACTTTTATCGCCTTAAGAGGGTTTATGGCGAGAATCTCAGCCGTCAATATTTCCTCTGTGCCAAGTAAGTATCACACCAGATTTACATCTGTTTTGTAGTCAACAAGGTTTTAAGTTATTCAATCTGCATGACGCCCAATGAAGTTAAATTAACAAGGTCCCTGGCGGTGGTTTTATATTTTCCAATAGGCGATAGGGAAGGTAATTATACCAGGGTATAGACAACGGTATTCTTGCATTGACAAATTAAGATTGTGGTCAATTTAATTGGTAAGTGGTATATCAGAAGCTCTAACCGTATTATCAGAACAATTTAATCACCACAACAATGTATATATCGTTATCGACTTATCCGTATGTATACACGACCAAAGGGGGAGGGGCATATGTATGCACGGCACAGGGGATTTATTGTAAATTTACTAGTCAATATGCACTTAATTAGTCATACCATATTGGAACTAATTTAGGCCAATGTAGTCAAAATATGGTATCGTACAACTAATTAAGTGCGTTTTGGCTAATTAATATTTGTAGTGTACTCTATCAAAGTAGATCGCTAAGATAGGATTGTATAATTTTATAGCATTTGTGTACGAGCAGTCGATGAAATCATACCCCACCCCAACCCCATCCAACCGTCAACCCAACCCGCACCCAACCCACACCCCTCCTATACTTCTCGGTCTCCAACAGCCATTATATATGTATAGTTCAGTGTATATATTTAAAAGCAGACTGATAAGTGGAGTTAGAATTCCCATGATTACATTTGATTTACAATAGAACTTAATAAATCATATAAAATGACATAGGCGTATATAAACTTATAGTATTTATTGTTCTGCGAAATCGAAAAGGAGCACGGTCAACTTTACTGCAACATAAACACGTTGTAAGCCTTTACATACATAAATACGTTGTAAGCCTTTACATAGTGTACCATTCAAAATAAATATTTCGTGATATACCTTAATACATGAATAACGGCATGTTTCTTTTCTTTGCCTTCCTTTGATCGAAATGAAGGTTCCTTAAAATTAAAAACGAGTTTTTTCGTGCTCCGACAGTTTGCCGGAAGTGGCCACTTCCATGTATACAATTTTACAACGCTTAAACCTAATTGATGAGATACATCCATCATAATATCCTGGCTGTAAGTTTTCTGTCGGGGGCACAGACATTGTAAACAACAGTGTATAAGATCAGTGCTGATTATACTATCACAAAAGTCTTATTTAATGAAAAAATACTAGTAGCAGTAAAAGTGACAAGTATTTTTTCAATGTATGGCACGCAGCATTTAAGCAGATCGTTTTAGAGTTCATTTCCGCCAGTGCACCACAATGCTTATCAAAGGCCGTGGACATTGACTTGGTTGTCGATGTTATGTCCGTCCGTACGTCGTACCTGTCTTCTCGTCCGGGTCGTATTAAGCGTTTCGTGATAGCATTGTTACTATCATAACCGAATACGCAGGCGACGACCCAGTCATTGTTATTGTGTGTTCACTCGTCGTCGTCGCAGTTTATATAATTGGTACTTGACACAAGACTTCCCACTACAAAACCAAACAAAAACTTGAATAACATTGGGAATGCTTGTTTGAGAGGGTGGGTCAGTGGTGTAGAGCTAAACTTTGAGCTAAGGGGCTCTTCTCTCCACTGTATAATTAATAATTGCTTGTGCAAAAGATTTTTTACGAAATGTGCTATTATCAAATAAGGTAGGAGGCTGAACCCACTTCCCTTGAAAATAGATAGGGGCTCAGTCCCTGAGTCCCTCCTTCCACACTACTGGGGTTGGTGTTTGTAGGTGGGGAGCGGGTGGAAGTGGTTTAACCTTATCTGATATTCAAAGCCTTCGGTACCTCAAAGCTAGAAACTTTCTGACGTCAACTTGCAAGCTAACATTTGGAACCAAATCATTTTATACTCTGATCTGAAATAAATGTTGCTGTGTAGCCTAAGTCATGTGCAAAACCTAGCTTTATTGATCATCATTAAAGGTATATTCCGTTAAGTTTCACTTTAATGTATATGATAGTGGAGTAGTAAATAATTCAATTGCTGTCAAAATCATATTGGTATCTTATTCCGTTTAAAGATATCATCAGCATGATCTGTAGTGTAAATTGTGATGTCATAAAGGAAGATCAAGGCCAATCATAATGTATTTTTAAAAACATTTTCCTTTCACTTAAAGTGTATCTTTCATAAGTAGATGGGTAAAGCAAGTTCTTATAAAGTGAATGTTATACCCTACCATAAAATTAAATTTTCCAGTTATGTAGGAAAAGGCAATTAATTCTAAGAAATACACATCATTTGTCTTTGATTTGCCTTAATGACATCACACTGTACACTGTGAGGTCACTTTTCAGCACATTTGCACAATTTTTGAAGTGCAATAATTCCTAAACGGAAAAAAGATATCAACATAATGTTACGCCAATTTGTATCTTTGGTAGTTATCTATCATATGAAAATAAAAATTTAAGGAAATATTCCTTTAATGACTCTTAAGGGATAAGTTTAGTGGTCAAGCAAGTTTATTTTATAAGATAATTTTAACAGAAATAAAATGGCGAAGAGAGCATTTAAAGCTCTTATTCCGTTTAGAAAATATTTAAGTGTAAAGCTCTGTACTATCTGTGTAGAAATAACTTGTGCAGTAAGTCTACTTTGGAAGCTTGGCGCCCTGATCATCATTTTCTAAGCAATTGTTAATGTATTTAGAAGAGAATGTATTCAACTGTTTTATATTTGAATTATTTTTTATTGAACTTTCTTATGGTGGTAATTTATAATTACCCTTACAAAACTCTGTTTTAATGCTTTTCTGAACTACTATCATGTACTTTACATTCTAAATAAATAAAGATATTACATTTGATGGAAATACATACATAAATGTCTTGAATCTGCAATTATGACATGAAACCGAAAAATACAAGGCCACCTTTCAAAGCACTGGGTAAATATTTCAAGAAAAAAAAATCACTTAACGGAATAAGATATCAACATGATTTTTACCCAATTTCTTTTTTAATAGTCCATATAAATATAAATGAAAATTCACAGCAATATCATTCCTTTCAATGACCAATCATAAACTAGCACTTTTTGCATTAATTTAAGTGTATATATACAGTTTGATGTTTTGAAATTCTATACCAAGAAGAATTTATTTAAAAAAATGAAATTCGTAAATCATATTCTGCCTCTTAGATAAAGAAACCCACCACACTCGAAAAGGATTGATATTTTAGTTTCAGTTTGTCACTTTTCTTACTCGTATTTTGATTAGTTTTTTAAGTTTCTCTGATAATATTATGCTGGTTATTCATCTTCAAAGAATGACATAGATAACGGCATTAAGGGGTATAGAGAAAAAGCTCTTCATATTTGTTTTAAATTTGAATTTGGAAGAAAGTGTCATTTTAGAGAAGAAAAGTGTTCCCCGAATATTGAAAAAGCAGTCCGGGACATACCTTTGATAGAGGGTTCAGTATAAACCCGGGGTCGCAGTTTTTCAAAGCTATAAATGACGTTTAACGGGTTTATTTCCCATTATGCAATGCAAGCTCAACACTGATTGTTAATGGACAGTGCATGAGTGGAAACGATAAATCTGGAAAATGATGCATTTTGTGGATCATGAAATGTGTCCTAATTCAGTCGGCGTAATTATTCTCACAAATTATCCAGACCTTTTGAATTGTTGAAATCTCGTCCGAATATGATATATTTTAGGAAAATTTAAATTATGTGAGTTAATTTTGTCGGAAAATGCGTATCTTGAAAGATAAATATCATTTAATGGGCATTTGACAGGCTCTTCTAATTTATTTATTTTATTTAACTGGAATGTAGTAACTGCTACAAAAAAATCATTGTAAAATATTTCTAAAATATTGTACTTGTTTCTTACAGCTAATGTGTTATTTTTGGTACTAAATTACACAAGTTTCTATTAACCTTCTATTTGAGGTACAAAACCCTCAATCTCCTGAACTGAAAAAGACCCTCAAATCAATGAAGATGTGTGATCTTTTATACAGTTTTAACACTTTCCCTGATTATTGAACGTAAATATGGACATGTAGAGTCAGCATTGGCTTAATTGCTTTAAAATTGATTAAAAACCGTGAAAGTAGCAAAAATCTTATGAAAATTAGTTAGCAATTTATGATTTTACAACCTTTTTGAATTTACAGACAACAATATGTCTTGTTGTGTCAATTTGTGACGTAAGACTGGCGACTTTGTATTTTGATGTTTTGGCCAAAACATGGGAAGAAGGATACCAAAACGTACAAGTTGGGTACATGGAGAAAGGCTTCAACATATTAGGCGTGGATATGTATATACTTATACTTCAAGAGACTAAATTGTTCTGTTTAAAACATTGACATGAAAAAGGTACATTTCAACGAACTTTTTTTTTACTCATTTTCAATGTTCTTGTTTTAGATATCGTGTGTCCTCCCGGCTGTGACTGTGCGGGCTGTGAATTTGTTTGTGACACCATCGACATACCGCCCTCAGAAAATCTTCTTGTGCTTTCTCTGTAAGTAAACTAATAAATACTAAACGTGTCCGCTCCTCCCACATATACACCGACCCTGAGATGTAAATTGAGGAGTTTTGTTAAAATTTAAAAATCAAGTTAAGGGAACCTTATTTGGGTTTGAAAGGAGTTGATATGGTTGCGTGCAATCCCTCCCTCCATCTGTAGTAAAACAAGTTCCCAAAATATGTTAGAAAAAAGTTGCATAATTTAAGGCGATTACATTTTATTGGTCTTCAGTTAAATTTAGATTCTGAACAGTGATAGACTGATATGACAAAATTATTGAAAATGGTTTGGACAACAGCCGACCCCCTTCCCTCCCCCCCCCCACTTCCTTCTCATCCCCTTCTTTCCAATCCGAAAGGCTGATTATACACCTACAACCTAGTTACACTGTGCATGTTAAATTCGGACGGTAAAGATGGTGCAAGGCTATGCATTTTCTCACAGATTTGGAATTTTTAAATTCAAATCGGCATTTTGTTTACAAAATGTCTCGCCCACCCACACCACCTGAATGTTTCTATGAAATGAAGATCTGAATTTCTGAAAAAATATGTAAGGTTAACCTGATTCGGAAAAAAAATCTGAAAATCTTAGGGCTGTCAGTCCTTTTCGTGGAACGAACTTTTAATGTGTAAGAACCTTATTTTCGCCTTGGAATGTTGTAACTTCTTTAATCCGCAAAGCACTATTTATCAACTGTGTCATAAACACTCATTTTATAGGTCTATTAATTCTATTCATTATTGCATTTAGTGTACACTGCAAATACACCGGACGCCTGACGCGTCTTTTCAGTGTTTTGTTTATTGCTATCATTACGTAAAAGTGTTCAAATTATGCACGCGTGTGTTCCTTATCAGGATTATAGATGTTTGATATCTTAAGATTAGCGTTATTCTGAAGGCCCAGATTTGTTATACCCCAAATGAGACATTTCTCCCCAAATGATCGTGGAGGTGGGGACATGGCAATTGACCAGTTTGAAACCTAGGTGGCGCTCTCTATCGGTTACATGCCAATTATATGTAAATGTGTTCAAAATACAACACGTCTGTGTGTTCACAATTGTAGGTTTGGTGTTCAAAATTGAACACTTAGTGTTTATCAATTAGAGCACCAGTGTTCAGCTTAAAACTATATCTATTACATTTAGATGTTTAAATTGGTATTTTATTCTTGAACACCAGAATTTGCAATGTAGTGTCCACACTTCAAACTTAAAAAGTAAATGAGTTAGCCTAAATGTTTTTCTCAATTTCTTGCATTTAAAAAAAATTAAAAAAATCATTGTGCAAATACATGTTAGGTATACAAATGTTCTGATTATTCTGTTCTATACTCAATCCATACGGCTCGTATATTCCCATTACAATGACATAGAAAGATAAACTTTCTCCCTTGATCTGTTGATGAATTATATACGTCTACCTTTTACATGTGCCGCAAATATGTTTTCTCAAAATCCTACTTTTATCTCATGCAATCGTGCCTATCTATTTCTTCTACGAACAATATAAACATAATGATGGAATCTTGAATTAACCCTTTGTAAGAGACCGCGTTCATATCGGCAACAAAAAACACTCAAAAAAAGAAAAGAAAGAAAGAAAAAGGTCTTTCAAAAACTGTTAATGTGTAAGGGCCTTTATATTTTCTAAGCCTCCGCTATAGAATAATCTAACTTCATCAATCCGCAGCAAACTGTCAATTGCATGGAAACCCATTTATGCATGGTTTTGTTTAGCTTTGCATTAAGTCCAGGCTTCAGAATTTAAGAGGTGTTTGAAAATGAGTTGACCTGCACGGAGATGGAGAAGGTCAGTGGCTAAGGAGTAAATTCTTGTTTTCGAAAGGTGCCGGTTTCGATTCCCGTCGTTCCTTGAGCAAGAAACTTTACTCTACTTACTTCCGTCCTCTTAGATGTGAAATGAGTACTAGCACTGCTGAAGAGTTCATCTGTGATAAACTCGCATCCCGTCCAGGGAGAGTCATGTATTCTTATCCGCTTGCGCCATTGAAACCAAGGATAAGCACCGGATCTATAGCTCGGAATGATTTAGCTTTAGCTTAGTTACACAGTTTTCTCAAGTTCTTGCATTTTGGAGATTAGTATGTTATTCCATATGCACAACCTCAGTGATGTTATGCATAAAATGCTTTTATCCTTCTATCTTTTAACATTACGTCCCTTTTTTTGCGTTGTGACGAATGTCATTTGTGTAGTGACGAATGTCAGTGACGAATGTCAAAACTGAAATGATCAATTTCGTATACTGACAAATGCTCGGAAAATTTTGAAGCTTGATGAAATAAAAGTTGATAAACGTATTACATAGTTATATATATATATATATATATATATATATATATATATATATATATATGTATATATATATGTATATATATATATATATATATATATATATATATATATATATATATATATATATATATATATATATATATATATATATATATATATATATATATATATATATATATATATATATATATATATATATATATATATATATATATATATATATATATATATATATATATATATATATATATACATATATATATATATAGATGTATATATATATATATATATATATATATATATATATATATATATATATATATATATATATATATATATATATATATATATATATATATATATATATCATTAGAGAGACAAAATGCTAATCTTTTCACAATGGTACTTACAATAAAGATATTGTAAGCAAAATCTTATTTCATGAAGCTTCAAAGACATTCGTCAGTATGCGGAAATAATATTTCAGTATTTAGCGCCGATTTTCGAATTTCCTATATAAGACATTATCAGTATGCGGAAAGAGGGCCGAGTACGTCTGACTCATAAACCAAACATCCTAATGTGTAATGGATACAACTTTCTCTCGTTATGAATAATTCTAATGTTTTACATGTCTCTCTAATAAACACACTCTCAGAATCCAAATTTTTCGTATGCAATCGTGCGTTTTTCTTCCAGGAACATCATGGAGGTATGAACAAACGACCGTATGAACAAACTCAGAAGATCTAACATAAAGGCAATAAAACACTAATAATGATATACAAATAAAGTTCGCCTTCTGTTCATTCTCGAAATAACTTTGAATTTGGCTTTAATCAGTAAAGAAAGAGATCTGCATTTTGGTAGGAAATTTGTGCGAAACTTGAACGGCTTTTAATACTACCCGGGGGTGCTTTATAAATATATACTAGATTATTATCGTTCATTGTTCAAAAGGGAAGAATATTTGTTGATGTATGTTGTTTGATTTGCCCTTAAACTGCTGTAATCATTTTTGACAATCATCTAAAATAACCAAAACAATAAATAGAATAACATGAGATAACTGACTAAAGTCTTGCGAGTTTTGGAATAATGCACAATTACAAAAATAAATGAGCTTCTGGAAAATATTCTGATTTTTGTTTTGATCTATTCATATACATATAATTACAGTTTCATAACAAAATCCAAACTGCAAATTTCACAGATATATTATCCACAACAGATCAATATACTTTATGCCTCCATATATCACAGACAACTTAAGGGGAAAACTCACTTGAATATTCATATTAAGCAGAAAAATGCTATACCTTGAGTGCTGGATAAGTATTTGATTCTTTAGGGACCCTAAAAATACGCCCTTACTTTTTGGTCTAGTGTTCTTTTAAACTTCATTTTGTACATGAAAACTGGAATAAACATATTTTAGTTTCTTTAAAATCAGTGAAATGATCTTAATATTTAAAAAAAAGTAATGAGCAAATTACACATTTTCTAAAGCATATATTTCGTTCGAATTAAATTTGAAGGGAGTCATGTCGACAGTTTATGCTAAGTAGTATGTTCCTGGTTTAAAGTCACGTACAAATATATACGTAAAATGATGTATATAGGACGATATATATTTAGTCCTAAAATCGAAACAAGCAAAGCGCAACAATTAAGACAAAATAACATTTTATCACTTTGGACGCAAAACAGGTCAATGAAGCTTTGAAAAATTAGACAAAAAGACGCACTTGCGATTATAGGTCTAGCCCACCAGTAAGTTACAAAGATCTGACCGAGCTACGTTATTTTTCAAAGTACAGAAAGGAGCACAACCGCCATTTTAGGCTGAGTAATAAATCTCTGCACTTACAATTGTAAGCTTATACGTAGCATTTTGTAAAAAGGACGTAATATTTAGCCCAAAAATCGGTTCAAGCAAAGCTCAACCTTGAGCATACATGAGCGGTAAGAAGCTGGCCTACTTTAATACTTTAAAGAAGGACAGATAACCTTATAACATAATCAACGAATCAAAGACTTTATTTTTATAATCTATGGACAGGTAGCAACAATGTGAGCTTAATCAGTCCGGAAGAGGGCTACATTTAGAAACCCAAAAAATACCTGAAATAATAGACGTCCTGCAGCCGTTTTCTTCATATTTTGCGATAAAAATGTTCAGAAACATTAAGTGAGGAAACATTTTGTCATATTTAATGTAATATTTTGCGATGTGTAATTTTAATGCTTAAAATATGAAATCTCAACAACAAAGTTATACTGTAATTTTTATCATGGCTGTTTCGCGCAACAAACCCTATAAATTTTTCTGATTTTTCCCACATTTAAAAAACGGCGTGGTAAATATATAAAAAAGAGAGTGGATAATATTTAGCCATGAACAGTCCAGTTTGTACCCCCGATCAGGAGAACAGTTTTGTTCTCCCGATCAAACGATCATTTAAAAAGTATCCCACAATGCATTTATACAAATTTAAACTTTGTATAGGAATAACGTAAAAATGAGACACATTTCGAACGCGGGGAACTCAACCACTGCAAAGGCTTCAAATTTTTCTTCACGATTTAAAACAATGGCATATGTTTTATCTAATCACCGTGCGCTTTAAAATTCACCGTGCAGTTTTAAAAAAATGAAAAAAAGTGATGAATTCTTATTACGTGTTAGGCAGGCACGCTGTAACAAGGCTTTCAAAAATTATGAGAAATACCTCGAGGATTTGTAAAACTATTTAGCAATAAATGCCTAATAGTAACAAAGTTGTTTTAATTTCGCAAAATTGAAGACAAGTAAAGCAAACTTTGTTACAAACCTTCAATAACACAACTGATAAGCGTCTATGATTAAAACTTCACAATAAAAATGGCTGCTTCCATATATCACTGTGGGCTGAGTTCGCATGCTTGAGTCTTTCAATAGGGGGACTTATTGCGTCCCCCGATCGGCGGTACGAACCGATCTTATGAAAGCAATTAAGGTTCATCACGGAGTTTTAAGTTTCGCGAGGCAAATACATTTTGCGCAGAAGTATTTAATTTTTGGAATTTGTAACTCAACATCAGGTTTTAATGTTTGTATAGCAAAGCATCATGCGAAATATCACAAAATGGCATTGTCATTGTTACAAAAAGTTTCTAATTCAGTCTGGGAGATACCCTATAAACTGGGTCTCTTAAAGCACACTATAAATAAGACCTTATTTATAATCCGTGGCTTCGTCATTTGCGCTAACAGTAAAGTTATATAGATTTCTTTAAAATGTTTATAACCCTTGTGTTTTGTCATGAAACTTCCACTTTCATGTAGAACATGAATATTTAAAACTTTGCACTGTGTCAAAATTTCTATCGTGCTATTTTCTCAGAAAACACAACAGAAATTGTTCACTAATCTGCAAAACAGTCTTTGATATATGCGAGATTTGCGTATTGGCTTCGGCATACAATTGTCCGGTGTCATCACCCATCACCGCGGGTTTTACAACGCGTACGTTTAGCGTTATCTAGTTGTCTAAATCTGACTGTGCATAGCGATATATCACTAGCACTGTTGGGTTTTATCTATAACATTCTTGGAAAACATTTTGATTAGCGTTTAGCCTACATTATTCATTTTTTTGAGTTTTGAAAAGAAAAGATTGTTCAATATTAAATGTATTGTTTGTATGGAGAAAGGAGATAATCTTAAGAGAAATTTACCTAACGTAAATCCTTTTAAAACCAGTGTGCTGTAAGGTATACTATCAGGATGGAAGGTAGATCACAATTGCCCACGCTTTTTCACTATAATGACGTCTGTACAGCAGTTTATTACCTATCTTTTTCACCTACTCTGATAAACTTGCGGAAAATGAAACAATGAGCCTTCTGTCTGAGCTGATCGTCACTTGTCAGTAATATCCGACTGTCTCAAACAATGACAATAAACAGACAGTGATAACACGGACAACAGTAACAGAATTGTGCACAGTGCACACTGCATAATCCAACGAGCCTTTGCCGAAGTTACTGTATGCTGTGGTGCCTATGCTGCAGTTTATTACCTATCTTTTTCACCTACTCTGATAAACTTGCGGAAAATGAAACAATGAGCCTTCTGTCTGAGCTGATCGTCACTTGTCAGTAATATCCGACTGTCTCAAACAATGACAATAAACAGACAGTGATAACACGGACAACAGTAACAGAATTGTGCACAGTGCACACTGCATAATCCAACGAGCCTTTGCCGAAGTTACTGTATGCTGTGGTGCAATATAATGCACGACTGTCTTGATTAAACCACTACTCTTTCTTTTAAATTAAGCGTTTTTGTGGATATTATTTTATCATGAAGTTTCTAATTATCTTCTTATGCGTTTTTGTGTTCGCATTTATAACAACTTAGCCGATTTGGCAAAAGAAATATTGGACCGAAGAACCGCCTGCACAAAGACTAACCACAATAGCTGACGTAGCAGTCGAGGCCAATGCGCTAATACCATAGTCCATTTTTGTTATCTTTCATATGGCCCAGTTTATAGGGCAACTCCCGGACTGTAATTGAAGGTACCTTTT
Organism: Chiridota heheva; assembly: GCA_020152595.1. Lineage (NCBI taxonomy): Eukaryota > Metazoa > Echinodermata > Holothuroidea > Apodida > Chiridotidae > Chiridota > Chiridota heheva. Next base: position 1,393,893 of record JAIGNY010000483.1, read on the forward strand.
AGATCCTTATTCTTGGAATAATTGGAAGAAGATATGTTATAAACCATGAATATAAGCACAAAGTTGCTTCAAAATCGGTTACAATCTAACCATTTTACAGCAATTTAATTTAATGCCTTATCATAAGAAACAACGCAAAATTGTCTTAGAATTTAGCGTAGAATATTGTATAAATGACGTAATAGTTACGCTAAAATTAAAACAAGCAATGCATTACACCGCAAGATTACAGAAAGAGAAGCACCACAAGCTAATATATGCCAAGAATAGAAAAATTAAGCCAAAAATTAATGTCATAAGTGCAAAAATTAAGAATAAGCTTTGACATACATGAGCTATAAGCAGCTGGCCTGCTTTAACATGATTAAGGACAGAAAACATTCATTGACAAAATCAACGAGTTGATCTTAAAGAAGATGTTAAATAAACATTTGAATAAGCTTTCATTAAAATCCAATAACAATTGCTATAAATGTGAGGGATGAAGACGCCAACTTTCTATAGTAGACTTACTACACCAATCATTTCTACACAGATACGACAGGGCTTTACTCTTTGATATCTCCTTTACAAATTATGATTTTTGAACGCTTTCTTCACCGTTTTGTTACTTTCGAAGTCTTCTTATATATAAGATGGACTTACTTGATCCCTAAACTAATCCTTTAAGGATATGAAATATTGAAGTAGATTTTTTTTCAAAATTGTGTTTGTTTATTGTCCTCTTTCATATAAAATGAATAATACGGAAGCACAGAAGTGTCAAATTATTTGTACTTTTTCTTAAATTAAAACGCTGTAATCTAAATTTACTCTTTCACTTTTTCACTTTTTCTTAAGCTCTTACGTTGTTATAATCTTAAATTCACACTTTTTTTTCTTTATAACTTTTGCATAAGATAAATTCACGATTTTTCTTCAAAATTTTGTTTGTTTATTGTCCTCTTTCGTTGTAATCTCAATTTCACTTTCACTTTTTCTTAAACTTTTTCTTTAATTTAGACTGTATAATCTAAACTCACACTTTTTTTAATTCATACTTTATAATCGTAAATTCCTTATCATTTTATTTCAATGCACACTTTATAATCTTAAATTCATACTTTTATTTTCCTTTTAAAATTCACTCACTACTCTTTATTAAATTCACATTTCTAATTTTTCTTAAATTTACACGATATATCTTGAATTCACATTTTTAAAAATTCATACAGTATAATCTTAAATTCACTTTCGCCTTTCCTTTAATTAACATTTTCACTTTTTCTAAAACTCACACTTTATAATCTTAAATTTACACGTCTTTCAATTTTTCTTCAATCCACACGGTATCATCCCAAGTCCACATGTTGTAATTTTAAATTCACACTTAAATTTTTCTTAAATTCACACGTTTTAGTCTTAAATTCACACTTTCAATTTTGCTTAAATTCACGCGTTGTAATCTAAATTCACACTTTCACTTTTTCTTTAATTCACACTGTATAATCTGAATTTCAACTTTTTCTTTAATTCACACTGTATAATCTGATATTCACACTTTTTCTTAAATTCATACTTTATAATCTTAAATTTTCTATCATTTTTTTCAATGCACACTTTATAATCTTAAATTCACACTGTCACTCTTCTTTTAAAATTCACGCACTCCTTTTTTTAAATTCACACTTTCACTTTTTCTTCCATTCAAAAATTGTAATCTTAAGTTCACATTTCAATTTTTATTAATTTTTACGACATAATCTTAAATTCACTTTTCCGCTTTTTCCTAAATTTACACGATATTATCTTGAATTCACATTTTCATAAATTGATACGGTTTAATCTTAAATTCACTTTCGCCTTTCTTTAAATTCACATTTTCACTTTTTCTTAAACTCACACTTTATAATCTTAAATTTACACGTATTTCAATTTTTCTTCAATTCTCACGGCATCATCCTAAATACACATGTTGTAATCTTAAATTCACACTTTCTTCTTAATATCATACTTTATGATATTAAATTCCCATATCACCTTTTTTTCAATTCACACTTTATATTCCTAAATTCAAGCTTTCACTATTTTCTGAGATTCACTCTTTCACTTTTTGTAGGTAGGTTCACACGTTTTAATCTTAAATTCACATTTTAATTTTTATTTTATTTTACACGGAATAATTTTAAATTCACATTTTATTAGAGTTAGACTTTATTATTATTCTCAATTCACATTCACAAGCTATAATCTTAAATTCACACTTTCACTTTTGTCTTTAATTCACACGGTGTAATCTGAAATTCACACTTTCACTCTTTTTAAAATTCACTCACTCTTTTTTTAATTAAAACACGTTTACTTTGTCGTAAGTTCACACGTTGTAATCATAAATTTGCGCTTTCACTTTTTCTTACATTCACAAATTGTAATCTTAAATTCACATTTTCAATTTTTTTAATTTACGCAGTATAATCTTATTTTCACATTTTCACTTTTCTTAAAGCTACACGGTATTATATTTACTTCACATTTTCAGTTTTGATCAATTAACACTTTATAATCTTAAATTCACACGTCGTAATCTTAAATTCAAACTTACACTTTTTTTTTATATTCACACGTTGTAATCATCAATTCACAATTTTGCTTCATCTTCAATTCCTATACTATTATCTTAAATTCACACGTATTTTACTTTTTCTTAAATTCACACGGTATGATTATAAATTCACGTTGTAATCTTAAATTCACTTGTTGTAATCTTAAATTCACAATTACGCTCTTTTTGATCAATTCTCGCACTATTATCTTAAATTCACACGTCTTTCACTTTTCTTAATTTCACATTTTGTAATCTTAAATTCCTTTTTACTTTTTCTTCATATCACATGTTGTAATCTTAAATTCACACTTTCACTTTTTCTTAAATTTACATGTTGTAATTATGAATTCACTTTTTAAAATGTTTTAAAAATTCACACGGTATAATCTTAAATTCATTCTTAGGCTTTTTCTTAAATTCCAACAAGATAATAATAAATCACAAGTTGTAATCCTAAATTCACACTTTCACTTTTTAATTTCACACGTTATAATCTTAAATTTACAATTTCACTTTTTCTTAAATTCTTGCTCTATTATCCTAAATTCACACGTCTTTCACGTTTTCCTAAATTCACACGGTATAATTATGAATTCACATGTTAAAATCTGAAATTCACATGTTGTAATCCTAAGTTAACACGTCTTTTAATTTTTGTAAATTCACACGGTAAAATATTAAAATCACAATTTTACTTTTTCTTAAATTCTCACACTATCATCTTAAATTCACGTCTTTAAATTCTTCTTAAATTCAAATGTTTCAATCCTAAATTACAATTATTATTTTTTCTTAATTCGACACGTTGTAATCTTACATTCTCATTTTCATTTTTTTTCAAATTCACATGGTATAATATTAATATCACACTTTCACATTTTTCCTAAATTCACAAGTTGTAATCTTAACTTTACCCTTTCACTTTTTTCTTCAATTCAAATAAAAAATGACTGAGTGACATACCTCTTCTGCAATAGAATTTGAAAGATGCGTTATTTACACCTTGACAATAGTAAGTAGCTTAATAATGTTACATTAAAAAAAAAGTGAATCCATACTCGATCAACTCAGGTAAACTCACCAACAGGGCCGGTGTCACAGTGAATTTGGACCCTCTAGTGAAAAATAAACCTGTCCAAAAGCCTAGTGAATTCGGATACTAGGGTCAAAAATCACCAGTAAATTTGGACCCTACCCTTTTATTATAGTGATAAATGATCCACCTCACGATTTGAAGCGTGTGCACAAGGCTTCTGCTGTTGTAGTGGCGCTACACTGGAATGTTTGCTGGTGTTTTAAACGTTACCTCCAACACCAGCATGCAGAGTTTCCATGATGAAGAGTTTTCTTGGTCTATTCTTTAAAAAAATAATACTTCCACATCAGGGTTAATAAAATATTTCTTACAGTTTTTTAAAATTTGCTTTGTCCTCTTTTGAGACCGAAGAGGGATAATTCCCCAATCTCAAGAATTACCCGGGATGGGCACTTCCATATGTGAGTTATATATATACATGTTCCGCAAGAGCAGTTGCCTTTTTTTCTTCAGAATTGTCTAAGTGCAGGTATCAACAATCCGATCTCTCATACTGTTAGTCTAAAAAAATTGCATATTTTCATACTTCAGGTATCAAAAAAAAGTACTATGTTTGTACTGCAGGTATCACTTATTTTTATACTACAGGTATCAAAACAAAACCATAAACTGTCATACTGCAATTACCACAAAAATCTCTCATACTGCAGTCCATTTTGAAATTCTGGGCAAAACACAGAATATACGTGCCACTTTAGTATTAAAGTGCCCTCCCCCCCTTCCCCTCCCATCGGTAAGAATTTCTTGACCATTTTAAGTCATCCATTGCTGTCGTTGTGATCAGTTAAAGTTAATCGAAAATTGAAAGCTAGTATTTTGACTTTGTCGACACTCGCTTTAAAAAGCATGCAAATGTACGGAAAAAATATTTCTAATCAAGGGCAAGACTGATTCTCTGCCACTGAAATTCATAAAGCACTCTTATTTTACTTAATTTTGATCCTAGGGTCAGAATTCACTCAGTAAATACAGACCCTGGGGTCATGTTCTAGGAGAGTCCAAATTCGCTGTGACATCTGTCGGTACTATTAAGCCGAGTGGACTTGACCCAATACAGTATCTTGCTCTAAGGACACTTTACAGCGCTCGCGACGGGAATAGATCCCGATATCTTTCAGACGAAACAAGTATAAATCTGTAACCACGGAGCCACTTCATTTCAATTGCAAGCACCCTTTGGTACTTGATATAAAACTAATTAAGATGCTATCACTTTTTTGGCCGAAAAGTTCACTTTTTTAATGGACGCAGAACGCAAGTAAGTCGCCAAGTGCTTCATTCACCAATCATCAAAATCTTTAGCAATATTTTCTTAGTTCTCTTTAGTTTTATTGTCAACGAGGTCAAGATTTACTACGGACCTATCAAGTTATACAAATAACTTATCAAGGGTAAACTTCAGTGTGATCTCTTATCGTTTAAAGCATCTTCACGAATAATATTACATATAAGAAATACAGTGGTGGAAGCCTTGAGGTTTCCATGCAAGAACATAATCAAGCACAATCTAAATTGACGAATATAGAAAGAAATCACTGGGTGGAAGAAAATGTAAATATCATTTTTCTTGGGTGACATATTTCATATAAATAAGATACCTCAGGGAGAACTTTTGTTATCAACAATTACCTTGAAAAGGTCACGAAGCCATATACTGAAACAATACAAGCAAAAAATAATAAATTAGTCGGAATCTGCGCCAATTACTGAAGAATTCTTCTACGTTTGTAGTGCGATGACAGTTCAGGGCCTTCGTTCCAAGGAGTAGGTGTGTATCTTTTGCGGCGGATGTACTGTAAGGTCAAGAGAAGTATTTGAGAGGTTTGGAGGTCGTGCAGTTTATGCTTCGTGCGCATCGCGGAGGTCGTGCAGTTTATGCTTCGTGAGCATCGCGGAGGTCGTGCAGTTGATGCTTCGTGAGCAGCGCGGAGGTCGTGCAGTTGATGCTTCGTGAGCAGCGCGGAGGTTGTGCAGTTTATGCTTCGTGAGCAGCGCAGAAGTCGTGCAGTTTATGCTTTGTGAGCAGCGCGGAGGTCGTGCAGTTTATGCTTCGTGAGCAGCGCGGAGGTCGTGCAGTTCATGCTTTGTGAGCAGCGCGGAGGTTGTGCAGTTTATGCTTCGTGAGCAGCGCGGAGGTCGTGCAGTTTATGCTTCGTGAGCAGCGCGGAGGTCGTGCACTTTATGCTTCGTGAGCAGCGCGGAGGTCGTGCGGTTTATTCATCGTGAGCAAACGTTTCTAGATTTTAGCACGGACTTGGTGTAAGGGAAAAATTGCCTTAATAATTTTCCTTAGTGGTACTTATCCACATGGATGGCTCACATATGTTAATTCATCAAAAGATGTGCTAAAACTTTTTTTGCAATAAAGAATACAAACATACTTGAACTATATGTATAATATAAAAGGGGTTCCCCCATATTGTGCATATTCATATTCATATGCATAGTCATATTCTGCCCCTTCAACTAAGATCTCTTACTTCCACCTGTGGTTTCCTTAATCAATTGTTCTGTACCCCATCCTCATTTCCACACTATATTCATTAGCAGTAAAAATGCATTTGCAAAACGTAAATTATAATTAAGGGTCAAATGCTAGGCCACTCCGTTATTTGTTTTGTTGCTCGGCGTATAGATTTAAGGGTTTCAGTGGCCAAGCAAGTTCATCGTATATGAGAGAGGACATTGCACTGTTAAAGGAAAGGCATCGTCCCATAAATATATTCAAAAGTGAATGCTGTCGTGCTGATAACGTCACTTCCGGTTTTCAATTTTCTCTGTTGATCGCGAGAAATCTGCGATATTATTGATCACAAATCCGCCGGACCGAACATAGGGTTCTACATGTGTAATCGATAACACCACAAATTTCTCGCAACAATCAACAAGCAAAATTGAAAATCGGAAGTGACGTTACCAGCACGACGGCGTTTACTTCTGAATGCGTTTATGGAACGATACCTTTCCTTTAATTGAAACAAACTGACGAAGAAAGTAGTCCACTGAAGTGATCCGTGAAGGAGATATAATTTGTAGAAATGAATGGTGTGGATAATTTACTGTAGACGGTTGGTGACCTCATTGTCACATTCTTCACAACTCTTAGTGTATCAAATTGTACTCTTTTCTGAAATTTGTGTCATTAAACCATTAGTTATGCCAGGTTAGGACAAAAACATAATTTAATTAACTTTAATTTATCCCATGAAGAAAGTTTTATTTTAAAAATGCAAATATTGCTAAAAGTTATCTTTCTCCTGTATCTGTTTATAATACGTAGAAGATTTCATAAAGTGCGTGATTGTCTGTTTGTGTGTGCGTGTGTGTATGTGTTTGTTTGTTTGTGTGGGCGGGAGGGGGGGGGGGGGTGCGTATGTTAATGTGTTTGTGGATGAACCTGTTTAGACCCAACAACCGATGGCATTCGTATGTTTAAACACTTTCAAAGCGATGACACACACAACCGATGATGTTTTCGCTTGCTTTTAGTTCTAAAAATGGCTGTTTTGAAACTATTATTACTAAAACACTACTCTAGTTCAGTATTTTTGCATTTCGGTACGTGTCACCTGTTATATAGGATAAGTTATAAATACGTGTGTAACTTAATTTTCTAATACCGCCATTTCATGTGTGTGCATTGATTGGTCACCACTTATATATGATTATGCCCATGCCATCAGTTGTAGGATCTTCATATGAATGGGTGATTGGTCAGCAGTTATATAGGATTATGGGTATATCACCAGTTTTAGGGTCTAAATGCGTAGTGTATGTGTGGGAGGGAAAGAGAAGGGGGTGAGAGTGGAGGGAGAGACCCAATGAAAGTTATGAATTAAAGTATGCAAAAAGGATTACATAAAGGGTTTGAAATGTCTGCCTAGTCATACATGAAATTTGTCTTTTTTGAAAAGTAAAAGAGCTCTTTCTGAAATTCACGAATTCAAAGATTATTCCACGCAACTAATTAAAGGATTAGTTCAGTGGTAAACATGACTATCTTGTTGTGAAAGAGGACATCAAAAAAAAAAATGGTGCAGAAAGCATTGCAAAATCTTGTTCCGTTAAGGAGATATTTAAGTTTAAAGTTTGATATAATTTCTGTAGAAATGACTGAAATCAGACTAGTTGTCAATATCTCAGGCTCAGATTCCTCAAAATCTTGATGAATTTTAAAGAAAGTTTTTTTTTTATGTTTTCACTATTTAGATTATTTTTGCTCAAGCTTTCTTCAGGTGATATATTATAGATACCCTTCCTAGATTCAGTTTTATTACTTTTTTTTTACAAATCCCATGTTTTTTAAGCCACAAAATCGCAGGACAAAATATGATAGAATACATAAAGATTTTGAGGAATCTGAGGCTAGGACATCACAACTAGCCTGACTTCTGATACCAAACTTTCAACTGAAATATCTCCTTAATGGAATACAATTTTTGAATGCTTTTTTTCACCATTTTGTTTCTTTTGAATTCCTCTTTTATATAAGATGAACATGCTTGACCACTGAATTAACCCTTTAAGGTTTATGTCTAGACGTTCATATACCCTTTGAGCCTTCAAAAGGATGTAATATACATAATATATATATATATATATATATATAATAATGTAATATATATGATATTCTCTTTTTTCCATTACAGAAGCCTTACGTATGCAAAGTTCGAGGCTATATCGCAAGAGGACTTTGTAGATCTTTCACATATTCAGGCAATGTAAGTATTCTTAAAGAAACACTCGGCCAAAATATGAGGCGCAATATTCTGGAGTCTCTAGAATATTCCAACACACTGTTCTTGCACAGAATAGTGTGAAAACTATCAGATATGGAATTGCAAATTAAAGGAATAGTTCAGTGCTTCAGAAGTCCTATTTCATATACGATATACTTGCTTGACCCATGAACTAATCCTTTAATAATTAATAACGGAAATATTCCTCCGTAATTAACCTTTAACTGTAATTAGTTGTGATGAATGCTTATTTTATTTTACAACGATAAAAGTATTAAAATTACAAAAATACACCTCTACTATTTCAAAATTAAAATGAATTAGCAAATTGACGCCCTTACTTTTTAAAGGATTTTTGTAGTGATGGCGTATTTTCATCTTATATGAAACAAAACATTACAGGAAACAACATAGCAGCCATCTTAGCAGTGGCGGCGTTACGGGCGGCATGGGGGAATCTCCCCTGTGAAATCACTGTTCCCCCAGCTTGACCCCCAGACTGTGAAGTGACAATTGTGTCCGATTTATAGGCTTTTGCCCGCCATGAGACAAAATTGCCTCTCTCCCCCATGACCAAAATCTTGGCGCCGCCCCTGCATTTTTGCCCATCAGTTACTCATTTGATCCACCATTTCTGCTAGTATTGTGGCACTGGTGGGCTTTAGGTTACTGTTATTGTTCGCTCTGGGAAATTGTTAAACGCAAAACAAGATTCATTATCAATTTTCATATGATTGGAGGGGAAAATTACTCTCATGGGGTACTTTTATCTTAATCATAGTCGCATTTTCTTATTAAAGTAAATTATAGAAAATATCTTCAAAACTGCCCCGCCACTTGATATAAATAAACATAAAACGATGAAGCCGCCTCTCAGGCTTTACACTCTCAGAGATTCGTTGTCTACCAATGCCGTTGTTGCCATCAATTCAATTGCACCTATACAATTCCTGACAAAAAGTAGTAAGGAACAAACAAATTATGTGTTGCCCAAAAGCTTAATTTTGATAATTACTAAGTAATCCCTTTTTTGTGGGATTCTATTAAAAATGATTTCCCTACGATCTTACTGAATTTGTGTTTTTCAGCAACGGACTGACGGAGAGCCATTAATGTTAATATACAATGCAGCAATTACAGGGTAACACAAATATAACATAGGTTGACAGGTTGTTAGAAGGTTAATCGTAGAAATACTCAGACCAAAAGAGAGATTTCCTGACAAATCTGGCAATATAATCTTTATTTCCTTGAAATGAAGATTGAAAACATTTGATTCCCTGAATTTTGTAGATTGTATTAAATTTTCCACATTTTTTGGTTGGAACGAGAGGGGTGAAGTTCTCGGAGATTGTAACAATTTAGTCTTTTATGTGATAGATTAATGCGCATCTGGACTACACAAATGGAATATTATGTTGCTTATAAAATAAAAGTAGAAAGAATTATATATATATATATATATATATATATATATATATATATATATATATATATATATATATATATATATATATATATATATATATATATATATATATATATATATATATATATATATATATATATATTATGTATAAATATATATATATATGTTTGTTTTTAAAGAAAAGTTATGGTAAGACGTTTATTGTTGTTAATCACAACACATAATCGAAAATAATGATAGTTTTGAAAATGACATAAATTACAAAAAAGTTGATTATAAAAGTATATAAAATATATTCTCATGACATTTTGAAGTCCCTGTGAGCCTCCGACGCACTCTCAGAAAGCTGATGTGCATTGTGTATAAAACAGGGCTATAAAAGCAACAAAATAGTGAGGAAAGTGTTGGATAATCCCATTTTGTTAAGCAGATATGTGATTTTAAATTTCCATTTGGTTTACCAATTAATGGCTGGAATCAGACTGTAGCTGTGGCATCATGTCCTCATTTTGCCAAAAGTCGTTGCAATATCCTGGTGTTTTATTCTAACAGTTGTGACTTCTATGCAGAATCTAGAAAAGCAATAAGGACATATCACCTGTAAAAATATTGAAGAAACAAACTTTCCAATTTGTAAGAAAATTATCTTAATTTTCCACATGCCAATATTGTGCCCTGACATTGCTACTCGCAGCCCCCACTCAATATTTCTTAAATAGTGTACACGCTGCGTCATTCTTTTCCCCGGAATAAATTCCATACGTACGTACAGTACGTACAGTGTATGTGTAATTGTACGCTGTATGTATGGAGTGTGTGGACAGTGATGAATGAATTTTCGGTGGCCTTGAGATGTTCGATTTTCCAACATGTGGAAAATTAGAACATCGCTGATGTAAGGGCGCGAATCTTTCATGATAAATATATGCCTACTGCTAATTAAAAATAAATACAAATATCTTATTTGAAGTTCATCTACACAGTAAACGTATTTTGGCCTCATACATTATTTGTACATGATGGCCTCCATTGCATTAAATTTCATTGCAATACAAATCCATTGCATTTTAAGTATGTTAGTGATATATAAAATCAAGGTTTCACCGGAATAATCATGTTTTCATACTTTTGATGTGCAAAACATTACCTAATTCATCGACGTGACTTTTTTTATTATATTTTCAGAAAGTTTATAAATAGTGAGATTATGTCGGTACCAACAAACTTTCTACCAAGGCTGTCTGAGCTCCGTGGAGTGTGAGTATGATGCTTGTTCCTCATTTTATTTTTCAAGTACATTATTTCGCAGTATTGAAGTAGACTATTTATATGGGTAATCCCCTTCCCATTTTCAAACTCGGAGAGAAAATTTAAAGATAGAAATAAAAAAAATACAAAACTAATGAATTTGAAAGAAAATCGAACATTAACGAGCTTTGTAAAATTTTCTGCTGTGAAAATCGTAAGTTACATTAAGTTTGAAAATTTAAAATCACAAATCCAAACGATTTAGCTCATCGTTTGAAACAAAAAATAGTAGCGTTAAGATCATGCTTCTAACAAAATCAGATAATTTTAAATCAGTGTTTAGAATAGCCGGAAGTTGGTAGATCTTTATTTGGAAAGATCATAAATTGGTAGATCGCCATTCGCAATGATCGGACAATGGTTAATCTTCATTAGAAAAGATCGTTAATTGACAAATCTCTTGCAAAAAATAATTTGTTTAATTGATTATCTTCTTGTTTATTTTGAAAGTAACTATTCGCCATTGAAGACACGATCAACAGATCTTCATTTTGATAGGTAAGGAAATGGTAGTACTTTAATCGAAAAGATATAAAAAAGATAGATCTTCAATCTGAAAGATCACTGAATGGTAGATCGTCATTTTGAAAGGTAGGGAAATGGTAGAATCATAATACTATTGATCATGATACTATTGATCATAATACTATTGATCATAATACTATTGATCATGATACTATTGATCATAATACTATTGATCATAATACTATCTATAGATCATAATACTATTGATCATAATACTATTGATCATAATATCATAATTGATCATAATACTATTAGATCATAATACTATTGATCATAATACTATTGATCATAATACTATTGATCTATTGATCATTAATTATTGATCATAATCATAATACTATAGATCATAATACTATTGATATTGATCATAATATCTATTGATACTATGAGATCATAATTATTATACTATTGATCATAACTATGATCATAATTATCATAATACTATTGATCATAATACTAATCATATCATAATACTATTACTCATTGATCATTTATCATAATACATAATACTATTGATCATAATACTATAGATCATTATTGATCATAATACTATAGATCATATTGATCATAATACTATTGATCATAATACTATTGATCATAATACTACTAGATCATAATACTATTGATCATAATACATAATACTTGATCATAATTATCATAATACTATATCATAATACTATTGATCATAATACTATTGATCATAATACTAATTATTATAATACTATTTATCATAATACTATTTATCATAATACTAATTATCATAATACTATTTATCATAATACTATTTATCATAATACTATTTATCATAATACTATTTATCATAATTATATTTATCATAATTATATTTATCATATTACTATTCATCTTTTATTCTATTAATTTTGAGATTTTTTTATTGCAAATTCCTTTAACAACAGCAAGATATAGCATAAAAGACGAAAGCTTTATTCTACTATTCATCTTTAGATGAATAGTACATTAATTTGGAAAGATAGAGAAATGGTAGAACTGCACTCGAAAAGATATGAAAAGATAGATCTGCATTCTAAAAGATCATTTTAGAAATCAGTGCTACTGAATTATTTTCTTCTTCTTTTGAAAGTGGTTACACCTTTCTCTTTAAAATGTTCTTTCTCCTTAAAGTTTTACTGGGACTCTTCAGCTTACTTTGTTTTTATGCCGTTCAGTACTTGTTGTTACCTGTCCATTGATTTTTAAGTTTAGAATTATCCTAGAAATTGCATGTGCTCAATTATAAAATTTGAAAGGGTATTACCTCAATTCTTTTTATAGAAAATATGCAGTAAAATTGAGTTTCTCTGGGACTCTTCATCTTACTTTGTTTCTATACCTTTCAGTTTTGTTCTCTTAAATTACTTTGATATAACTTCCTGTTTCAGGCACAATGTGACCTTTGTAGTCGACGTGAAGATAATCATTCGATCGATGAACAGTCCAGTTCGTACCCCGATTGGGAGTATAGTTTTGTTCTCCCGATCGGGGGATCCTTTACAGAAATATCTCACACTGCATCTATCCACATTCAAAGCTTGTATAGGAATAACATAAGAATCAGGCACATTTCGAGCGCGGAGAAGTCAACCACTGTGAAGGGTTCACATTTTGATTCACGATTTGAAATAATGGCATTATTTTTTCACCGTGCGCTTTTAAAATTCACCGTGCGGTTTTCAAGAAATTTGAAGAAAAGTGATGAATTCTTATTATGTGTTACTGTTAGGTAGTCGCGCTTTAAAAAGGTTTTCTGAAATTATGAGAAATAACTTGGGGATTGGTGAAAATTATTTGGCAATAAGTGCGTGAGAGTAACGAAGTTATTTTACTTTTGCGAAATTGAACATGAACAAAGCAAACTTTGTTACAAACCTTCAATGAAACGACTTATAAGCGACTATTACTGAAACTTCACAATACAAATGACGACTTCCATATATCACTGTATGCTCAGTATGCATGTTTGAGTCTTCTGATCGGGGGACTTCTTGAGTCCCCCGATCGGTTGTACAAATCGAACTGATAAACGAATGAATGAATGAATCAATCAATCTTCTTATTTTCAGCATTTTTGAGTATAACAAGATCGATTCAAAGACGATGCCTTCAGACTTTTTCTCAAGAATGGATAAGCTGATTTGGATGTAAGTACAGTTTCACATGATTAGCACAAACAGCGTATTCTTACACGTGTATGGAGGTGAAAATGCAGCATTAACTTATTTGAAGTAAAATAAGTAAAAACCTCCATCAAAATCGTCTTAAGGTTGACAACGTTTTCAGGTTTTTCAAATTTTCAGGCGTCGACCTGGATTTTCATGTTTAGTATACTTGTTTTACATTTCGTTGCTTTAGCATCCTTCTTTAGTCCTTCGCTGTTTTAACTGTTCAAAATGCTTGGTTTATTATTCGTTGTTTAACATGCTTGCTTAGTCTTTCGCTGTTTTATGTTTAGTATAATTGTTTTACATTTTGTTATTTTAGCATCCTCCTTTAGTCCTTCGTTGTTTTATCTGTTCAGTATGCTTGTTTATTATTAGTTGCTTTAGCATGTTTGCCTGATGTTCCGCTGTTTTAATTGTTTAGTATGCTTGTATTATAATTCGTTGCTTTAGTATGCTTGTTTTAACATTCGTTGTTTTAACTGTTTAGTATGCTTCTTTTATCATTCGTTGCTTTAGCATGCTTGTTTTATCCTTCGCGGTTTTAAGTGTTTAGTATGCTTGTTTTACCATTCGTTGTTTTAGCATGCTTGTTAGTCCGTCACTGTTTTAACTGTTTAGTACACTCTAAAAAAGGAAAGGTCAAATTTTTGACCATAACTTGGTCAACTCTGCACCGAACCAACTTTGGTCAAATTGAACAACAAATTTGACCACAATATGGTCAAAATTGTCCATAATTATCATATTATGATTAGTTTTGACCACGTTATTGGTTGTTTAATTTTGACCACCATTAGTTCGGTGCAATGTTGACCATTTAATGGTCAAATCTGACCATTCTTTTTTTTAGAGTGTATGCTTGTTTTATCATTCGTTGCTTTCGCATGTTTTATAGTCTAACGCTGTTTTATTTTAACAGTACTAAAAGAGGAAGGATCATCAATCCAATACTGAATATTGGTTAAAAATACACTGTAGCATTCATGCAAACTTGAAACAAGTGTTTCTACTTTAGCTAGTTTTAATGTAGTGCCACAAACGTGATAAACAATACATGCTTCAAAAGGTATATAAGAATCGTGCATCACATGAAATAAACATCATTGGATATATAGCTTTGGGGTATTTAATACCCGGACAATATTCAAAATCGTTTCAATATTTCCTTTTGAATTTACAAACAATTTTATAATTGAGATTGTCATTTTGTTTTTAAATATTTTGACTTTTCGATTATAAATTATATCGCTTTATATACAGAATGCCGGATAAAAGTCAAGTTTGTAACCTTTGGGGACAATATGATGTGGTGATATTTACAACTCATTAGAGTCAGCTTTACTTGAAGTGTTATTGCACGAAATGTTATAGAGACCTTTATGCACCAACTGTTAATTGTTCGTACCTTATTAGTTTTGCTTCATCTGTTAAGGATTGAATATACGTCACATTATGAAAGCGAAATAAAAGTGGAAACCCAAATAGGTAGTCTCCTTGAAAATTTGTGATGGGTAACTCTCTTAATTTGTAATGGGTAACTCTCTTAATTTGTAATGGGTAACTCTCTTAATTTGTAATTGGTAACTCTCTTAATTTGTAATTGGTAACTCTCCTAATTTGTGATGTGTAACTCTCTTAATTTGTAATGGGTAACTCTCTAATGGATTAGTTCAGTGGTCAGGCAAGTTTATTGTTTGTTAAAGAGTCTTTAATAGATACAAAATGGTGAAGAAACGTTTAAAGCTTGGTCTTATTTGTGTTTAAATGACTGGTATGTAAGTTAACTTGGCGTAATAAATAGCGTTAAAAACAAAACATGCTTCAAAAGGTATATAAAAATCGTGCTTCACATAGAAATACTAACGAAAGTGGATGTTATTCACTCGGCAAGGTTTTTTCTCATAATTACTGAACATTTACTCAATTATCACAAAATAAGTGAAGGTGTTTTGTTCCCTATGGCAAAATTTGGATAAAAAAAGAATTATATACAGCAATACAAAATATATTAAAAAATGGCATTGGGGTATATAATACTCAGAAAATATTCAAAATCATTTCATTATTTCCTCTTCAATTTACAAATGATTTCATAATTGAGATTGTCACCTTGTTTTCAAATATTTTGACTTTTCGAAACAGCCATACAAAATGGTGGAAAAACATTTAAAGCTTTGTTTTAAATGTGTTGAAATGACTGGTATAGTAAGTTTTTTTAATTTTATTTTTTTACTCCGTTTATTGACATCTTCAACAACAACAATAACAATTCATACACTTGTAAAAGAAACCTCACATAACGAATAATAACTAATATTCGATTACTTTTTAACATAAGTGAGAGCAGATAATGATATAATGTACAATACAATCAATTGAAAATAATGAGAAAAGCACATATGTGTATTCTGCAACTTCATAGAGTGATAGGTGAATGAAAGAAAAATAAATCGATAAAAACACAACTAAGCGAAAAATTGGCAAAAGCTAGCTGATATAGTAAAAACAATAAATAAAAAGATTACCAATAAAAGGAATGCAAAAAATACACAGTCGTACCTTCCCTCCTTCCATTCACACAAAAAAAAAAAAAAACATTAACGGGGGTAAAGGAATAAGTAACACAATATGACGCTATGAGACGCAATGAAAATCAACCGTCAGAGAATGTGAACAGTACAAAAAGTATACATATATATATAAAGAAAAACAAAGCAATAAATTTCACAGTGTCAAAGTAGATAATTTTTTGGGTTGAGATACACTGGCATAGTAAGTTAACTTGGCGCAATTAACAATAGCCTGGCGGATTTGGGCCATATTTTTATGAATTTGTTCACTTTTTGATAAAAGCCTGAAACTTAACACAGTTGTAGGATATACCATTAGACACACCGCAAATTCAACTCAATTTTTCCAATTTTTCCAATTTCAGCGAATTTTAGCATATAATCGATAAATGTCAAAACTAGCAATGCAGTATTCAATGTAAACTACCTAGAAGTATACATTCAAGTTGCATACATGGTACTACACATGTATGGCACCAGTGGCTGATAGGGTGGGGTCAGCCCCATTCCCCACCCACAAATTTAAACTTTTCGCTAGTTCCAGCATAATATTAATGGAAACGAAGCTTAGCATTCTGACTCAGAATTATAAAATTGTTATTTAAATAATGGTACAAAGGGATGATGCCAACAGTTAATTTGGGAGCCTTGGGAGCTCCCCCCCCCCCTTCCATATTCTTATATACGATTGATCAAATGGTAGCCAATTCTAACATATTACATTACCAATTATGGATGCAAAACTAGAAAATACAGATAACAATATTTGTATATAAAATATTTGTATATTAAATATATAAAATACAGTTTACAATATTTTTACATAGAATATTAATATTGCCAAAATGGTATACAAGCGCGGGAGGTGTAGAGTGGGGCTCATGCAGCAGGGAATCCAGTCCCACTAAAACAATACAAAGCATGTTAAACTTATGTAATATGCTTTTCGATTTCAACCTCTTTTTGCTGAATCCAGCCTATTGAGCATGGAATCCTGACTGCCTGATCCCACCTTGATATCAGACAATCCAATTTTCCTTGATATGTTGCTTTTTAGTTTGTATGAGCAGTCAATCAGACAGTCACATACATATATTTTAATTGTCTCTCAAAAGCAGTGGTTTTTATCACGTATGTTTGACAATTATCGAGTAAAAATGTATTTAGTTATGAGAATTAAATTCAATAATTTTTGATAACCCAGAATCATATTTTAACGCTCGCTTCAGTAATACAAGTTATTTCATTCTTCGACGCCTAAACGTTTTTGGGGTGCTAACCAACATACGATGAACAGCCACATGGCTTGGTTCTTCTTGTAAAACAGGTGCTCTAAATGGTATTTTTTAAAATCTTGTATATATCTTATAATCAGGACAGCGATCTTAAGTGCTTGTTGCAATTTATTCCATCTGTATATGAGATTTATTTCATGATACGACTGTTTAATGATATATGCTTAATTTCTGTCAATTTAAATCAAGTTAAATTACTGTGTGATAAGTAACATACCTTTTGTGCAAATTGTCTTAATGTACAATTGTCAAATACCAAACTTTGACCTCATGTTATGAATATTAGTCTATAGGTATAGTCAGATGGGCCAAGTTGAAGCTGATAACGTGCACACAGAAGTAGTTTGTATGTGGGTGTATATGTATGCAAAATCATTATGCTAATTGTCCTATCTTCTGAAGATGCACTTATGTATAAATTATAAGGTTTTTAAGGTTAGCATGTTGTAGCAATTATTAGATGGGAATGTTTTGTCATTGTTTTTTAAATTAAATTTAACTGTATACTATCTATTCAAAAGATTTAGAATAGTGCTAAAGTCTTTTATATTGTCAGTACTTCGCATACTTACATCTTTATAAGTTACTTTCAGGTGCAACTTTGCATGTAGAAGCCAAATTGGGGAGCATAGACTCAACACACCTTCGTTATATCATAGTTACAAGATCACGTAGCCCATGAGCCTGGTCCGTCAAAACAAGATACAAAAAACAGGCGATTGAGCGTTGTGTGCATTGTGTCAGAGTACCACGAATGAGGCACTTACAAACCCAAAAGGTCTCAACGCTATACACTATTTGTGGTTATAGGACTCTGGCAGAAAATATTACTCGTTTCAATCAATTGAATGATCTCTTAATACAATTTGACCTTGAAAGATTAGATGTGGAATAGGGTATGGAAATAATTCTCTTAGAAAACAATGCACGGTGGCACAAGTTTTGTTAAGTGAAGCTCAATAATACTAAGCCTAGAAGAGCTGAAAAAGAGTCTTTTCTAGCCATGGTATGCATGATCTTAAATAGGCGATATATAGAAACTCTGTCTGAAAAAAGCCACGTTAACAAAAGTAGCTGGACACTGTTGATCCAGTTTAACAGTACCATGAAATGTGAAGATTCAGAAAAGAAGTACAACTACAAAGAGCAGAAAAAACCACTACCAATCTATATTGGCTTGACTTTGCATGCTAAGACTAAATGAAGGCAACTAGTTGACGATTTTTTCAAACCTGGCTTATCTATATCTTATGACAGAATTATGTCAATTTCAACAAGCTTGGGAAACAACATCTCCAAACGCTTTAAGAATGAAGGTGTAGTTTGCCTTTGAAGCTCCAAACAGATTTGTTCGCACAGCTGCCATCGACAGCATAGACCACAATCCGAGCTCTACTACGTCCAAACATTCATTACACGAAACAGGGATTTCGCTCTTATAGTACCCCACCACTGAAAACAAGGGCACACACCGTGATGCTCTGAATATGAAATTTGATAACGAATCTTTGAACACCAAAATTGTATCTTCACTGCCAGAAATTAAGATATATTTCTTCTGCAATGAAAAAGAAAAACACAGCAGTGGTCCCCGAGGCCAGAACAGAGATAAAAGTCATCTCTCAAGACTTGAAAAATGTCCAAGAGCAAGACCAACGGTAATAAACATTATCTTTATCATCTTTTTTTCACACATAGTATTAAAGCGTTTGACTGCATATTGAAAATATATTTTCCATTTAATAAGGCTTCTCTCAAAAACCATCATGAATGTAAATCTTATCCATAGTGGCAATAGTAAAACGTTAGAACTTAGATACTTGTGGTTACAAAGCTATTTGGTGTTAAATTAAGGAATGTCACTGGATCTAAGATTCCAACGACAAAAAATAATTGAAGAAACTGTCATATAATGTCTCTAAAATTCGCCCATTGTCTATGATGAATAAGGTTCACTAAGTAATTTACTGCTGAAATTTTACATTTAAAGAATAGTGTGTTCTTTTAAAAGTTATGTTATTTGTTAAAAATTCAAAGTTTATGTATTTACCATTTTGACTCTTATTTTTCAATAGATGGCTAGAGAAAGTCACAGAAAAAATATGCAGTGAACATTTTGATGGTGATTAATTCATATCTAGGGCTGCATACCATGCCTCAAAACAGACTCCCTCTTCCTTTATTCCGGCAATATTATCACTTTTGCCTCTTTTCCATGATGAAATTGGTATGCTGCATCTTTCTATGAATGTAATCAGAAGGGATGTAGACCACTTGAACTTTAATCCACGACAAGTGTCAGTGATAACACTAGACCAGCCATTGTATGCCATAGCAAAACAGTTACAATTGACCTGGCCAGCAATTTATGGGGAGGATGAAATTGTTGTCATTCTTGGTGGTATTCAGATCGAAATGGCAAGCTTGAAAGTGCTTGGTGATTGGCTTGAAGGCAGTGGGTGTAGAGAAGTAATTTATCTCGTCAATGTGGCCTCCTCCTGTACAGCACAGTCATTCTTGAAAGTGTCACACGTCACTCGCACGAGGCAAGCGCATACGAAAACTGCCAGCACTATGCACATATTGTTACAAAAATCTTTCAAAGAGTACGCAAACACTGTACAAAGTCATGAGACACCATTAACTTTTATTGACTGGTGTAAGAACAGACAACAACTGTATCCACAGTTTTTTTTTTCTTTTGGTGCACTACGTTGCAATGGGAGCTACTTGTTGTATCGTATGTGCTTTCTATTTGTGAATCCAATTTTAACCTGTACATAGAATGTCTCGACAAGATTACACCCTGGTTCTTTAATCTTGACCATACTAATTATGCCCGATGGGTACCGCTTCATACCAGAGACATGGTTAGCTTGCAAAAGTGTGCTGCGGATATCTGTAAAAAAAATCACAATGACTGTTTTACAGTGCAAAATACTAAACATTGTTTTCTCCGCCATGGCAATTGATCAAGCGCATGAGCAGAACAATGCGATCATCAAAGTTGACGGAGGAAATGTAGGTTTAATTCAAAATCAGGAAGGTCTTCGCAGGTGGATGATAGCTGGACAGGAAATTGCACGGTTAATTACTGAATTTGAGTTTTCTGTTCAGCAAACTTTTGGTCGAAAAGAGCCTTCGACAACGCACCATGATCAAGTTAAGAGTGTACAGGCAAATTTTGCACAAAGTGTCACAAGCCTTGTTAGTGTTTTTGAAGAAATGGGGAATCCTTTTACTGCTGAAAATGCAAATTTTGTTAAGCTCGACAATCATGACATTGCTGATCCATCCGTCATAAATTCAATCCGGAAAATACAACAAATTGGAGAGCAGCAGTATCAACTATATGTTAAAGAAAGGTTACAGAGCAGGACAAAACCGATTTTAGAACCAATCCAAAGAAATCGCTAAACACACTTTCAAATTCGAAGTTGCAGATTTTCTCCTTGAAAAGTGATTGTGCCCTCTTTTCAAAACTATACATAGCATGTGAAACACATGATGGAGACCTAGAAAATTTCTGCCATGAAAACCAAGCAGCTCCACCTTTCTTTCCTCAGATGGGGAAACTTCACCTTGGAACCAAATCAGATCTTATGCCATGCTATGAGAACCATGGAAATCCTCCAGAAGCTTTCCCCGAACTGATGCTGCCATATTTGATGGTGCAGTTCTTGTAAATATCCTTAAACCACTTGCATGTAAGACTTTTTCTGACGCAGAAAAGATTTTTCTGAAATATTTGTCAGCTCAGATGCTTAACTATGAAAGGATGGATATTATATAGGATGCATACATCGATAGCAACTCTCAAGACCCATAGCAGAAGCAGAAGGGGCAAAGAGGTCAGAAGATGTGTAAAGGCAACAACAAATTTGTCCAATAATTGGCAGGAGTTTCTTCGAATTGATGATAACAAGTCAGAGCTCTTTGCATTTCTTGCCAAATTCATTGGAGGCGTGGACATTGGAGACAAAGAAGTAATCACCACAGATGGTACAGGGGTTATATGCAGACCCTTTCGTGGAGTACAGAATTTGGCACCATGTAGTCATGAGGAAGCCGACACACGATAATGATTCATGCTGCAGATGCGCTCTGTCAAGGATATAAGAAGATTCTCATGCAAACAGTCGACACTGATGTTGTCGTTCTTGCAATAGCAATATTGCAGCAGCTGCAAATACCTGCATAGTGGGTTGCATTTGGCACAGGGAAGAATTTTAGTTACATCCCCATCCATGAGATAGCTGTCTCACTTAAACCATCAAAGTCACTATCTCTACCAATAGTTCATTCATTTACAGGCTGTGACACAACACCTACATTCTGCGGCAGAGGTAAAAAATCTGCTTTGGAGACCTGGAAAGTATTCAATGAAGTGACTCCTGCATTTCTTTCCTAGTCCAGCGCATCACAATCACTATATGACGCTTTCTTGAATAATCTAGAACACTTTGTTGTGTTACTATACAACCGAACAAGCTCAACTACTACTGTAGTGTAGATAAAGCTCGTTTGTAGCTTTTCACCCAGAAGGGCAGATCCATGGAATTTCTTTCTCCAACAAAAGCAGCTCTTAATCAACACATCAGGAGAACTGTATACCAAGCAGGTCATTGCTGGGGCCAAGTTTCTTTACGAGCACCAGAACTCCCTTTGCCAAAAGAATGGGAATGGGAGGACGGTCAAAATGGATGGAGTCCGTTGTGGTCAACCCTGCCAGTAGCAAGTAATTCCGTGAACTTCTCAGATGTGGTTGCAAACAAGGACGCCTTGCCAGTTGCAAGTGTGTCAGAGCAGCTATGCAGTGTACTGCGTTATGTAACTGAGGTGGTGAATGTAAAACTATTGCATAGCATGCAGAGGAGTTTCATGATTCTTCATTGTCAAGTGTGTTTGAGGTTTATATTGAACAAGCGCAGTTACCCGGCGTACACAACTGCTGAACAAAGTATAATAATATTTAAAACATTTTGGCCTGCAAATGCGTATTTCTATTAGACATGATTTGTGTCAAGATAATGATGGTTTAATATTCGTTGTTATGGTAATTTATTAAATACAAATATAATTGCTTTATTCATAATTTGAAAAGAATATCATTAGCATTATCACAATAAAATTCAAAGTGTAAATTTGTCATTTTCAAAAAATCTTCATACGTGGTTACCATGACAACTACAATCTATACAGATGTAACTTAAATCAGAGATCTAAAAACGTATCATTAGAGTGCTACTTTATCAGTTGGGTGCATTACAAAGTTGAAATCCTGCTTTATTTTGTAATGGTAAGAAATTTCAATTTTCATTAATTATTTCTCACATTATGATACATTGATATAGTACAATGGCTGCCATGACAACTTATAAACTGATTTATTTCATAACGTTTAGTCTTAGGATGAATACAAACTCATTAAGATCACACATACACTATTTTATTCTTTTCTTTTCCATTTATTTAAGGGGTCTACTCCGAAAATTGGCTAAGTATCCAAAAATTAGCCAGAGTATGAAAAATGATTGCCTTGGCAACCAAAAGTTGAATTTTCGATGGCTCCACATCTAAAATTTATTTTTAGGTCATAATCAACAACTGTGATCTATTTTGCACCAAATCCGCTGGACTAAATTGTTAAAGTATGTTTAAGAACTTTTTAAACCTTTTTCTACTTTAATTATTGTTCTTAAACTTGCTTCACCCGTGAACGAAACCTTCAAATGTCACGAGTCATTTAGTCTTTTTGATATAGAAGATTCAAGACCCATGCTTGTTGGATATAGTTAAAGCGATGTCAGTTTAAGCAAATTTCAAGAGACTTTTTTATGGTGCGCCTACAGTCTGACATGAGTCCCTGATATTGAGAAAATATACAGGTTTATCACTACGCAAGTGGAGGAAATTCAACATTAGTCTGGCAGCACGCCCATTAGTGGAAACATAAATATTCCTATTAATGGGAATATTTTGCTAAATGAAAGTCGCCATTTTATGATATTTCCCATGATCCTTTGCTATCCTAGCGTTAAAGCCTCATGCAATTTAACATTTTTCAATTTTGAAATACGTGTGGGAAAAATGTATTTGCTAGGGGAAACTTAAAACTTCTTATACCTCTCATTATTGTCATGACTACAACTCCACTCCCATTTGATATCTTTACCACGCCGTTTTCAAAATATTAGATAAAATAGACAATAGAGTTTGGCTTTTAGGCGCGAAACGGCCATTTTGAAAATTGAAATGTTTCTGAACACAATAACTACAACTCCACTCCTATTTGATATGTTCACCACGCTGTTTTCAAAATATTAGATAAAATAGACAATAGAGTTTGGCTTTTAGGCGCGAAACGGCCATTTTGAAAATTGAAATGTTTCTGAACACAATAATTTTTATTACTTCAAGTACATAAATTAGAAACTATGACATTTTATCGCAACATCTGAACAATATGGCTGCATGACTTTGCTATTCTCGTGTGTTAGAAATGTTCCTATTAATAGGCATGCTTCCGGACTTTAAATTGGAGGGGAAACTTTATCATTACAGTCAATAGGATACTTTTGTATGAATACATGTGTCGCCTCAGCCAGTCAGCGAAAATTAATGGTACTCATATATGTTGGAAACTATTCTCTAATACACAACATATTTGAAGAAAAATAAATTCTGTCCAATATTTGTTAAAAATTGACAAAAAATATGCTTTTCTCTCATTGACTGAAATGATAACTGACTTTTTGTTTTTCCCTTTGACTGAAGTTCGAGATCGTCAAAAAAGCATTGTTACGTCGCCGTGCACCAACATTCTCGGATGTCCGACCTCGAGAATATGAGACTATTTTCGTGAAATCGTCATACCTCCCATGCGATTGGTGCAAATTTAACATACCTGAAGCTATTTGCATAAAATTGTAATATCCTCTAGCAATTAGTGGAAATTAAACATATCTGAATACCTTTAGAATAAAATTCATATCTCTCATGGGTTTAGGGCAAATTGAACATATTTGAAAATTTTGCATAAAATCTTTATATTTCTTTCAAACGACTGGTGGAAATCGAAAATATTTGAAGCTATTTGTATAAATGAAATACATATATCTCCTGAAATCTGCAGATGTAAAATTAGATTGTCATATGTCGGTCTATATTGTCATATACATTCCCCGTTAGGTAATTGAAGGAAAAGATTAAAGAAATCTAAAGTTATTTGCATTTTTTATATATAAAGTGCAAATGTGAAGAACAGATACACCAGAAGATAATTAGCTCCAATGGGCCAATTATGGGCCAATCAGAACGTTCACTGCGTTTCAGAGAAATAATCACAGTACACAAAATAAATAACTAACATGAAATTGACCAACTAATTTCAGGAAAGATATGATGATTTCATGCAAATATCTTCAGATATGTTTAATTTCCTCTAATCACCAAACGAGAAACCTGCATACAATTAAATCAATCGACACGTGCCGAATGCAGGACTTAATGCACATATCCATGTTGTGAGGAAGGTCGTATCGTGTATGTTCATCAATTTCATCCATAATTTGGGAAACATTTTACTAAAAACAAACTTCGACAGTTTTAAAGTTTTATTTGGCGGCGTCCGGTACATTACAGTGTTTCTTAGATTTAAAGGTTTCTTCTCAATCTAATGCTTGCATGCCTTTAAATATACGTTTCAGTAATGTTGTATTTTTGTTCACATTACAGATACCTGCAAAGCAGCGAAATAACACATTTACCAGAAGAAATATTCTGGGAATTAACCGATTTAGAGGGACTGTAAGTAACACTTGCGCAATATTTTGGCCCAACGCTTTGCGTCATTTTCGCATTTTTTTGATGAAATTTACAACTACAAGAACAACTTGTCGGTGTGGCGTGTGGAGAAAGGAGGTGACGTGGTATGTCAAGTGGGATGTGGGGAGTTGAGAAGTTAAAAGTGTAAATTGCATACTTTGTCAAATATCTTGTAGTGATAAACACATTGAGTTAAATTCTCTTTCCATTTCCATCAAGCTCTGAAGGCGTATAGAGCTGGTGTTCATACCCGGTCTCCATGTTGCTAAACAGATAAGAGTACTTGACTTCCCCTGGATGGGACCCCAGTCCAACGCAGGTTACCTCCCCAGCCGAATTTGGTACTCACTTTACCACTGAGTGAAGTGAAACAAATGATATAAAGTGTCTTGCTCAAGGACACAGCAGGACCCTGGCTGAGATTTGATCCCATTAAATCACATAAGAGTGTATAGCTTAAGTGTACTTACGTATTTCCTTTCCAGATCTTTCGCCAAAATGATGGTTTCAAAGAAAAATGCAAATATCCGGGGAGGAGGGCGTGGGTGGTGTGTGCAAATGGACCGGTTATTTTTTTAATTAAACGTTTTTTGTGAATTAAACATTGCAAATGGCCCACATTATTCATAAATATTTGCTCAAACTTATTCACTTTTTCCTGGATAATCTGGATTTTCTATTTACTGTCACAGGTATATCGGTCATAATAACATACTGAGGTTTCCAGATGGCATCTTTCATAATTTGACGAAACTTCACACTTTGTAAGTAATTTGATTAATTGCAAAATGATTCATTACGAAAGTTATGTTTGCTGCCGATAGGAGTTTCGATGAGACAACCTTTGTTTGGAAGACCTAGCCTGGGATTCTTTAATTCATTTGAAACACAATAGAAACAACTCGAGCCTAGAGACTACATTTTTAGACATTAAACCTTATCAGCTTATTCCGAGCTTGCTTATAATTAACTTAAGTCAGTAAGCTACTAGATGTTGTTGTAGTATTTCCCTGGCGTATACAAAGGGTTTGACATAGGAATGATACTGGTATGTCAAAATGTAAGGATGTGATGCAACGATGCGATATCAGGACCAGTCTGATTTCAGTCGTTTCTACACAAGCGACAGAGAACTCTTAACTTGACCAGATCCTTAATGAAACTAGAAAATGTGTTCTTGGGCGTGATATAAGGGAAATGCGAGGGTTTTCTCGCAATGACATTGTGTCTTATATTAGGCGAGCGCTCAACAGTTCAAGACAAATGGAAGCTTAATATGAAGTCCCTATGATAGGGATTTTAATTTATGTGCACGCCGACTTATACTAACCGCAATCTTGTGATAAATGGGAAGGGAAGGGGACACCCTTACATTTAATGTAGGTAGTAAAATAATCATAGATTGCAGTTCAAGTGATTTTGTATCTTATATTTTAGTAACTATTTACCGCACTTACTAAACGTTTTACAAACCAAATTTGAATAGAAGGATGATACAATTATCTCCCCGCTTGTATTAAAATCAGTCTAAATATCCTTTTAAAAACATTGGACATCTTTGATATTATGCCGATATACTTTTAATTTATGATGTTTATCTCATTTCTTTCTTCACTTTTAGTAAATTATAGTTTTACTGTTATGTAGTTTGAACTCACGTTTGTAAATTTATGCAACTTCGTCTATCGCGAAATTCCTGAAGACGCATTACTTTTGTCTGAGCTGACTGTAGCAGTTGCGTTATACAGCACTAGCCGTGCACGCTAGCGGGACTGCATACCCTGTACTGTACCAATTTTGCACAGCCTGGACATAGCGGACGGCACGTTGAAAATAGTAGTCGCACTGTCAAGTCGTTTAATATGATTTCACAACAAAATGTTATAATCTTTTGTTCAAATACTCTCACAAAATGTCCTCAAATAAATGTTATTATCGTACATCAAATTCAACTGTATTAATGATAGCAAACTCAAAATATAGATGTACAGACCTCCGTGGTGTAGTGGATGTTCTTTGTCCTCTCATCCGCACGTCCCGGATTCGTATTCCGGTGGGTCTGCAACCAGTGAGCTCACAACTGGTTATCAAATAGAGAGAGAGAGAGAGAGTTGAACACACAATTACAATGACGAGGTCGTCGCCTGCGTATTGGTTATCAAAGGCCGTGGCCGTCTTGATATAATGTCCAGCACTGGATGCTTTTGGGACGTTAAATCCAAGTTGCTATGCTATATGCTTGAGACCAAAGAATGCAGTCACGTGACTGGATCCTTGGTAAGATTACACTAGGTAGCACAGAACTAAGTAGGTATTACTACGCCAGCCCAAAGTGAGAACCCTCAAAGAAAGGCTAGTACAAATATTTTCGAGAAGTCCCATGTTATGGGACAGGAAGCTGAGAAGTTGAAACCTTCATAATTGGTAGAGAAATGACAGTTCTTGACTATGCATATCCAAACTTGGCGAGATTTGTTTCAGCAAAAGTTTCATGAGCAACTATACTACGAGTGATTTGGTGAAGGTGTATAACATATCTTCACTTCAGCTCCCCAAAAGGGCCACAACCTCTGGTGACCCCTTTTTGAAAGTAATTTACTCGAGAGATATATGATGGTACTTTTTGAAAAACATTACAAAAGATCCCAAATCTATAAGATTTTGGTACAAAATGGACCCCGAATTTGACTTTTGCATGATAAGCTTCAATAGGGCAAATAAATAATTAGTTCCGTGCTACCACTATATTGACAGGAACTCTGTTCCCGAATACATAATAACATTTTGTGAATGATTTCCTGAAAATTTCGTCACTTGTGAGGTCCTCTTGCATATAAGACAAAATTACTGACAATGTAATGATTCTGGTCTAATGTGAAAACTATTTAGCAAATTTTGGACACAGAATCTGATTTTAAAGGAGATATAAAGTCTGATACAATCATTCTTTCATATGATAGAGGATACAAATCCTGACCAACTACCAAAAACAGCAAGTCAAAATCTTATTTCTATCTCAAGCTGCCATTTTGTTCAATTCTGTATTGAAATATTGGGCATGATGACATAATTTCCCCAATATGGACATAAGGAATTTAATGCATTTCTCTATAAATGTGATTACAATTTGTATTCAAAAATGATGTGACACAAAGTTTTAAGAGAATGTTTGACTAATTTCACGTGTACAAGAACACTAATTCTCATAACCTAGAAGTCTTGAGGTATTCTATAAAGAAATACAAAGCATTCCAGCATCCTGCTGGGCTAATGACATTATAATCTGCATGATTTAAAATCAAAATGGCGGCTCTCATAGTACTATTTAGTAGCAGAATTGAAGTTTTTAATAATTAAAAAAATTGTGTTAGATTGCTTAAGGGGTAATTTTTTATTTTAAATTCTATCATATGAAATAAGGATAATATCAGACTTCATGTCTCCTTTAAGCAACGCAAACAACATCTGACATGCTGAAGACATGCTCAATGTCACTGTCATCTTTTTCGAGAAGTTAATTTTTGTTTGTCAATTATAACCTAATTGATTGATTTTTTAATCTAAATGAATGCTCAATATAACAATTTGACTTTTATCTAAACAAGGTACGCGGCCTACTGTAATATTAAATTTCTATCACCCGTGCTCTTCAGCAGTTTATCAAGGATGGAAACTCTGTAAGTATTTTCAGAAACTTTATTTCTTTCATTACGTATATGGTATATGAATATCGGCATAGACTAGATTGTGGGTGCAAACGAGGTGAAGGGTGGAGGAATCAACCACCACTGTTTCCATATTTCTTATGATAGTATATTTTTGGTTGTATTAAAGCGTAATTATAAATTGTATCCCACCCATTGACGGGATTAAGGGAAGGGGTGAGGTGGGATGTGAAAAGGGAGGGGGAGAGGGGGGGGTAACTTTCCCAACTTTTACCCGAACTTGTATCTTTAAGTATGGTATTTTTTTTGCATCTTAGCGTGATCTTGTTATCCCCCTCCCCCTCCGCCCCCTCCCCCTCTTTCTTTTCACCCACACACACACACACACTTTCGGTAGGTACATCCCGCTCAAGGTCATACCCCTGGTTTTGTGACCTGAAATTTCGATGGACAAACCCGCTGACGTATACCAGTTTACAATCAGCATACCACAGTTCTTAGTTTTAAGATTTTGGTCGTGGGAGGAAAGGGGTGGATTTGGTACATTACTAAAGCGTTCTAAGGATAAGTTGGTTGTAGTCAGCTAAAACGCAATCCAGTATCCGTTTATCAAATGAATTACAAGATAATAAAGTTCATAGAAGTGAAAAGTAAACTTAAACTGTAGTGTCATACTTGGAGATCTACGAATTCTTTTTAGGATTAGTTTAGGAGTCAGGGTTTAGGGTGGGTTCACCCCCACCTTAGAGCCACAACTGGGTGGCAAGAAACCCCGAACATTTATAAAGGTGACCGGCACTGAAAAAACTCCGCGAAATTTGTTTCAATATTCTTGAACAATTGATTTATTATTTTCATTTTTTTCGAATTTATTCGGGATATGTAGACATTTAAAAAAAAAAAAAAGTTTTACAGATTTTTCTTCAGTTTACTATTTTTTGTGTCAATTTTATGTTAATAAATTCCCATTTTGAAAAATTGCACATTTTCAACAATTTTTCTTTATTATTTGAAAGAAAGTTTATTTCATTTTGTAACTATTAATATTATTTATCCTCAAACTTTCTTCAGGTGGTATATTATAAATACCCTTTCTAGATTCAGTTTTACTACTTTTTTGACATAGCCCATGGTTTTTAAGCCACATAATCGTTGGCTAAAATATGATAAAATACCTAAAGACTTTGAGAAATCTGAGGCTACGACATCACAACTAGTCTGATTTCAGTCGTTTCTACACAAATGATACCAAACTTTAAAGTACTTAAATATCTCCTTAACGAAATAAGATTTTTTAATGCTTTCTTCACCGTTTTGTTTCTTTTGAAGTCCTCTTTAATATTAGATAAAATTGCCTGACCCTGAACTAATCCTTTAACACATCCTTTTTATAAATAAAGACGGCGTTGTAGTTTTCTTACTATCAAGACAATCGGTTCACACGTGATTTTACTTAACATGTTTCTTGTCTTTATTTTTTTTAGTTCCCTTCACGGAAACAACATTGAATATCTAAGTGCTGAGGTATTTCAGGGATTAATCAACCTAAAATGGTTGTAAGTACTTTATTATATCAAAGGAAAGGTATCGTTTCAAATGATATATTCAAAAGTGAATGCCGCCGTGCTGGTAACGTCACTTCCGGTTTTCAATTTTCTTTTGATTGGGAGAAATCTGTAGTGTTATTGATCAGTCATCTGCCGGACCGAACATACGGCTGTACATATCGATAACATCACAGATTTCTCGTCATCAGTGACGTTACCAGCACGGCGGCGCTTACTTTTAAATTTATTTCTCGAACGATATTTCCTTTAAACGTTGAACTGATGTTAGTGATTTGTAAAGTACTTAACGACTATTAGAACTTTAAATTTAATGCACTACAATGCAACGATAAATTCCTTTTTACTTTCGGATAACCTCCATCTATATCTTTAACAGAATTAGTTGGAACACTTCGTGAAAGTTTTTATTGATTTTATGAACTTATTCTTGTATTCTTTATTATTCAATTTCCGTCCATTTTCTTAGTGCTTGTCAATCCGTATCATATTCTCAAATTTGAAATAGAATTTTGTATTGTAAAGACATTTGCACAATTTCCTTCAGGTCCTCAGTGTAACCCTACCACATCTTATTAGGTAACTTAACCACTCTCCCATCCCATTCCATTCAAATTTCAATTTAGGTTAAAGCACAAACAAATCCAACATTACAAAGGGGTGAGGGGTAAGGGGTGATTCAAAAATCCAGGAAGAAAATAATCAGGAATTATAACACTAAATATGATCTTTTTTGTGACGCTGAAATTTTAGAAAAGATTCTCAATTTTACTGAGCAATTGCATGTACAAATAATGTACAACAATGTTGAAGTGACAATAGGCTTGACACTCAAAGTAGCAACATAAGACTGTAAGGTATCCCCCAATAGCAGCGGCAAAGGCAGGGGCGGACTAGCCCGCCGATTTACCGATCCTGGATTGGTGGGCCGCTAACCCCGAGGCGTTAAAACGGACGCAGTGAGGTGAATCATAAAGTTAATCAAAATTAGCGGCCTGCCCCTGGATCGGTGAAATAATTTTTGCCAGTCCGTTAAAACCTACCTCCACTTTTTTTCCGAAATTTGTATCTTTTGTAATTTTGCCCCGCTTCCACACTTTTGACTCCGCCCCCTCTCCACCCTCCCTCACTTTTAGTAGGTAAATCCTGCCCATGGTCATATTATCTCAGTTTTGTCGACTGATGGTCAGCGCTTTGAAAAGCAACAGTGTCCCTAGTTTGTAGTGCATGGTGCTACCTTTGTTATCACTTGTTATGACAGCAATTCCGTGAATAAACATCATTATCCCCTATTGAGGGATTCACTTCTACTGAGGGATTAACTTTAGGGGGATAGGGCCCATAATATTACAAAAATGTCCTCAGGAAATTTAATGACATTTTTTCAGCATGATATAACTTCTAATTTTCTACAGGCCATTACTTCGATAATACCAAACCATCTGAATTGATCATAACTGGGGGAAAGGAAGGGATTACAAGTTTGAAAAATGTATACTTTTCTTGGGACTCTCAGAATGAAAAAAAGAGCCCTTTCATCTTTATTCGAAGAAGGTGTTCGTTAAAAAAGATTCGACATATTTACTTAAGTTGTATTATAGTTTACTCATCTGCACACAATTATTCAACTATTACATAAGGATTTAAAAAAAAAATATATATATATATATACGTTGATATTAAAAATCATGCACTTTATTACTTAATTTCATAAACAAGCCTTTTATTATCCGTTTTATTTCATTACCTGCTGAACTTGCTTATAAACGTGTTCATCGTAATTTTGCAAAACATATTGAATCCTTTCATCACAAATTTCTAATTTACATCTGAATGATTTCGCACACGCAAGCCACGTTTTAAAATAATTTCGTTCAAATTACACTTTTTGCTCTTAAGTGATCAGTTTTATAGTACTGTGTCTAACACTTTAATAGCTTTTAGTCACATGTGATAAAAGGTTCTGAACCATACTTAAAGAAAAGTCAGAGTTTTACAAATATCATCAAAAAGGCTAATTTTTTGAAAAAAAGTTAAGGCTGACAAAGCAAATAAGATCCCGGTTGTACTACCTAATTCGTTGTTTGTTCACATCAACGGAGAAGTGTTTTAAGGATAAATGACTCAAAAAGTCGAGATAATTTAAGTGTAAAACAATGTATGTAACAAGCTTTGTAAAAACCAATTAAATTAAAAAGAGTATTTACATATGATTACTCTACAGATAACTGAGATAAGATATTGTTATAGTTTCGTTTAATGGTCTATGAACAAAAAGCAGCATCATTAGTTTTATTGATTTGAAATATACTCACAAATATACAAACAGCAAAAAGTAAATCATAATCGGAAAAGGATTGACCGTGACCATTTTACAGCATTTTTAAACAAATTGCTCATGTTTATTTTTCATCGTTGGTTTCCCCCAAATATTTGGAATGAAAAAACCCTGTCATAGTGAACAGGAAATATGATATTGTTATATCTTTGACCCAGGTTTGTTGTGAATCTTCGATATTTAAGAAAGAAATGTTCAAGAAATTTCAAATTAAGCTATATTAGTTTTCATATACATCATCACTTTTGTTTGTGCTGAAAACTAGTTGCTATGATAACCATTACAGGACTATTCTGCTTGGCTAATGCTTTTTTGACTATATATCTTTGAAGATATCTTGGCCTCATGTTTGGTCTGATAATCGTGGCTTTTTTTTTTGACAAGAAAAATGTTTTAACTCACAAATAACTGTTGTATGTTAGAAAGCTTCATGCAACATTTACAAACAAAGTTTGGCAAATCCGCAAACCCTTTGATGATGCTTCGTGTGAATCTCTGGTACACGCTTTTATAACCTCATACATTGAGTATTGCAACTCCTTATATCTTGAGTTGCCTGACTGTCTGTTACAAAAATTTCAGCTGCTCCAAAATGCAGCTTGCAGACTTGTTACTAGAACCCCAAAGTACAGTCATATTTCACCTATTGTTAAGTTTGCATTGGCTCCCAGTTAGGTATAGGATAAATTTGAAAAATTTGCATTGTTAACTTTTAAGTGTCTAAGTGGCCTTGCACTTCGTTACCTTGCCGACTTATAAACCAATAAAGCTATTAAAATCAATATCTAAAAACCTTCTTGTTGTACCTCGGACCAAGACCTCTTTGCAGCCAGAGTTTTTTTTTTTACTACTGTACTATGCTGCACCTAAACTCAGGAATACTTTGCCTGACCATATCCATAGTGAAACTTACCCAACTCGTTTTAAGAAAAATCTAAAAACACATATGTTTTATCATAGCCTTCAATTCATTTTAGTGATAGTTATCTTTTTTTCTTTTTTTTTATATTTCAAATCAGTTTACTTTATTTTCCTTTTATCGCCACGGCTAACGTATCTTTTTTGTTTTGAATCAATTACTTCATTTTTTTTCTTGTCGTTTAATTGTTTTGATATACAGATATATCATCGGTCTATCTTATAATACTGTTAGTCTTGTATGTATTTTTGCTCTTTGCATTGTTAGATCTTATCATTTATTTCTTATTTTGTACTGTAAGTAACTTTTATACATATGTAAATGAGTAGTTTTTTTATATTGTATAATTTTTAATTCATTTTGTATAATTCTACAATGTTTATTTTGTATTCCTTTTATCGTACCTGACGTATCCTTATTGTTTTATGTAAATTACTTCAGGCTTTTCTTATCTTATTTTGATATACATTTAAGGTATTTTATCTTATAATATTATTCCGATCTTCTAATTGGTTTTGCTTTTTGCATTGTTAGATTTTATATTTCAATTTGTATTCCTTACTATAAGTAACTTTTATACATATGTAACTAATATGTTTTTTTAAATTTCAATTTTGTTTTATATTATTCTACAATGTTTGTCTGTCCGGAAGTATGCCTATTAATAGGAACATTTATGGCACACGAGAATAATGAAGTCATGCAGCCATATTGTTCAGATGTTGCGATAGAATGTTATAGTTTCTAATTTATGTACTTAAAATACCCAAAATCATTATGTTGAAAAATGTTTGAATTTCCAAAATGGCCGTTTTCCGACTAAAAGCCTAGCTCTATTGTTTATTATTTCTAATATTTCAAAAACGGCGTAGTGAACATATCAAATAGGAGTGGAAAAGATTTAGTCATGACAGCAATGAAGGCATTTTCATGAGTTTTAAGTTTCCTCCAGCAAAGATATTTTTCCCAGAGGTATTTCAAATTTGAAATATATAATATTGCACAAGGCTTCAACGTTAGGAGAGCAAAAGATCATGGGAAATATTACAAAATAGAGGCTTCCATGTAGCAAAATGTTGTCATTTTTAGGAAAATTTATGTTCCCATTAATAGGCATGCTACCGGACTGTTTGTGAAGCGCATTTGAATGTAATTGTTTTACAATATTTGCGCTATATAAGAACTAATATTTAAAAAATGATAATAAAGGAAGGGTATCGTTCCATAAATGCGTTCAGAAGGGAAGGCCGCTGTGATGACTTCCGGTTCTAAATTTCCTCTATTGATTGCCATAAATCTGCGATGTTATCGATCGCACATCCACGGGATCAAACATAGGGCCTTTATTTGACATCAATAACATCACAGATATCTCGAAATTAACTAAATATAGAAACTTTAAAACCGGAAGTGACGTGACCAGCACGGCGACGTTTATTTCTTAATTCAATCATGGAATGATACGTTTCCTTTAAAAGATAATCCTAAATCTATCGAAATTGAGAAAAGACTCAAGCAGGGCCCCAAAATCGGTCCTATTGGTTTTGCATGATTCAAAAGCAGAGACTTTGCTTATAGTCACAAAATGTAGACTAATATACCACACTCTAAAACAAGTATGGTCAAATTTTGACGATAACTTAGTCAACTCTGCACTGAACCAACTTTGGTCAAATTGAACAACAAATTTGACCACAATATGGTCAAAATTGTCCATAATTATCATACTATGGTTAATTTTGACAATATTATGTTCGTTTAATTTTGACCAACATTGGTTCGGTGCAAAGTTGACCATTTAATGGTCAAATCTGACCATTCTTTTTCTAGAGTGCAGGCAAATCCTAAGCTGGCCTATGTTAGTTCGGTCAAAGGATGGCGCCATGATTTCCCCATTGGTGTTGGGATAGTGTTGCTGACGTTCAGAGTTTACAAATATATTAAATTATATTTTTTTCCTGAATGGTTGAAGAAGTGGGTATCAAAATTTGGTATTTTTATAATTTTAAAACAATTTCTTTAGGATTTTAGCTACTTTTTCTACAACCTGTCCATACTTTGACAAAACGTGAATAAACTATTCAAGAATGATAATTCAAGCAAGATTTTTCCTCATACATAGATTATAACTACTCAGTTGTTTGTTTTAAACCTCCAAAATGATTTTAAATTTTCACAAACACAGCACGACCATTGAAATTAATCGCATTAATATTCAGAAACAATCATTTTTATTGTGTAGACTTTTGGGAGATAATGAGATAATGTCCCTTCCATCTGGAGTATTTCATGGACTGAGCACACTCACCTTCTTGTAAGTATTTTATGAATTTTATAGCATACATTCTTATAGCTGAAAACAGACGCAACTTATTCATAGTCTGCATTTGTATCACTGAAAACATACACAACTTATTCATAGCCAACAATCTTATTACAGGATATGTACAAAACTTACTCATAGCCTACACTTTTTTGATATAGGAAACGTACACAACTTACTCATGGCCCACATTTTAATGATAGAAAATGTACAAAACTTAGTCATAGCTTACACATATCACAGGAAACTTACAAAACGTACTGCCTTACATTGTTATTAATCGATATAGCATGATATTCCTGTTATTATAGCTTCGCGCTGAAGGCGGGGGTAGAATATTTAGAATATTCTATGATAATAATAATAAAGTACTTATACAGCGCCATTACTAAAAAGATATTCTATCGCGCTTTCCAATCAAGATGTAAAATAATAAAACACACTGAGAAACTGCCAAAAGAACCAAAGAAGAATCAAATTTAAAAAAAATAAAAATAATTAAAGGCCAGCTTGAAAAGGTGAGTTTTTAGGTTGCGTTTGAATGAGAAAAATGATGAAATAGACTTTACTGAATCAGGCAGGTCGTTCCATAGTTTGGGACTGATGGAACAAAATGCACGAGAACCGAACGAAGTATGAGTACGGGGTAGAGAAAGAGGAGGATTACATGAGCTGCGTGTATTATATGTGGATTTACGGAACTGATAATCGTTAAGGATGTATTTTCATGTACTTTTGAAAGCGTTTTTATAATTGCCAACATTCTTTAAAAGTGAGAAAGCAAGCAAAAATGACAATAGAATAACAAAACAGCAACAGACTGTAAGCCAATTAGACCGTGAGCAAACCAGACAATAGGCGCCGCTGTCCTACGCACTGTGTTAAAGAGTTATTTACGCCCGGGCTATAGACATGCTGATTGCTATACAAAATATTATTTTCATTGGATGTTTTCGTCATAAACAGAACCATTACTATATAGTTTCGCACATCATTACACATCATTTCTACGCGTGTCCAATTGTTTCATACAATGTACTAATACAAGTAATGTCATCAATAGTATCCTCCTCTCGACCCCGCCCTTTTTAGCGTGCCAACGTCCTATGATCGGAACCGAATCGTACTCTTCTAATTGTTTTTACTATTCAAAATTGACGTCATGTATGTATTAAGTATTAAATAACAATAATTCGATTAATGTCGTTTTGTTTCTTCATTGCATTTTATAGAGGATTGGAAAACGTGCCTATTGTGTATTGGGTCCCTGACGTGTTCGAACAATTGACAAACCTTACAAGTCTGTAAGTATTGAGCCTATATTTTATTGTCAGGGGAAATCTGACAGTAATTAGTTTTAAGGACACTTAGTTTTGAGTATCACTCAGGGTTGCCATATTGGCCTATTACCGGCCAAATATGGCAAATTTTTGCCGTTTTAAGACATGTTTGGCAGGTAAAATTTGTTCAGTACCGGCCAAATAAAATTTGAGCGTTTTTTGCCGTTTTGAATATTTTGCTAAACTAAACTTATTCTTTACTTGTGTTGAAACTACTAATATACAGTCAAATGATATTTGTATCCATTTGACTTTGTGAAAGCGTTTGTGTGAAGCGAAAACAAACATGTATCTTTTCCTTGTATTTTACACTTTGGTATTTCTTTCAATGATATAATCTATGGGAAACTGATTTGGCCGTTTCAATGTATATTTGGCCTGTAGACGTGTGGCAGACCTGGCAACCTTTGTAGTACTCAAATTCTTAGAACAAAAATTTGCTGTGTAAGAAAGACCGCCAGAAGATATTGACCACACCATGCACCATACTGTACATCTGCTATGTAACTTGCAATAGTGGTAAAGGCTTTACATCTATTGAAAAATAAAAACAAACAATAATGCTAACATTAATGCTAACATTTTAAAGGAAAGGTATCGTACCATAAATACATTTAAGAATGAACCCTGCCGTGCTGGTTACGGGCCAAATATAGAAGCCTACATGTGGTATCGATAACATAACAGACTTCTTGCAATTAAGAAGGAAAATTGAAAACCGAAAGTGACGTTACCAGCACGACGGCGTTCACTTCTGCATTTATCTATAAGACGATAACTTTCCTTTAAAAATTTAAGAACCTCCAGAAAAGCATTCGTTTCGTTGAAGGAACATTCCCCATCTTGTTTTTGAGCAATAGAGGAAATAGGAGAAATATGACATAAACTTGTATAAAAGTCATTTGTTGGTTTTTGGTCTACACATTTCTTTACTTAAGAAACTATTTAAGTATAATCATTCGCCAATGTTTAATTAATTTAATTGTTGTCTAAGCATAGCATCAGATCAGCAAGTCATGTAGCTAACATGGGATCAGCAAGAGATGTAGGTAGCATGAGACCAGCAAGTGGTGTAGGTAAGATGAGATCAGCAAGTGATGAAGCTAACATCAGATCAGAAAGTGATGTAGCTAACATGATATCAGCAAGTGATGTAGCTAACACTTGATAAGGAAGTCGTGTAGCTAACATCAGATCAGCAAATGATGTAGCTAACATGAGACCAGCAAGTGATGTAGCTAACATCAGATCAGCAAGTGATGTAGCTAACTTTTGATCAGCAAGTGATGTAGCTTGCATCAGATCAGCAACCGATGTAGCTAACATGTGATCAGCAAGTGATGTAGGTAACATGAGACCAGCAACTGATGTATCTAACATCTAAGCAGCAAGTGATGAAGCTAACATGAGATCAGCAGATGATGTAGCTAACATCTGATCAGCAAGTGGTGTAGCTAACATCAGATCAGCAAGTGATGTAGCTAACATGGGATCAGCAAGTAATGTAGCTCACATCAGATCAGCAAATGATGTAGCTAACATCTGATCAGCATATGATGTAGGTAAGATCAGATCAGCAAGTGATGTAGCTTACATGAAATCAGCAAGTGATGTAGCTAACATGTGATCAGCAAGTGATGTAGGTATCATGAGACCAGCAAGTGATGTAGCTATCACGGGACCAGCAAGTGATGTAGGTAACATCAGATCAGCAAGAAATGCAGCTAACATGAGACCAGCAAGTGATGTAGGTAACATAGGATCAGCAAGTGATGTAGCTAACATGAGATC
The DNA here is from genome assembly GCA_020152595.1 of Chiridota heheva. Taxonomy (NCBI): domain Eukaryota; kingdom Metazoa; phylum Echinodermata; class Holothuroidea; order Apodida; family Chiridotidae; genus Chiridota; species Chiridota heheva. Next base: position 1,433,387 of record JAIGNY010000483.1, read on the forward strand.
AGCAAGTGATGTAGCTAACATCACATCAGCAAGTGATGTAGCTAACATCAGATCAGAAAGTGATGTGTCTAACATGAGACCAGCACGTGATGTAGCTAACATGAAATCAGCAAGTGATGTAAGTAACATGAGACCAGCAAGTGATGTAGCTAACATGAGATCAGCAAGTGATGTAGCTAACATGAGATCAGCAAGTGATGTAGCTAACATCTGATCAGCAAGTGATGTAGCTAATATGAGATCAGCAAGTGATGTAGCTAACATGAGATCAGCAAATGATGTAGGTAACATGAGACCAGCAAGCGATATAGCTTACATGAGATCAGCAAGTGATGTAGCTAACATTAAACAAGCAAGAGATGTAGGTAAGATCAGATCAGCTAGTGATGTAGCTAAGAGAAGACCATCAAGTGATGTGGGTAACATCAAATCAGCAAGTGATGTAGCTAACATGACATCAGCAAGTGATGTAGCTAACATCAAATCAGCAAATGGTGTAGCTAACATCAGATCAGCAAGTGATGTAGGTAACATCAGATTAGTAAGTGATGTAGCTAAGCTGAGACCAGCAAGTAATTGAAGGTAACACCAGATCAGCAAGTGATATAGCTAACATCTGATCAGCAAGTGATGTACGTAACATCAGATCAGCAAGTGATGTAGCTAACATCTGATCAGCAAATGATGTAGCTAACATGAGACCAGCAAGTGATGTAGCTAGCATGAGACCAGCAAGTGATGTAGCTAACATGAGATCAGCAAGTGATGTAGCTAACATCAGATCAGCAAGTGATGTAGCTAACTTTTGATCAGCAAGTGATGTAGCTTGCATCAGATCAGCAAGCGATGTAGCTAACATGTGATCAGCAAGTGATGTAGGTAACATGAGACCAGCAACTGATGTATCTAACATCTAAGCAGCAAGTGATGAAGCTAACATGAGATCAGCAGATGATGTAGCTAACATCTGATCAGCAAGTGGTGTAGCTAACATCAGATCAGCAAGTGATGTAGCTAACATGAGATCAGCAAGTGATGTAGCTAACATGAGACCAGCAAGTGATGTAGCTAACATGAGATCAGCAAGTGATGTAGCTAAAATGAGATCAGCAAGTGATGTAGCTAACACGAGACCAGCAAGTGATGTAGGTAACATGAGACCAGCAAGCGATGGAGTTAACATCAAATCAGCAAGTGATGTAGCTAACATCTGATCGGCAAGTGATGTAGGTAACATCTGATCAGCAAGTGATGTAGCTAACATGAGATCAGCAAGTTAGGTAGCTAACATCTGATCAGCAAGTGATGTAGCTTACATCAGATCAGCAAGAGACGTAGCTAACATCAGACCAACAAGTGATGTAGCTTACATGAGATTAGCAAGTGATGTAGCTAACTTGAGATCAGCAAGTGATGTAGCTAACATGAGATCAGCAAGTGATGTAGCTAACACGAGACCAGCAAGTGATGTAGGTAACATGGGACCAGCAAGTGATGGAGGTAACATGAGATCAGCAAGTGATATAGCTAACATCTGATCAGCAAGTGATGTACGTAACATCAGATCAGCAAGTGATGTAGCTAAAATCTGATCAGCAAATGATGTAGGTAACATCTGATCAGCAAATGATATAGCTAACATAAGATCAGCAAGTGATGGAGCTAATATTAGATCAGCAAGTAATGTAGTTAACATGAGATCAGCAAGTGATGTTGCTCTGGGTCAAAAAGCTTTACTGAATATTGTCGAGTCTCTTTTTGGTCTTGTACCCTATTAATGATAAGGTTCTTTTAAACTTTTCTTTTCAAGTAAATAGTGTTTTAGAAAGCAGGGAATGTAACTAAATGTGGGAATAGATCTAAGGTTATATAAGCTGTGCTCCTATAGGTTACTTACTGAAATAATATACAAATATATTCAGCTTGGATCGGAAGATATAATCTCAAAGATATGACTTAAGTAAGGTATAAAGCCTTGAAGGTAAAAGCTTTTCCAAACGTGCAAGGCGTACTTCACGGGTGTAAATATTGCTCAACCACCATAATCGTCTTTTGTTGCCTTGAGTCTGATTATAGACAAATTCCAGTCTCCAAACTTCACATACTGTAGAACAGATCTCTTCATAATTCAAACTATACTGTGGGGTATATGTAAAATATTATAAATTAAAAGAAATTCCTCCCCATGAATTACAGAGATCTGGAATCAGCCTTATAGTGTGGGTACATTGTTCCGAGTACAAGTACGGGTACGATTACATACTTATGAATTTTAGTAAGACCAGTAAATTGCATGTGCATTTTTCACTGAGTACTATTTTAAGACTAGTTCACCATGATGATGAACATTGCAGTCCACTGGATCAAATCCCGGTTTGAGTATCTATGGGTCTGTAGGTGTAAATTTGCCCAGGATACAAAGACATGTAAATTCTGAATTGATATTTTCTCACAAATATACGTCAACTGGTATTTTGTCAGTCCAGGAGATATTAATTTTAAGGGTTGCAAAGTATTCCTTACCTTCAGGGGAGCAATAACGATTGATTGTCTTAGAGTAAAGATACGATTTTATTATACAATTGAAAATTTGGAATATTGCTTAGTTGTATTCACTGGATACTATTTGTAAAAAAAATGTTATGAATCAAAGCCATCAGTATGAATCCAACGTCATGAATACACATTACGTGGGCGTTAAATTAACCAAATTCCATAGCAACCCGAGCTCACAACCGAGGTCACTAAACTTTTATGTTAGAAATGATTATCTCTGGCCTTTCGGTCCTACACAACATGTGACTTAATTCCCACTCCCTGACCTAGTTGTTTGGGGTATTTCCATTTTCCAAAAATAAAAACAATATTCTTACAGGGAATGTCCATATGATATAGGCTTTTTCTACGCACGCTTGTTTATCATCTTATGGATTTTGACAAGTTTTTTTTCTGAGCTAACCAAAATCTTGTGTCTTAATCTCTACAGTGCCGTCAACAACGATCTCTTGTGTTGCCTGGTTGATATTTTCTGCACGACCTCTTTTTACAACTTACAAGGCCAGCAAGTGTTTTCCAGTTGTGCTGATCTAATGGCAAATCACGTGTTAGGTGTCCTTATGTGGCTCGTCGGACTTGTCGCGCTGGTCGGGAACTCCATCAGTTTAGCCGTCAGAATTTTTCAAGGAAGCTGCAGACAAGACACAAGCCAACAACCAATTCAGCCAATACTTATTTCAAACCTGGCCGTTAGCGATTTAATGATGGGGATATACCTGTTAATCATTGCGTCGGCGGATGCATTTTATCGTGGTCGTTTTGCGCAATACAGCGGTATTTGGCAGAAGAGTGTTACATGTACCTTTGCTGGACTTCTTTCGACCGTTTCAAGTGTCGGATCCGTTACTTTCTTGGTCATAATAGCATTAGATCGATTTCAAGCAATCGTATTCCCATTTTCCAATCAGCATCTTACGCGAAGCAAAACGTGGATAGTTGCGGCAATGGTATGGATACTATGCGGCATTGCATGTCTGATACCTTTGACATTCGCCGGTGACTTTTATGGACGATCAACAAGCGTGTGTTTGTCTCTACCCCTAACACGTGACAGGTCAACTGGTTGGCAATTTTCAGTCATTCTGTTTATTATTTTTAGTTTCGGCTGTTTCATACTTATTTTAATTTGCTACATCGCAATTATTCTTTCCGCAAAGTATTCAAGTAAAGCGATCCAACCTTCATCCCAAAGGGAAAAAGAAGACAGAGAGTTGGCGTTGAGGGCGGCGGCTCTGATTGTAACAGACATGTGTTGTTGGATGACGATAGTACTGATGGGGATCCTGTCTGAAACTGGTGTTTCCAGCATTCCTGGAACAGTGTATGAGTGGACCGCTGTGGTCATCTTACCCATCAATTCGGCCATTAATCCTTTTTTGTACACAATTGCTTCGACTGTTACAGCTTTGAAAAGAAAAAGGAGGGTTGTGCCCATCGAGGAAACGACATAACAAAAAAGTGTAAGTTAAGCTAATTAGCTCACTGGTGCTTTAGTAGCGGAGAAGGTGTAAAGCAAATGCACCAGAGGCATGCTAAAATACTCCATGTCTTATCAACA
>JAIGNY010000483.1:1442500-1467500 GCA_020152595.1 Chiridota heheva
CCCAAGGACCTTTTAAGCAGCCCCATTGTATACTTCTTCAAATGTGTGCCACTTACTCTCAACTTGTTCAATGTTATCAGGTACTTCAGTCTCACCACAGCAGTCTTGTGAAACCTCATATCTATTTCGTAGTTGAACCGAAAACTCTTCTCTGATTGCTAGTTGCTGTAACTTGATGGTATTATACTTAGGTCAACATGTCTTCGTTATCGGTTTTTCTTTCAGTTCCAATCGGATCCTGGTCCGTATCAAGTGGTGAGCACTTAAAATATCAGCCACTTATGTGTTTAATATGGAGATTCTTTGTTGCTTTGTTACAAGCACATGATCAATTTGGTTCTTTGTCCTTCCTCCTGGAGCAGTCCAGGTCTGTTTATGAACGAGTTTATGTGGAAAAATTGTGCTAGTCACCAATAAATTGTTGATACCAGAGAAGTCCAAAAGCCTTTCTCATTAAAATCCCTTTCACCAATGCGATGCCTTCTAATAACATTATAATAAACATCATTGTTACAGCCTACTTAGGCATTCAAGTCGCTCTTTGTGATTTATAGGTAATGATTGGGAACTCCATCTACGAGGGCTTGTGACTGATCATAAAATGCTTCCTTGTCTTCATCAGTTGCATCATTTAGAACATTCATACAACGATTTTATCCACTGTAGAATTACCGGCAGACAACACTCCCACCAAGACGAAGCAAGATCAAATTATGCCGTGGGAGCATGTAGCAGGCAGCGAAATATTCTGTTTATGTCCCCTTACATCGCGCATATGGATTTAAACATACTGCAGACTGTAGTCTACATCACATATCATTTTTCCCTGAAAATTTCCCTTTTTTTCGTACGGACAGAGTGAGTATGATTCTTGTTGGGCATAAATCCGAGGCGCATCGGACAATCTATAAAACGAACTACGAGAAGTGATCGAGTTATACAGCGTCCGTGGTCATAGAAATACTATCCGCACGTCACATGTATTCAATTGCAAAGGCTTTCTATCGCTTCCCTGCTTCCCTTTTCTCGTGTTAAATCTTATGCGTGTTGTATTTTCATTCAGTTGGATGTCCAAGAAAGGAGAAAAATTAAGAGAAAAACAAAACAGGAAAGACATTCAGATACTTGCGTATGTATTTATTCAAAGGGCTTAGATTATGAAATAAACAAACACGGGAAGTGGAAATGAACACCAAAGCAAATGGTGATTGTCTAAACACACGAACGAAAACCTTTTAAAATAAAAATGTTCCTAATTTGATCATTTACTCAATGTATTCAATATTATAAGTTTGGGTTTACAAAATTTAACGCGAACCTGTACTGTGGCAATTTAGTATAACTACTGTAATTACCTGAAGTCTCTCAAAGGTACAGATTAAATGAGCAGATAAATTTGAATAAGAGATTATGGCTGTTTTCTTGGTCTAAACCCTTGCTCGAGGGGTTAAAATCGTTCATCGGAGAAGGGTACATCCTTTACTGTGCGTAATCAATGGTGTACTTTCATCTTCGTCGTAGCCGATTCTCCTCGCAATATCAACCATATTATAACCCAACGGCTACCGTAGAAAGTGTTCTACTCACCCTATTCTTCAGTCATGCCATTTACAACATCATGTGCAGGCGTCCCTGCTAACCACGATATCAACGGAGACTACCTTAATTTTGTTTGTATGCAGATTTTACATTAGGTTCATATCAATCACAGTTACATCATTAACTTGTTCCTTTTTTTAATTTTGATCTTTTGGGTACATGTGTCCCTGATAAACACGATATTCACCTTGTATATATTCCAGTATTTATGTTTATAGATGGTTTCTGGGTTACGTTATGTCAGACTGCATCTCATTATGCTTTGCAAGATGTATCTGTTGTCTACTTCCTTACTCCATGTATCAATGCATACCGTACACTGCATTGTCCACCACCATTCCTCCAATATGAGTGCCATGTGTATCAGTCTGTTTCATAGTCTTCGGGTCTGTATACATACTGTTCACTGCAATGTCCAACATACCGCCAATGCGAGTTCCATGTGTTTAACCCTAATCCGTATTGTTCAGGTCTGCACACTGCATTGTCTCTAATGTGAGTTTCCTGTGTATAACCCTGATCCGTATTGTTCGGCTCACTGCATTGTTCTATACCTCCAATGTGAGTTTCATGTGTTCCAACACTAATCCGTATTGTTCGGGTTTGTAAACGTACCGTACACTGCATTGTCAACAAAACCTGCAATGCGAGTTTCATGTGTATAACCCTTATCCGTATTGTTCGGTTCACTGCATTGTTCTATACCTCCAATGTGAGTTTCATGTGTTCCAACACTAATCCGTATTGGTTCGGGTTTGTAAACGTACCGTACACTGCATTGTCCACAATACCTGCAATGCGAGTTTCATGTGCATAACCCTTATCCGTATTGTTTGGGTCTGCACACTGCATTGTCTCTAATGTGAGTTTCCTGTGTATAACCCTGATCCGTATTGTTCGGTTCACTGCATTGTTCTATACCTCCAATGTGAGTTTCATGTGTTTAACACTAATCCGTATTGTTCGGGTTTGTATACGTACCGTACACTGCATTGTCCACAATACCTGCAATGCGAGTTTCATGTGTATAGCCCTTATCCGTATTGTTTGGGTATGTATACATACCATCCACTGCATTGTTTATCATACCTTCAATGTGAGTTTCATGTGTATCACCATGATCCGTATTGTTCGGGCCGGTATGAATCCCACACACTGCAATGTAAGTCGTGTGTGTGGATTGTGCGTCTCTCCGCATCGTGTGCATGTCTGACAATGTTTAGATCTTGTGCTTCACATGCAACATTCTGATACATAACTGTCGTATGATTTCATTGAATCACTTTAATTGGTTCGAAAGCTCCCTGTGATTTCGTACAGGTGAGATAACTTGTACTTGTGTGGACGATTGATTGTGTAAGGCTAAGTTCTGATCAATCCGGAAGTCTCTCTTCTTCTTGCTATAAATGTAAGAAACAATATATTTCGTTTAGTATCTTGTGACCTGAGCAACAATTGTAACAAACTTTGCAATGGCGTAGAAAATGGGGAACATTTGATCTTAGAAATCAGAAGGAGAATACTGAGCCAGTTTTAAACCACTCAGTATGAGAACATTAACATCTTCCCCTCTCGTCAAAAAGCCTAAAAACTAAATGATTTATGGACAGGTAGCAATAACTTCTGCTTAAATGGAAGAAAATCAACCATAAAAATAACAAAACATTCAAACAAAATCGTCTAAATATTGACCATCCCACAATTCTGTTATATTTATTTTAAGGCCTTATTATGATAGATAATGCAAATAGTATTGCAATTTTATGATAGTCTCATCAAGAATTCCTTTCACCAACGATTTTTCAAATGGGAGCAGCTGGATAAGGTGAAGAAATTTTGAACCTTTCTTATACCGAGGCTCCATCAAAATTTGGCAGGAGAATTTAGTCGGATGATTTTCAGATTGAAATTTAGGACAGAAATTTAAAGAAGTACATTAAAGATGATGAGCTTCCCTTTCATACATCACACGTTTACATACATTAAGGATTATTCAAACTATGTTTTCATCACTCGGAAACTACAGCTTCTTTCGATGTAGTTTAACAACTATTATGTACCTAATTAAAAGCTGATGCATATCAAACATGGTAGAGGATGTGATTTAACATGAGGGAAATGCAGAGCCTGCATTGGAACAGCGTAGAAGTTTTACAATCAACCAACGATTGATATTCAAACTGGGGATTTAAAAAAATCATAATTCATAATTCATTAATAGTTTAAAGAGTTAAAGGAGCACTAGACCGAAAAGTCATGGCGCTTGTGTTTGCCATTTTTACATAATTATCCACAAAAGATCAATAGACTTCATGCCTCCGTGGCCCACAGACGACGTGAGGGCAAAGGTTACTTGAATATTCATATTAACTAGACATTTGCTATACTGTTGCGTGCTAAATTAGCAGCAGTTTAATCTTCAGTTTAACCCCCTAATAATACGCCCTTACTTTTCGGTCTAGTGCTCCTCTAATTAAAATCTCGACTGGCTACCGGATACCAAAATGTGATAATTTGTAACCCTAAATGAAAATAAATGAGTATTTGTTATCTAGGCGATTAAGTGTCTCGAAAGTTTAAATTATCAAACAAATGATATGCAATATAATATATATTTTCCAAAAAAGTTATGTGATAAAGATTTTACAAGCTTTTCTTTCGAGAGAAATAATTTCTTCGCCGAAGGTACGCTTCGCCGCTTTTGTACTTAATTATATCATAATCAAATTACATGACATGTTTAGAGATATTTAAGCAAACTCAATGACTAATGTAGCATGATAAACATACCAAGTTTTACTTCTTGACTCCAGGAAGATCCAAATTACCATGAAAGCGAGTAAAGTAGGTGCAGAACCGAAACCTTTCAAGAAATGAAGAGACAACAGTTTAACTTTAATTCGCTTTTATTTTATTTTTCTCGAAGACAAGCTAGTGTAGGTATTTAGTAATTCCTTATAATTTAATTCACATCTCATACTGCACAAAATGGCATAGAGGGATGTACATGATGGGCACTGGCTGCCTTCGTCGGTTGATTACAGCCTTCTTCGAGATTCTCAAATTGTTCACGAGGGTGTATCCTGGACCATGGATGTACACGTACATGGTAACATACGGTGCCACGAGATCTGAACAGGCTCTTTATCCCTTAAATGACACAAAAGAACCTTTCCTGCTTATAGAGGTGCAAAGCAAGACACATTACATATATTGAATGATTGACACATGGCATGGACATACACAATGACCTAGCAGACAGAGTATGGAAGTGGATGATTATTATCCAAGTATGGTCCTAAAATTATTACAAAACTTATCGGAAAGCTGAATAGTTTAACGTCGCACACTCTAAAAGATTGAGAGATATCTGTTATTACCCTTCGGTGTCTGCTGCATTGTTGGCTGTTACGCAAGTAATCCCAATTCGATTTCGATTTCAATCTGTTGCGTCACAATATTTTTAAAACCCTTTGATGACATCAAGTACACTTGAATAGCAATGAATTCAAACTCATTATAACCCTCTTATTATCCACTTTATCAGATCTGATTACGTAATATATTTGGGTAAATATATGGCAATGCTAATGGTATTGTTCCTTTATTCACCATTTTAGCATATTTGCTACATGTTTTAATTATAATGTAAATGTATATAGATGGCAGTATTCATCAATTGTAATTGATAATTTTTACTAATTTTAATAAATCACAAAGACACGTGTTTAATATGGATAAAATTACAATAGGTTCTCCTCGATGTACATCCATTCATTGATAAAGTTTTTTAAATATTATGAGATTTTATCTATTTACGTAGCTTTAATGAACAGAATTAGCCTCTGCCGCTCTGACAAAAGAGGCCACTCTGAGAAAGAATAAAAACAAAACAAATCAGAATAACTTTCAACGTGGATACAGGTTGCAAAATAGTACGTTAATTTTATATATTCATAATTCCATTTGTGTGTGTGTGTGTGAATTGACCTGTGTTGGTCTGGATCTATTTAGATGAATAGATAAATAACAATCTGATAAAAATTCATCAACTGCCAATCAACTGCTTACTCGGAAGATTGGCAAGATATGGTACTGTTGCAAAATTCTCACTTGCAAGAGGAACATGATACTCAAACAATATAATTTTTTAATGATTATACAAATTAATGTATGTCTACTTTGTTAAAGCTATTCAAACGAATATTTCTGCAATGTTGTAATGTAAATCTATATGAAATCGAATTGTAAAAGAAATAAATGGTGAAAAACCCATGTAGATATTTTCTTCCGGCTTTGCGTTTTTCAAATATTTTTCAATGTGTTGAAAAGAATGACTGGTGCAATAAGTTTAATTCAACAGTATGATGACAAATTTGTATGTATTTATTTAAAAATATAAACCTCTAAATAAAAACCTAAATATTCAACCTTCTTTCAAACGTAAAATCATGAAATTAATATCGTGATTTTTTTTAAAGAAGAAAATGAAATTTATAAATTAATTTCTTATCTGTCACAGAATTGCTCTAAAGCCTCCAATATACCATATTTTATCCAAGGGTCATAAATCATAGGTGTATATATTTTTTTTTTTTACAAGACTACTTAAAAAAATACACCACTAGAAGCTGCTTCCTACTTTCTAAAAGTTTCTTCTACTTTCGAGATTTCAATATGTTAATTATAAAACCTAGGCCATAGAACAAGATATTATATATTGAATTGTAATTACACAGTAAAATGGTGGACTCTTTAAATTCATATTTCCTTACCTCTTGATGTAAATGTGGTCGGAATCTCCTATTTCGAGATCTCTGTTGAAGAGAAAGAAGTGTCATTTTGCAATTCTCTGTTTCATTATTAATAATAGTGGAAATAGATGTTACTAAATTTTGAACAGTTGACATGGTTACTCTTGGTGTCGAGCTTTTTGTTGTGTTGCCTTTTGTTGGTGTTGTTAAACGCATGCTTCCTAAACGCGTTGTTGTGTTTGACGGTGTTTTCGTCACGTGCGTGCTTCTTAACACTCGTTGTTGTATTGGAAATTGTTGTTGTTAAACGCACGCTATCCAAGAGCGTTGTTGCATTGGACGAAGTTTTTGTCACATGCGTACTTCCTAAACGCTTCATTGTAGTGGGTGGTGTTGTTGTCAAACGCGTATTTCTTAAATGCGTTGTTGTTTTGGAATGTTGTGTGTTGTCAGATGCGTGTTACCTAAAGGCGTTGTCGTATTGGACAATGTTGTTGTATTGGATAATGTTGTTGACCAACGCTTGTTTCCTAAACGCGATGCTGTATTGGACGGCATTGTTGTCATAAGCATGCTCCCTAAAGGTGTTGTTGTTTTGGACAAAATTGTCAAAGGCGTACTTTCTAAACTTGTTGTTGTTTTGGACAATGTTGTGAAAGGCGTGTTTCCTAAATGTGTTGCTGCATTGGAAGGTGTTGTTATCACAAGATTGTTTCTTAAACGCGTTGTTAAATTAAACAATATTGTTGTTAGAAGCGTTATTCCTAACCGCTTTGTTGTAATGTTAGATGTTGTTGTCATTCGCGTAGCTGTTGTCAACTGCTTGGTTGGGCTAGGATGAATCGTTGTTGTACGTAGAGTTGTAGAAGCTTCAATGACAGGTTTATGACTATGTTAAGTTAAAGTGAAATATATCCGAGTCATTCAGCCCATAGGCCTTATGTGCTTATCCTTGGATTCCATAGACCAAGTGTATGATAGCACATACAGACATAGTGGAAAAAAAGTTCCAAGGACGAACGAGACTTACGACATTTACAAATCATACAGGGGTCTAAGCATAGTACACAACAGTCCAAATTCTTCCGGAAACTCTTCCGCTATGCTTGGGACATCGCTATTCTTATTAATACGAATACGTAGGAACGGTAACCACTCGGGGAAGGGGGTACACTACGTTTCATCGCTGATGTTGCTGCTTATCAGAAAATCTTCAATTTTGGGAAAATTTCCGTCATTTTGGGGCACTTTTTATTTTATTTTGGTGAATTGTTTAGTTGTTTGTTAATTAAAGGGAATTTCCTTTTTTCATTTCATCGACAAATCTATGGAAATTGAGTTCATTGTTGGGCCATTTTCCTCAATTATTGGGAAAGTTTCTTATTTTTGTGCCATTTGGGGGGAAATTCATTCATTTCTAGGCAAATATTATATATTTTGAGGAAATATTGTTAAATTTTCTGGAAATTTGTAGACTAATTGAACCAAAATTTCAAATAATTATACCAAAGTTTTCTTCCAGTTTCCAGTTTCCAGTTTCGGGAAATTTTCTTTGATTTTAGGAAAATTTCGTTTTTCGTCTGGCACTTCTCCTGAACGTTTCTGTATACTATTTGTCAATTTTAGAAATATTTCGTTCATTTTTGGGAATATTTGTTCATTTGTAGGCAATTTTCTGCAATGAATTACCCTCCAGAAATGTAATCACATTTCCATTTATATGCAAAAAGTACACTGGTTGAAGGTACCAGAGAGACTAGAGTTTAGATTTGCATTACTTGTATTTCATTGTATACATGGTAAAGACCCATAATATCTTCAGTCTTTACTGACAAGAAAGAGTGGATACTGTCTGCGCTCTTCAGCTTCATACCAACTAAGAACAAGCCATTGCTCAAACTCGTTGGCAAGAAATAGTGCTTTTCAACATTTGGGGCCGAGGGTTTAGAATAGTCTCCCTGTTGAATTGAGACTGATCACTAATTTATCTCTCTTCAAGAGAAAAATTAAAGCCCACATGCTTTGTGCATCATATCCAAACTTGTCTTAACTGTTTCTTACTGAAAAGCGCCTTTGTTGTACATTGTTGTATTTTTAGGGCGCTATACAAATGTTGAACTTTGAACTTTGAACTTTGAATTTTCTTCGATTTTGAGGAAAATGTTGTCAATTTTCAAAACATTTGTTGACAAAGTTTGTTCAAACTTTCAAAAAAGTTGCAAACATTTTTCTTCAATTTTACCACTTGTTTTAATTTTATGTTAATAATTTCCCAAATTTACCTCCCAAACAGGAAACCAGAAAAATAAAACCCTCTCAGGCCATATCATCATTTGTTTTATTTTGGCGGAGCAAAAAAGTGGGAGGGGCTAAAGCATCGTGGTAATAGTCCATACCGTAAACTGCATTTTCCATCATATCATCAGTATAACTGTCATGCGAGAAGTACGGTCAGACAGCAGTTTATTTCTTTGTACACCTTATATTAGCAGGTGCATTTACTAAGAAAATTAAGCCACTCGAGGATCGGACATTTTCTCTGACTATCTAATATTATAATGGTACATACAGGATATGTTTCTCATTGGCTTTTATGATGAGTGAAGATGCAGTGGGTTTAGTGGCTCATGGCCGAGTAACTGTCTTGTGTCGTACAGGCAAGGCACATTATCCAGCTAACATCAGATACTTTTGTAAAGGATCCCCAATCGGGAGAACAAAACTGTTCTCCCGATCAAGAGTACGGATCGGACTGGTTGTTGTCACACAAGTATTTTGTAGACCGGTAGACGCGTTGTTGAAATGGATGGTTTTGATGACAAATAAGTGCTTTTCAGATGTTACGTACGGTGTTGTTGTATTCTATATCTGACTCATAAAGCAAACATCCCAATATGTAATGGATACAACTTTCTCTCGTCATGAATAATGCTAATATTTTTCATGTCTCTCTAATTTACACACACTCTCAGAATCCTAATTTTCTCATGTAATCGTGCATTTTTTCTTCCAGAAACATCTTGGAGGTATGAACAAACGATCGTATTCATAGAAAGTCAGGTATTCTAACATAAAGGCAATACAAAAAAAAACCTAATAACAATATAAAAATAAAGTTCGCCTTCTGTTTATTTTGAAATAAATTTCAATATGGCTTTGATTAGTAAAGAAAGAGACCTGAAATATGGATGAAAATCTGCATTTTGGTAAGAAATTTGTGTGAAACTTGAGCGGAAAGAGGGAAGAAATGAAGACTTGTTGATGAGGACGTGCATGAATTCATTGTTGATTTACGTCAAATTGCAGTTGTTTTGATGAAAGATTGATTAAAATGTAATGGTACATTATTTCCTTTAGGATTTCAGGAAGTAATTTTATTTTTATGAACGTTTTAAGAAGCTTAAACAATTGAAGGTATTTATGATGTAAATACGGGGGCGCTAATTTATCCCAATGTTTTTTTAGTGAAAAATATTAATTTGAATATAATAAAAACAATCTTAGGTGGCAATCAATTGCAAAGTCAGTAAAGTTTGCATCAAATATTGTTTTCTTTTTCTAAATATTGAAAAAATGATGAAGTAGTGCCGATAAAGCTATACCCAACTTCTTGATACATTGGGTAAAACAATAAAACAAAAATCGAAATGAAATGTACGTATAAATTAAGCTTAAGGGGAGAAATGAACGTTTCTAAAATTCACAAAAAGTGAGATAAGGCCAAGACTTTAAAACGTCTGAAATTTTGAGTGAAATTAATCTTTATTTAATGTTTTCTGCCTTTATACTAAGTCTTGAAATTGATTAAATTGAATACATTTCATTATCAAAAGATAGTAATAATTTTTGTGATAGAAGTTGAATTTTGAAGTACTTTTAGCACGTCTAACATCCTATTAAGATTAATAAATAATCCTAATCCACAAAGTGAGGAAAAGCTTACTCAGTAGCAGTGCCTGGTGGCTTTTCGGTACAATTAAGCAACGTAATGGTTATAGAGATCATATCAGCTCTCTATCGCAAAGAGCTACGAAGTGGGTAGGACAGGAAATTGGTTTTAGGGGCCAGACTAGTAAATATGTAGGCATGAAAATATGTTGCCCAGATTTTTATCAAAACTTGCTATCTATTTCCAAGCCAATGATTGATCTAGTGCGGCGATTCTTAATAGGCGGCCCGCAGGCCAAATCTGGCCCGCCAGACAATCCAATCTGGCCCGCGAACAGTAGTCGTATTAGAAAAATGAAAATATTGTACCGATCAATCTGAAAGAGATCGGTAGAAATTGCAAAATACTCGTTTACTTTGGGTTTTTCTTAGGCTGATCAACAGCTTCTAAAATTAAATGTTATCTTCAGTGCCGATATAAATTAGGCAGACTCACGGCTTGACCAGCTAAGGGAAGGCACGGAATTTTCTTTTGTCTTCATCTTTTAGGAATTTCTGTGTTTGATTTAAAGCCATTTTAGTGCTTTGGGGGCTACGCTCTGAACCCCTACCAGGGCTTTGCCCCTGGACCCCACCAGGGGCCCTTAAGCGAAGCCCTGGACCACATTCCGGTCCGCGCACGCTTCGCGTCTCACCAATAAGCGCCACTTTTATAGTGCCTCCATTTTCCTCCTCTGAACTGCTGTGCCCCCCAAAACGAAAATCTCTGGCGACGCCACTGCGCTTGTCAAAGGAAGGCGGATAAGTGAATCGCCGATATCTGGCGTACATACTTTTTATCACACGCGCGCTCTCAGCTTGTTTATATTCAGAGATTGTTTTTAGGGGTTTTGTTTGTCATGTGACGCTTGTTTTGTCATTTAATTGGCCCGCAGTCTGAGGCTGTTGTGAAATGATGGCCCTTTTGAAAAAATAATAATTCAGAACCCGTGATCTAGTGTGTATGCTCCTTCATTAAAGATTATCTCCCATTATACCATGCGAGTCTAACACAGATTATTAATGGAATATATCTGGAATAAATCCGGAAAATTATAAAATTATGTGGTTCAATGATTTTGTTCTAATTCAGTTGTCATAATTATTTTAACAATTATCCTTTTTAAAATCTATTAGTCCAATTATGTAGGCTATTTTTGATGTTCATTTTAAAACATGAATATTAATAAATAGGCATTTAAGGTTCAGATTTCTATTTCTTTTATATAACTTGGAAATAATTGTTACTCAAAAAATAATTGTAAAACATTTTTAAAATATTTGTATTGTTTCATACATTTAATGCGTAATTCTTGTTACCAAGTTTAACATGGTTTCACCAGCCTGCTATTTGAGAAATCTCGATCACAGATATATCCCAGACTAGTCAGTAACTATAGTGGATATGAGCTAAATAAATTAGTCATTCCACCTTAATGGAAATATTGTCCTATGAATCTGTTGAACGGATAAATATGGGTTGTTCCATTATTTAGCGACCGAAACTGTGATATTTAATTGCAAACCTAGTGTATATTCAAAACATAATAATTTTCCTTGTTGCTTATCGTAGACAATTTATAGATTGCGCTGTATTTGTTTCAAATGTCAAATTTTCATGGAAGTTTAGTAGGTTCAAACTTTGCAACATTTTGATAATGTAAAATGATCTGCTTGTATTAGAGACACCAACATGAATATGCTTGAGATTAAAATTCCCAAAATACATATGGAAAAGTTTTACCTAAAACTCGCATAAGAAACAATTCATGGAACTAGCTGTGGTGTGTTACGGAAAACTATCAATACAATTTGGAGGACTTGGATTGTACCATTATTAGTCTGGTTGGTTTTAAGAACGAAGTCTTAAAAGTATATGCTAGGATATAATAAACAGATATTAATTCATATGAAAAGTTTAATAAACAGCATAGATCTTAATTTTAGGAATCATAAACATGCCACCTAACGTTGTCGCTATTCCTCGCTCTTGCATTTCTTCGTTCCAGATTGTTGTCGATAATATTTCAGCCAAATAATGTATTAATTTTTGATAAATACAGTCATATAATAAGAAACATATCTCAGCGTAACAAAATGTACAAGAAAACTGTTAAAAATGGAAGAAAATCAGCCAAAATCCGACATTGAAAAAGGCTTTTTCGCCTCTTCACAGCATGTTTACAATACACAAACAATAGGAAATCCTATGCACACAATAGTACAGTCCATGCAGCTCGGGATGCTAAAATTACGTCAGAATTAGAACAAAGTGATACATAAGCGGAAGCGAAATGTTTTCTCTCATCGCTTTCTGTTTGTTGGAAAGTACGGGCCCTTTTTTGCACCAATCACGTTGGATTTTATATATATATGGCAAATAGATATATGTTAATTGCCACGCCGTGTGCTATGGACTCCCAAATATTTTCATTCATAAGTTACGAAGGTCAAAGCGGCAATAACCTTGTGATTTTGCTTGCGCTCCCATTTCAAAACAAGAAAAAAAACATTTTATAGTTTACAAAGTATGGTACTTTTTTTGGAATAATTACATGAAAATGTTCTCAAACGATAGTTAATGATCTCTATACCGTTTGAAATGAAACATTATATTCAGAGACTCTTTAGTGATAACGTTTGAATTTCAAAATATGTGCGATTTTTCCGAGCATTTTGCACAGTTAAGGAGATTAACGCAAGCGTATGAAACAATCATTCCCATATGCATAGCATATCACACAATTAAGATTGGGAATTAATCATTTTCTAGCTTTATCATGTGACAATTGTCAGGATCAGAATCAGGATCAGATCGAAATCGAGAAATGTCTCTATATACCCCTCCCCACCCCACCCCCTCACACATCTATTAGTGCGACCAACAAGACAGCAAGATTCCAGCATAATTATCTTACAAAAATAATCTCATATAACAACATGCAAACGTCTGTAAATCTAATTAAGTGTACAGCAGACGACAGTGGTTTTGACCGACAATATGGTGATGTAAACAAAGTCACGTGACCTCGTGACATCAGCTGAAATACCCTAATAGAGCATGTTGTCAGAATTTATTACTTAAGAAAGTATAAGACTTTGAACAAAAATCTTTTTAATGGAAATGTTGTCATCTGAATCATGCAGACGGATGAATATGTACTATAAATAAAATTGATTAATATCTTCCAATGGAAACATGCTGCATATGTCAGAAATTCCTATAACTGTGATCACCAATAGTGCGGAATTAAAGTGTATGACTATATTTCCCACAGTCCTGTTCACATCAGTATGTATGTGTACATGTCGCTTGAAACAAGGAGGTTAAAAGTGACACCGTGGATAACCCAAGATGCATCTTCCTGATAGAACTTTGAAGACTTGTTACAACGGATCCTTTATTGTAATGATTATACCCATTATCAAACTCAGGTTTTTAACATTCTATGTAACATACTTGTTAATATTGCTCTGATGTTTAACCGACCTAAAGACGTTTAGTTTTCTTCATAACATTGTGCTTGATTTATTATTTCACTTCATAGAAACTAAATATAAATTATTCTTTAGTGTGCATTAATAATTGATACCCCACCAGTTGCCTTCAGGCGCATTCACGCATTTCCGCTAAAGACTGCTTTCCTCTTAAGCATGATTCAAGATAAACTCCTCACTCTTCAGTAAATAAGAATTAATTACAAGTTGTGATTAAGCCGGAAATTGCATTATATCACTGAGGACAAGATGCAATTTATATTTCCTCATAACTGCTTTACCGTACAGTATACACTATGGGTTTTTTGCACTGTATTTTGTTTCAGATTGTATTCAACGGTGTATGCAAGTGCTATTTAGACATTTCGGTACTGGGGATATAGCATTACGGAAAGACATTGTATTGCATAACAGCAAAGTAATTAATTTAATTTTCACGGAAATGTTTCAACTGTTCTTTAAATATCTCAAAACAAAATATGCATTTTTTGCCATTTGTGATGAAGAAAATATTGTATTTCTATTTGATAAAAATACAATATATGCTGTACCTGTCATTATCAAGAAACAGAAGTCTAACAAGTTTATATTACCCAAAAATGTGACAAAAGTGGAATATTTTAATGAGTGGTTTTCAATAGTAATAGCAATAATATGATGACGATGATGATGATGGTGGTGGTGATGATGAAGGTGATGATGATGGTGGTGGTGTTGGTGGTGATGGTGATGGTGGTGGTGGTGATATTGATGATGATGATGATGATGATGATGATGATGATGATGATGATGATGATGATGATGATGATGACAATGTTGTTGATGATGATGATGATAATGATGTTGTTGATGATGATCATGATCATGATGGTGATAATAATAATGGGGAATTTCGTAAATCAACCTTCATATGAAAACATTTCTCACCTCGTAACGCTCTCCTAATTAAGATATTTAATTGCTCTATCGAAGCGAGGATATTTTGCAGTAGTTCTAACAATGCCAAAATCATATTTTCAAACCACTACAAAACTACAGTCTACGTCCCTTCAAGTTTTAACCTAACAGTCGCTCATAACCTAACATAATTTTTTACCCCAACAGTTGTCAAATGTATTACACAACTAATTGGTAATATCAAGAATTTAACTTGATGTATTGAAATTTTGGTATAGAGTGATACAAAATATGATACAATCTTTGTAGCATTTGATATCCATAGCAAAAACTGCAATATATGAATGGAAGGATTTTAGCAATGTTGACGATAATGTTGTAACTATAGTTTAATATATGAAACAATGTACCACAATCTAACAATATCGATAACCTATGTGTTCAAAATAATTAAAGTTTAAACCAAAGTAACATTCATTTAGTAAGAAGTACTGGGTAATGCAATTGAGAGAATCATTAATATAGTAAACATTATCTCTAGCGAAAATTACAAAAAATGTGTTCAAATTTATGTTTTTCTTGGAGATGAAAAAAATTATAAAGCATATTAGGGTGATCACTTAGAATTTGAGCATTTTCTTTCATTGTGTGTAATTGTGAAACCTGAACATCAATCTAAAGCAGATGGCACTGGTGAACCGCCAGTAGGTTTCTTTTGAATGAACGTTCGTCCTGTTCAGACGAAGGTTTTCTACCCATTCTTAACAGACCTACCAATGTTAGCGATAAGGAACTATTGGATGCGCGATCCGATGGACTAACTTTAATTACTGAGTGTTTAGTGAATTAATGTAAGCCGTATGCTTTGTTATACACTATACCCTCAATGAAGTTGCATGTTTATCACCATGCATGTGCTACATACCATACACGGTAGTAATTGTCATGTCCAAGTGAGTAATTTGTATATCTCTTGCTTGTTTGTCTTCAATACTTATGCCATCATATGCATCATTCCAATCCATATCTGCACTTTGAATTTCCTTCGTAGCCATTTCACATACATCTTACCTGCCTGTGATTTCGTATGATTGCAATAATTGTATCTCTGTCTTCAGCTGAACATCCAAGACAATGCTTACGTGGTTTCCGCGGGAACTCCAAAGACTTGAAAAGTTTATATTATGACTTCTTTAAAAACAAGTATTATTATTAATTTGCTATCATCCCATGATTAAAAAACACATTTTATTCTTACACCTTCTAAAATATGAAAATAGCAGAAGGGTAGAAAAGGAGGAAACACCTCAGATACCTGCTTTTCATTTATTTATTTTTAAATCAGAAAGAATAACGAATAATGAATGAATCGGTGGCACCTTGTATGACCCATAGTCAGTTACCTGCTTTTCAATATATCTTTTTTAAGATAAGAAAGAATAACGACTAATGAATTAACCGGTGGCATTAGAAGCCAGTTTAGTGCAAGGGGACAATATAATAACACGCTTGCATGTATGGACAATTACCAGGAACAACCTAAATACCTTTAAGATATATGATCGGCACCTGGATGTTTTCAAATGTGCAGAGTTATTGATATGGTTTTTATGCTGGCGAACATCATCCTTTTGATAAGGAACAGATGAGGAGGGAAAGCATTGACATATATTGCGCTGTTAACTTCTCACAGGCAAAATGAGGTTCTGTATTGGACTGTGGATGGTGAATTTCTTTAGGCTCCAGTGCAATTCACAGAATATCATTAAAATAATATCAAACAGTAACCAAATATATAGAGGAACTATCCATTTTTATAGCCATTTTAGTAAAAACTCCTGATCATGTAAGTAAACATATTAAAGCCGTCAAACTGAGGTTGGTTATGAAATATGAAAGCTTGTAATTGGTTAATGCTATTTTCAAATATTATTTTTAGGAATTGTATTTTTCATGAGCCGAATAAAGTTTCACGAAACCACTTCAATATTATAACATTATGTTTTTGTCTCTTTTATGGAACTTAACAGACAGACGAGTGCGCAAATATATCACAAAAGAAATAATTTTGCCGAACTTTGTCACCCGAAGACAAATATTGGATTCATGAGCACTTAAGAAAAATGTATATAAAATATTTTTTATTAAAAAAAATATCCTTTTCAGCAATTAATATATTTCATCTGTTCTTGCAATTGTATTCAATGTATATAGGCAAGTTGTATATTATATCCATTTAAATTGAAAACACAAATAAATCAGCATACCTTAATTTTGTTGACATCCACAAGATCAGGAATATAGAAATTACGACCACAGCGATGAAAGTAAACGCGGCTACAAGACCTTTCAATAAAAGGGAAAACAATTTGATTAGCATTACAGGAGAAGCCTTACTGTAATGGATTCACTCAGATCCTTATGATTTGTGATCTAATGGAGGCCACCATTCTCCCATATTTACTATAAAGTTAAATTTATGATGATAGAGATTTTGATCTCATTGTAAAACGAAATGTGCATACATCTAAATATGATACAAAAAGCTACATAAGAGCCATTAGTTCAAGAACATTTTTCTATTCCAATTTTTAGAAAGGTCAGATTTGTTAAGTGAAATCTTAATTTTTGCTTATTACAATACAACTTGAAATGATGTTACCCTGCAATAGCTGGGTAAAAGTAAACATTGTTGATTAATATTATTGGCTCCTATTTGGAGAAAAGAAACTTGTGTTAGTTTATAGATAATAAAGATTGATAGAATCCCTTACAGTATGGAAGTAATATTCCTAATATCCATATATATCTATATATATCTATATATATATATATATATATATATATATATATATATATATATATATATATATATATATATATATATATATATATATATATATATATATATATATATATATATATATATATATATCTATCGCAAAGAGCTACGAAGTGGGTAGGACAGGAAATTGGTTTTTAGGGGCCAGACTAGTAAATATGTAGGCATGAAAATATGTTGCCCAGATTTTTATCAAAACTTGCTATCTATTTCCAAGCCAATGATTGATCTAGTGCGGCGATTCTTAATAGGCGGCCCGCAGGCCAAATCTGGCCCGCCAGACAATCCAATCTGGCCCGCGAACAGTAGTCGTATTAGAAAAATGAAAATATTGTACCGATCAATCTGAAAGAGATCGGTAGAAATTGCAAAATACTCGTTTACTTTGGGTTTTTCTTAGGCTGATCAACAGCTTCTAAAATTAAATGTTATCTTCAGTGTCGATATAAATTAGGCAGACTCACGGCTTGACCAGCTAAGGGAAGGCACGGAATTTTCTTTTGTCTTCATCTTTTAGGAATTTCTGTGTTTGATTTAAAGCCATTTTAGTGCTTTTGGGGGCTACGCTCTGAACCCCTACCAGGGCTTTGCCCCTGGACCCCACCAGGGGCCCTTAAGCGAAGCCCTGGACCACATTCCGGTCCGCGCACGCTTCGCGTCTCACCAATAAGCGCCACTTTTATAGTGCCTCCATTTTCCTCCTCTGAACTGCTGTGCCCTTTAAAACGAAAATCTCTGGCGACGCCACTGCGCTTGTCAAAGGAAGGCGGATAAGTGAATCGCCGATATCTGGCGTACATACTTTTATCACACGCGCTCTCAGCTTGTTTATATTCAGAGATTGTTTTTAGGGGTTTTGTTTGTCATGTGACGCTTGTTTTGTCATTTAATTGGCCCGCAGTCTGAGGCTGTTGTGAAATGATGGCCCTTTTGAAAAATAATAATTCAGAACCCGTGATCTAGTGTGTATGCTCCTTCATTAAAGATTATCTCCCATTATACCATGCGAGTCTAACACAGATTATTAATGGAATATATCTGGAATAAATCCGGAAAATTATAAAATTATGTGGTTCAATGATTTTGTTCTAATTCAGTTGTCATAATTATTTTAACAATTATCCTTTTTAAAATCTATTAGTCCAATTATGTAGGCTATTTTTGATGTTCATTTTAAAACATGAATATTAATAAATAGGCATTTAAGGTTCAGATTTCTATTTCTTTTATATAACTTGGAAATAATTGTTACTCAAAAAATAATTGTAAAACATTTTTAAAATATTTGTATTGTTTCATACATTTAATGCGTAATTCTTGTTACCAAGTTTAACATGGTTTCACCAGCCTGCTATTTGAGAAATCTCGATCACAGATATATCCCAGACTAGTCAGTAACTATAGTGGATATGAGCTAAATAAATTAGTCATTCCACCTTAATGGAAATATTGTCCTATGAATCTGTTGAACGGATAAATATGGGTTGTTCCATTATTTAGCGACCGAAACTGTGATATTTAATTGCAAACCTAGTGTATATTCAAAACATAATAATTTTCCTTGTTGCTTATCGTAGACAATTTATAGATTGCGCTGTATTTGTTTCCAAATGTCAAATTTTCATGGAAGTTTAGTAGGTTCAAACTTTGCAACATTTTGATAATGTAAAATGATCTGCTTGTATTAGAGACACCAACATGAATATGCTTGAGATTAAAATTCCCAAAATACATATGGAAAAGTTTTACCCTAAAACTCGCATAAGGAAACAATTTGCGGAACTAGCTGTGGTGTGTTACGGAAAACTATAAATACAATTTGGAGGACTTGGATTGTACCATTATTAGGCAGGTTGGTTTTAAGAACGAAGTCTTAAAAGTATATTCTAGGATATAATAAACAAATAATAATTTATACGAAAAGTTTAATAAATAGCATAGATCCTAATTTTAGGAATCATGATCATGCAACCTAACGTTGTCGCTATTCCTCGCTCTTGCATTTCTTCGTTCTTGATTGTTGTCGATAATGTTTCAGCCAAATAATGTATTAATTTCTGATAAATACAGTCATATAATAAGAAACATATCTCAGTGTAACAAAATATACAAGAAAACTGTTAAAAATCGAAGAAAATCAGCCAAAAGCCGACATTATAAATCGCTTTTTCGCCTCTTCACAGCATGTTTACAATACACAAACAAGAGGAAACCCTCTGCACACAATAGTACAGTCCATGCGGCGTAGGCGTGCTAAGATTACGTCAGAATTAAAATAAAGCGATACATAAGCGGAAGCGAAATGTTTTCTCTCATCGCTTTCTGTTTGTTGGAAAGTACGGGCCCTTTTTTTGCACCAATCACGTTGGATTTTATATATATATGGCAAATAGATATATGTTAATTGCCACGCCGTGTAAAATGGACTCCCAAATATTTTCATTCATAAGTTACAAAGGTCAAAGCGGCAATAAGCTTGTGATTTTGCTTGCGCTCCCATTTCAAAACAAGAAAAGACACATTTTATAGTTTACAAAGTATGGTACTTTTTTTGGAATAATTACATGAAAATGTTCTTAAACGATAGTTAATGATCTCTATACCGTTTGAAATGGAACATTATATTCAAAGACTCTTTAGTTATAACGTTTGAATTTCAAAATATGTGCAATTTTTCCAAGCATTTTGTACAGTTAAGGAGATTAACGCAAGCGTATGAAACAATCATTCCCATATGCATAGCATATCACACAATTAAGATTGGGAATTAATCATTTTCTAGCTTTATCATGTGACAATTGTTAGAATCAGAATCAGGATCAGATCGAAATCGAGAAATGTCTTTAAATCCCCTACCCCACCCCCTCGCACATCTATTAGTGCAACCAACAAGACAGCAAGATTCCAGCATAATTATCTTACAAAAATAATCTCATATAACAACATGCAAACGTCTGTAATTCTAATTAAGTGTACAGCAGACGACAGTGGTTTTGACCGACAATATGGTGATGTAAACAAAGTCACGTGACCTCGTGACATCAGCTAAATACCCTAATAAAGCATGTTGTCAGAATATATTACTTTAGAAAGTATAAGACTTTGAACAAAAATCTTTTTAATGGAAATGTTGTCATCTGAATCATGCAGACGGATGAATATGTACTATAAATAAAATTGATTAATATCTTCCAATGGAAACATGCTGCATATGTCAGAAATTCCTATAACTGTGATCACCAATAGTGCGGAATTAAAGTGTATGACTATATTTCCCACTATTAACTCCTGTTCACATCAGTATGTATGTGTACATGTCGCTTGAAACAAGGAGGTTTAAAGTGACACCATGGATAAACCAAGAAGCACCTACCTGATAGAACTTTGAAGACTTGTTACAACGGATCCTTTATTGTAATGATTATACCCGTTATCAAACTCAGGTTTTTAACATTCTATGTAACATACTTGTTAATATTGCTCTGATATTTAACCGACCTAAAGACGTTTATTTTTCTTCATAACATTGTGCTTGATTTATTATTTCACTTCATAGAAACTAAATATAAATCATTCTTTAGTGTGCATTAATAATTGGTAACCCACCTTCAGGCGCATTCCCGCATTTCCGCTGAAGACTGCTTTCCTCTTAAGTATGATTCAAGATAAACTCCTCACTTTTCAGTAAATAAGAATTAATTACAAGTTGTGATATTGCATTATATCACTGAGGACAACATGCAATTTATATTTCCTCATAACTGCTTTACCGTACAGTATACACTATGGGTTTTTTGCACTGTATTTTGTTTCAGATTGTATTCAACGGTGTATGCAAGTGCTATTTAGACATTTCGGTAGTGGGGATATAGCATTACGGAAAGACATTGTATTGCATAACAGCAAAGTAATTGCTTTAATTTTCACGGAAATGTTTCAACTGTGCTTTAAATATCTCAAAACAAAATATGCATTTTTTGCCATTTGTGATGAAGAAAATATTGTATTTCTATTTGATAAAAATACAATATATGCTGTACCTGTCATTATCAAGAAACAGAAGTCTAACAAGTTTATATTACCCAAAAATGTGACAAAAGTGGAATATTTTAATGAGTGGTTTCCAATAGTAATAGCAATAATATGATGACGATGATGATGATGGTGGTGGTGATGATGAAGGTGATGATGATGGTGGTGGTGTTGGTGGTGATGGTGATGGTGGTGGTGGTGATATTGATGATGATGATGATGATGATGATGATGATGATGATGATGATGATGACAATGTTGTTGATGATGATGATGATGATGATGTTGTTGATGATGATCATGATCATGATGGTGATAATAATAATGGGGAATTTCGTAAATCAACCTTCATATGAAAACATTTCTCACCTCGTAACGCTCTCCTAATTAAGATATTTAATTGCTCTATCGAAGCGAGGATATTTTGCAGTAGTTCTAACAATGCCAAAATCATATTTTCAAACCACTACAAAACTACAGTCTACGTCCCTTCAAGTTTTAACCTAACAGTCGCTCATAACCTAACATAATTTTTTTATCCCAACAGTTGTCAAATGTATTACACAACTAATTGGTAATATCAAGAATTTAACTTGATGTATTGAAATTTTGGTATAGAGTGATACAAAATATGATACAATCTTTGTAGCATTTGATATCCATAGCAAAAACTGCAATATATGAATGGAAGGATTTTAGCAATCTTGACGATAATGTTGTAACTATAGTTTAATATATGAAACAATGTACCACAATCTAACAATATTGATAACCTATGTGTTCAAAATAATTAAAGTTTAAACCAAAGTAACATTCATTTAGTAAAAAGTACTGGGTAATGCAATTGAGAGAATCATTACTATGGTGAACATTATCTCTAGCGAAAATTACAAAAAATGTGTTCAAATTTATCTTTTTCTTGGAGATGAAAAAATTATAAAGCATATTAGGGTGATCACTTAGAATTCGAGCATTTTCTTTCATTGTGTGTAGTTGTGAAACTTGAACATCAATCTAGAGCAGATAGTACTGGTGAACCGCCAGTAGGTTTCTTTTGAATGAACGTTTGTCCTGTTCAGACGAAGGTCTTCTACCCATTCTTAACAGACCTACGAATGTTAGCGATAAAGAACTATTGGATGCGCGATCCGATGGACTAACTTTAATTACTGAGTGTTTAGTGAACTAATGTAAGCCGTATGTTTTATTATACACTATACCCTCAATGAAGTTGCATGTGTATCACCATGCATGTGCTACATTCCATACACTGCATTAATTGTCATGTCCAAGTGAGTAATTTTTTATATCTCTTGCTTGTTTGTCTTCAATAGTTATACCATCATATGCATCATTCCAATCCATATCTGCACTTTGAATTTCCTTCGTATCCATTTCACACACATCCGACCTGCCTGTGATTTCGTATTATTGCGATAATTGTATCTCTGTGTTCAGCTGAGTATCCAAGACAATGCTTACGTGGTTTTCGCGGGAATTCCAAAAACTTGAAAAGTTTATATTATGATTTCTTCAAAAACAAGTATTATTATTAATTTGCTATCATCCCATGATTAAAAAACACATTTTATTCTTACACCTTCTAAAATAACAAAAGGGTAGAAAAGGAGGAAACACCTCAGATACCTGCTTTTTTTTTTTTTAAATCAGAAAGAATAACGAATAATGAATGAACCGGTGGCACCTTGTATGACCCATAGTCAGTTACCTGGTTTTCAATACATTTTTTTTAAGATAAGAAAGAATAACGACTAATGAATGAACCGGTGGCATTAGAAGCCAGTTTAGTGCGAGGGTTCAATATAATAACACGCTTGCATGTATGGACAATTACCAGGAACAACCTAAATACCTTTAAGATATATGATCGGCACCTGGATGTTTTCAAATGTGCAGATTTATTGATATGGTTTTTATGCTGGCGAAAATCATTTTTTTTTTATAAGGAACAGATGAGGAGGGAAAGCATTGACATATATTGCGCTGTTAACTTCTCACAGGCAAAGTGAGGTTCTGTATTGGACTGTGGATGGTGAATTTCTTCAAGCTCCAGTGCAATTCACAGAATATCGTTAAAATAATATCATACAGTAAACAAATATATAGAGGAACTATCCATTTTTATAGCCATTTTAGTAAAAACTCCTGATCATGTAAGTAGAAATATCAAAGCCGTTGAACTGAGGTTGGTCATGAAATATGTAAGGTTGTAATTGGTTAATGCTATTTTCAATATAATTTTTTAAGAATTGTATTTTTCATGAACCGATTAAAGTTTCACGAAACCACTTCAGTATCATAACATTATGTTTTTGTCTCTTTTATGGAATTTAACAAACAGACGAGTGCGCAAAAGTATATCACAAAAGAAATAATTTTGCCGAACTTTGTCTCCCGAAGACAAATATTGGATTCATGAGCACTTAAGATATATGTATATAAAGTATTTTTATTAAAAAAATATCCTTTTCAGCATTTAATATATTTCATCTGTTCTTACAATTTTATTCAATGTATATAGGTAAGTTGTATATTATATCTATTCAAATAGAAAACACAGTTAAATCAACATACCTTAATTTTGTTGACATCCACAAGATCAGGAATATAGAAATTACGACCACAGCGATGAAAGTAAATGCGGCTACAAGACCTTTAATTAAAAGAGAAAACAATTTGATTAGCATTACAGGAGAAGGCTTACTATGAAGGATCCACTCAGATCCTTATGATTTGTGATCCAATGGAGGCCACCACGCTCCCATATCTACTATGAAGTTAAATTTATGATGATAGAGATTTTGATCTCATTGGAAAACGAAATGTGCATACACCTAAATATGATACAAAAACCTACATAAGAGCCATAAGTTCAAGAACATTTTTCCATTCCAATTTTAGAAAGTTCAGATTTCTTAAGTGAAATCTCAATTTTCGCTTATTAGAGATGTTCACAATACAACTTGAAAAAATGGGACCCTGCAATAGCTGGGTAAAAGTTAACATTGTTGATTAATATTATTGGCTCCTATTTGGAGAAAAGAAACTTGTGTTAGTTTATAGATAATAAAGATTGATAGAATCCCTTACAGTATGGAAGTAATATTCCTAATATCCATATATATCTATATATATCTATATATATATATATATATATATATATATATATATATATATATATATATATATATATATATATATATATATATATTTATATATATATATAAATATATATATATATATTTATATATATATAAATATATATATATATATATATATAAATATATATATATATATATATATATGTATATATATATATATATATATATATATATATATATATATATATATAAATATATGTATACATATATATATATATACGTATATATATAAATGTATATATATATATATATATATATATATATATATA
>JAIGNY010000483.1:1472500-1492500 GCA_020152595.1 Chiridota heheva
AATTGATTCTTAGAAGTAAACAACTTTTTATACAATTATTTATTGTATATTATTTCCACTGTTAAGCGAGAAAATGGACCAAAATATCTATTAAATCAAACACTAATTCCGTTTTAAGACTTTCATGTTTATTACCCTAAAAAACTTTTATTAAAATTATTGGTTTTGATTGATTATGTCAGAAATTCTTAGAAATTTGATTACTTATCTACCAATAGGGCAAAAATATAATGGATTTTTTTAATATCCACAATTGGTTCCCGTTCACATACGCATGCATGTGTACTTGTCACTTAACCAGGGAGGTTTAAGGTATCCGCAGGATATTTGAGGAAGAACCTCTATGATTGAAGTTTAAAGAATTGTTAAAATCAGATTTTTAAAACGTTTAATTATATGAGTAATCGCAAAAAATATTTAGAACTTACCCGTAGTTGTGAGTTGGCACATAATACTTGTTAAGAACAGCTGATAAAGCACTCGCTGACTTGAGATGCATTTTCACATTTTGGTTTGAGTTTGCTTCCTTCAGGTTAAGTATATTTGTGAAATAAGAACAATGAACTTCATCACGCTTACGTAAATATAGATTGCTGTTAGTGCGATTGTACGGGGATGTTTATATTTCAGGAAGTACATGTAGTTTTGTGTTTCGTATAACCTGCGTTATAGGGCGCTTTGAAATTGTATTATTGATAATTGAAATTTCCCTATTTTGACACAAATGTAGTTGAAAGTTCAATGCAAAATTTATCAGAAATAATAATGGTTACTTTTAACTATCACACGAGGCTTATCAGTACCATCACGTGCAAGATATGTGATTCTTTTCTGCCGACTACATAATAATACGCCATCGGTAAAATGTTCAATTGATATCAGACCCGAGAAGTTGGTTTACATGATGGTATAATGACCGTCATGTGCAACAACTACTCTTGCGATCTTTAAATCTCGATCGGAAGCATGGAACGGACTGTTTGTATTTCAGACATTTTCTTACTTTCCTATATATTACTGAAAAGCATTTATTGGTCTGCATAAGTTATTTTAGAACATCCTCAGACATCCATCTTTGTCATCATATGTTACCTTAAAAATTTGGATTACATAACCGTAGTGGATGAGTGACACTTAAGTGTACACTGTGTACTTTTTACAATGTGAGGTCTAGTGCCCTGGCGGAGGTCTAGTGACCCTGCGGGGTACTAGTGCAAGGGATAGTCTGAAACTGGCCAATTCAAAGAACATGTTTTGGCAGATCTTTGGAGGCGTGACGCTCTGTTTGCCCCATTAGATGTGATCCAAGAATCCCCCACCTGCAGATAGCAAACCTAGGCGCGAGATAGCAAGAATCCCCCACCGGCAGGTAGCAAACTTAGCAATATTAGGTGTGACGCTCTGTTTGTCCCATTAGATCCGCTAGTAATCCACGAATCCCCCACCTGCAGATAGAAAACTTAGCAATATTAGGTGTGACGCTCTGTTTGCACCATTAGATTTCCACGAATCCCCACCTGCATTAGAGGCGTGACGCTCTGTTTGCACCATTAGATCGCTAGTGATCCACGAATTCCCCACCTGCAGATAGAAAACTTAGCAATATTAATTCCCGCCAAGAGCCTCTTCAACGAGCAAACAAATCTAGATGTATTGCAAACCATAGCCAATCAACAATCATTTTATTCGGAAATTACACTTTTTTGAGACAGGAAGTGTGGCATGCTAGTTAAAAATAAGTGACAATCTAACAGTGACTATTGTAAACCTAGATCGCAAATGCATTCAAAACAGAAATGAAAATTTTGGCTTCATACTCTTTGTGTTCAAGCTTAAACACATTATTTTCCCGTCCATATTACATCGTTCATTTATTTCAGTCTGTTTGTTGAAAACGTTTGAATATTGTATAAACAAGGACGGGAAGTATTAAAACGTTAATTGGATGCTTATCCAAATACTGCCTTAAATTGCTAAGCATATCTCGAACGCTTTATGCTGTTATTTTTGAGAAAGATATAATAATTTATACTGAAAGTATAAAATGGTGATAGTGTTCTTGTTATATAAAAGTGAAATAGCATCTACCTCCGTTTATCATTTAATCTCATTCGATGTAATGAATTTGGGTATGTCAAACTTAAGCCCAGGTAGCACATAATGTTAGCTTTTGTTGGCTAAATGTTGCCATACGTTAACAACATTGGCATCACCTTGTGTTGACATGTTAACGTTTAATTAATACTGGTCCAACATACTGTATAAACAGTTGGTTATGCAGGTTGACCCTGTCAGCCGTATGACCTACGGAGTTTAAGAGACCACCCAAGATTAAACGAACCTTTTTCCAACATAGGTTGAAAATAATTGTGGTACCAGGTACGAATCTATATTGGTGAAACTTTTCAAGGTCACTTGCTTAGTTCTTCGCAGTGATGTTAAACGGTGCCCTCTAAAATGATTTTGTATCAGTGATTGTAAGTTTACTATCACTTCATTCCTATGCTAACGTCAGTATACAGTCTGGGAAAGCGGGCATCCATGGAAACAGCAAGTTCCATATTCGTTTGTAATCCCAACGTTGTTTAGTTTCACTTTTCCGGCGAGACTTATATTTAAAGATACACCTTTACTATTCCCAGTGCTAAATATTATCTATTTTTTTTTCATATATTCACCACGCTTTTATGAAATATATTAGGCTTTTAGTGAGAAAAACTATTTAAGAAATTGTAATGCTTGTAAAAACAGCATTTATATTTAAATTGTATATTTAATAGGAGGAAAATTTTCTTCTTTATATAACATTAAGTCCATTACTTTTCTTTTTGAAACATCTATTGTAACGTTTAAACCAAACCGCGGCTTGACATATATGAATAAGGTCGTTCTTGATACTGTTTTTCAGATTCCTTGTTGGACTTTACATGGCCTCTACCGGATTGCTGTACCTTTTATAGTGTAACAATTGAAAAATAACTACTTTTTAATAAATTAAACTCTGTCCATCAATAAAATCAAATATGTACAAGTCCTTTTCTCAAACACTTTCTGCTGGGTACCTTATGTTATAGACATATATCAACATAGATAAAGAATTAGCGAGAATAGTATTTCCTTGCTTGATGATTTTCTGAAAGGAATCCAAAGATGCACCGCCTACCATTGTCACATGGACCGGTACGGCCCAAATTCAGTGGCCTTGCTAACAGCGAAACTCCCATTAACCTACATTTCAACCCTCACATGATAAAGAAACATATAGACCAATCTTAGGTAGTTATACAATGTAAGCAAATGTTAACAAATTATTGCAAATCTTGGAAGCATGTAAAAAAATCCGAAAATTGGCACTGTTTTTCGAGTTCAACTTATTGTATTTTTCAATCCAACATCGTTTATTTATACAATTGTATTGCTACAAGGTAGTCTTATATCATGTGTTAATAACTGCACCTAGATTTGCAGGAAAAAGAAATGGAAAAGAAGGGAGGGGGAGGATAAGTAGCACTTTCATATGACAATGTTTATGATAAACCGATGAGAAAGTCAATTATAATCAAGGCAGTTTTTCTCTACAAAGTCTTAACAGCCATTTCCGTGTATACGCGTAACTAATCTTCATCATTCTGTCTTGACTAAATTAAAGTACAGTTCCCCTTCCTGGTTTTGCTCTCTCTGTTAAAATTTTCATGCGTTTTGGCTATCCAAGGTATCAATATTGCATACCCTATTAGTATTCATCATGCGTAGTGTTTTGCAATAAATTCTTTAAGATTGTATCCTCTGTTGCTTTGCAAGCTTATCGATTATTCATCCAATTCGTGAGCATCAACCCGAGCTGTATGTT
The DNA here is from genome assembly GCA_020152595.1 of Chiridota heheva. Taxonomy (NCBI): domain Eukaryota; kingdom Metazoa; phylum Echinodermata; class Holothuroidea; order Apodida; family Chiridotidae; genus Chiridota; species Chiridota heheva. The sequence goes on from JAIGNY010000483.1 coordinate 1,476,351, forward strand.
TAAAACTATATGCACTACATGCACTGTATTATAAACCATATTCAGTGCTGGCCAGTTTCATGCCCCTCTTCTGCATGCATGTTGTTAGTTATTGCATGAATATCATAGGCATCGTTCCGAACCATGTTTGTGGTTTTTATTCCATCATTTTTGTTCATTTCAGAGCTTTCTTGGAGCTCGTACAATTACGATGATTATATTTCTCCTCGCGACTGATTGTGCAAGCCATGGTTAAAGGTAGTGTCCTGGACAACTTGTGATCTTCGAAGATATCTCTCCTTTCTTACTAGAAAGTGCAGAAACAAAATATATGTAATATATGCTGTGATCCCATCATTTTGGGGAAGCATTTTAAAACAGGTTTTTGAAGACAGACCTAAATAAATGAGACTTTCTTACTCGTGGGCACAGTCAACAAATCTTTAAGAAAGGAACAAGGTTAAACAACAGATAAAAGTTTTTTTTTTTTTTCTTAGTGGTGAATTTATGGAATAAATCACTTAATGAAGTTGTCCTTCCAAAGATAAAGTTGAGAACAATCAGCAGAGAAGTACATTTTTTTGAAAATAACAAAACATCCAGACATTTTTTTTGTAAAATTAGGCGATTCATAAGAAGGACTGGTGTAATAAAATGATATGCAAGATTATGTAAGAATAGCCCCGCTTCTCGCCTTTGCTCTGTTTGTATATATAGTCGATTCTATAGAAAATATAGATACTCACAGAAACATCTTTTAATCCTTTTCGTCCAATTTAGTGTTTCTCCGTATTCCCCAGAAGCTCTGCATTTCGAAATCAAATGACCATTTTTACGACATCTAAGTTCTCCATTATACGTTAACGCAGAAGCTCTAAATTTGTATTCATCTCGCGTCCGGCATTCACTGCTCACTGTTTAAAAAATTGAATTATGAAAGAAACAGGCTCAATTGCAGTACAATATGGAAAAATCTAATCATGACTAGCAAATTAAAGGTATATGGGAAATATAGCAATTTCTATGATCAGATATTGGGTCAAAGAGTACTATAAAGCAGATCAGATTTGTTGCTGTTGAATTATGGCTGTTCAAAGTTTCATCCATTGTTAAATTCAAGCAAACGTTGTGTTGTATCCCTAGTGAGCAGCTGAAATTATTTAAACGTTTACCCTAAATATTAGTCAATTAGAATGATGTGAAGGTAGATTCCTGCTAGAATTTTAATTGGGACAGAATTATAGACAGAGATTAAAAACACAAAATTGCTCAGAATTTCCTGCACCACTACAAAGAATTATGATAGACATTTAAAACGCAAAGGATTTTAAAAGAAAATGTCAAGTTCGCCCTGTAATACAATACAAAATTTGCATACAATATGCAAATTGATGCATGGGAATAAAAAACAGGACCAATGTTTGACGGATGTTGATGAAATTTGTTGCTACTATGATAGTTTTCGATAGATTTTAAAGAAATGTAGCTAATGTTGCCACTTTACGTCCATACATTTTTAAAACCATTTAAACTATAAAACCAAGTCCATTTCAGGTTTTAGCCGAAGTCAACAATATTCATATTTCCCAAAATGATTAAATCATGCATTATAGTTATAAATGCAATAAGCAGTCGGGGATAATCCGGACTTTTGATGTAATACGAAAATACACTAAAATTTGGAGCTTCATATTCATTAGGATCCATGAAGGCCGCCATTTTAACTTGTGATAACGTTACAGCAATGAAATTTTACTAAGAAAACGGTAGTATTTGTGTAATGTAACGTATGATGCATGTACATGATATCAGCGATGACTAAGCCAACACAAAATCATGTGTCGAGAAGGCTGTTCAAAATGTCAACGACCTGTCAACGGAAGTCTTTTATCATTTTATCGCAAAGTTCACGGTAAAATTGAAAAATCAAATTGAATGAATATTCATTTGATATTGGTTGTTCCTTTCAAAGATACCTTCCGCGTTCTCATTATATATCCCCATCGACTTAACCTTATCACTATAGTTAAAATGGCGGCCTCCATGGATCTTAATAAATACGAAGCTCCAAATTGGTGTATTTATCATTACATCAAAAGTCCAGGATTCTCCCCTTACTGAAAAGCAATGTAATTTTCGACAACAATTTATGAAACAAATTTAATTATAAGACAATTCGACTGATGAAAAGTATTAGTTGTTCCTTTGACAAGTACAAGAAGCCAGGAATTAAGGGTTGTAGAAAAGTTAAAACAAGTTTTTCCATAACCCGGATCCTTTTGTTCTGTATGGCCGAGCTTAATAGGTGTTAAACTAATCACGAAACGATTCATAATACACACGTTACCTTTTAAGAAAAAAAAGTGGTTATCTATCTGGCAGTAACAAAGAAAGTACGTCCCGTGGACTACATGTCAGATTTAGAAATGTAAAACCAAAACGGATAAACTTGATTTAAGTAACATACAATTATAAACTGAAATCCTCTTGGGTCCTCCACAGAACTGATATATTTTTCCAGTACAAATTGTATTACACTCTCCTTGATCTCTCCTTCCATGTTTTGTGTAATTTTCATGAGCTCGTCCGCAGTAACATTCATTTCCATTCTCGACACCAGCATATTTGAACTTTCCTTCAAGGCATCTCCTAAAGCAGTGTTCCAGATTAAGAGACCGAAAACGATTCCATTGAGATAATGCACGACTATTTCTTTTGTCTTTAAAACAACCAACATAAAATGATCCTAAGAGAAGAAAGTAAGATTAATTCAAATACGAATATGTTTACATTGCTTTTTTTATTTTTCTTAGATATCACGCTAACAACTAAACTCTCTTTTTATTATTTGTTTTCGGCTATATTTATTTCCTTACACCTGTCTCTTTTATCTTCAAGGAGACAAAGTCTGGCTTTTCGTCATATAATATGATAGATTTAATGATTATAAGTCATTTGAAGAAATATCACATCGTACAAAATAATCTATCGTTTATTTTCTAATGTATCAAAACATTACAGAAGCACTAGACTGAAAAGTGAGGGCGCTTGTTTTTGCGAATTTCACAGATATATCATGATCGATAAACTTCATGCCTCTCTAGTCCACAGACGACGTGAGGGCAAAGTTACTTGAATATTAATATTAACCAGAAATTTGCTATAAGCGTTGCGTGCTAGATAAGCATTTGATTTTTGGGGACCTCTAAAAATACGTCTTCACTTTTCGGTTTAGTGCTGCTTTAATATGTCAATTTTAAATTTATATGGGCGCAGTCATTTTGTTCATGTGCCATAATGATCAAGTTCATGCCTTTATAATCTCTTTCAAATTTTCTAACTTCTAAAGAAATATTTTTTTCTTTGTATGGGTCTATGAGTTTTGAGTGGTATATGGTATAAATGATTCAAGCACTTAAAAATTCATGTCAGAGCATTTTGAGAAAAATTTCAAAGAGAATTCTAAAAAATACATCATGTATGCTAGCATATAGGAAATATTGTGTCAACATTGGTAGGATTTTAACAACGTCCAACTGGTTGATGGTATGTGGTGCGTAAGAATAAATTGACATGGGTGGGGAAAAGTCTCGGTAAAGATTCTTTATATTAAGTTTCTTTAAAGTTATCTCAATGTTTGCAGTCATTATGTATATTTGTTAAGTAGTGTTTAGAGCAACTCATTTCTGCAACATACTTTCGTTGTAAAAAAATAATAAGTACAACAGATTTTTGCGAAAAAATATAAGTTTATTTATATATTATATATATATATAAATATATATCTACATCTGTATCTATCTATTTATATGTATATATATATATATATATATATATATTATATATTTAAATATATTAAATATATATATATATATATATTTATATTCATATATATATATATATATATATTTATATTTACATATTGAAATATGAAAATTAATAAACAACCCATTTATTCAATTCATCAATCAAAATATTTAATTTTCCTGTTTTCTCTTTGAAACATATTTGAATGCCTGTTTTTGAAGACACGATCTATGAAAATATCGAATATGCGATATGAATAAGCAACCAACGCTTACTCGTATTGGTGCAACCACAACTAAAAACCGCAACCTTTTTTTTAATCAATTAATAATTTTTAAATGTAATGAGTAATATTTTTCCTAGATCTGGATATTTGTTTTAAAAAGAATACAAATCATAGTTTCATATTTGTTCTAATGCTATATTATTATATCTAGGAATGACATCACATATATTTGTTATGGACAAACCTCAAATTATAACTCAGATGTACAATAAACAGTCCGGGAGATCTCCAAAAATAAACATAAATTATCTCCACGAGATTAGAGATGAAAAAGGTATGGAGGCCGCTATTCACGTGATACTACCCATAATGTCCCTATAATGCCCTTATAATGTGCCTCCCATTGACTTATGTGGGTCAAAGTTAAGACGGTTGGAAAATTTGTTGGAGGCTTTGATACCACATGGAATAATTCGGTTACTTTAAGAGTCAACCAACAAAAATAATATCTTGCTTCAATCAGTCAAAAATCTGACCTCGCTATATTGTCGTTATGTCATGTTGATTAAATATTTACAGCCGACCCGGAAGTCGTTTTCCAAGATTCAGTTTTGATTTACCTAGCATCATCAGTCAGTACTCTGGTACTAAATAGTGAATTGAATGGAATTTAATTGAATCTTCATTTCCACATAGTTTCAATTACAATATTATTCATACATGTACATGTTTAAAGTTTTTTTACAGAACAAAATTAAATCAATATGATATGCATTAAAACATAAAGATAATACAAACAATTACACAAGTAAAGTCAATGGTAAATAGATTGACGAGAGTTCACACCAAAGCGTATGACTAAAATGGAAGACAAAAGTTAAATTGTATTAAGAGGAAGATGTGGGGGAGACATGATAGAAGCAAAGCTTATCTGGATTAGGCCACCCAGGAAGAAAATAAGCAGTAAGGAAAACTAAGAAGCAAGAAAAATAAAGGAAATCTAAATCCCTGAAAGAAACTACCAACTAAAAGATCCTTCCCACCCTACATCTACTCTCTTCCCTGCCCTTCCCTACCCCACCCTCCTTACTTTTTCCCCTACTTATTCAGATAAAGTGACGTCAAATCAAAACTACATGGCTACTTTCGGAAATTAGAGGAGTTCGTTATTTATTAAGCGCAGAGATATGGATATTCAGCACATTTTTGCGATCAAACAGGTGCATTTGACTGCAATCCCATATCCACGGGATGCTCCAGTGGTGAGTGGCGAGTCTGCACTTTTGGTATTGTGAATTTCTCAAAGACAGACAAATATGGACTTGAAAAGTTATACCATATAACGGACGAAAGTTTAACTTATCGCTCAATCTTACTTTCCCCACTTGTTGAGTGTGCTGTTCTAGTAAATTTTATATTTGTGTGGAACTTCCAGTTTAGAGATCCTTATCGTAGCCCAACGTGTTGTAGCAGTTACATCACTTTTTATCGTACACAATAATAAAAGGCTTAGGCTCGAGAAGGTGCAATACTAAATAGACCTATGACGTCCATCGTGCAGTTTTATGTTAGTTAATATTTATATTAGAGCCTAGTCTAACGTTCGGGCCTAGTTTTTCTTCTTCCTGTAGAGCTATTCTTCCAAATCAATTCCAGATTGTATTCTCTACTAGCACTAGTATTCCAACTCTTAAGACAAATTTTACATTGCCATTGGGCATAGTAGTACTATCGGTACTAATGAATTGTCTTTGAGTAGTACTAGCAGTTGTTTATCTCTTGTCCTGTACATGCAGCAAGGGGGGTATGTCTTTCAGTTTCACAATGTGTTTTAAAAATAAAAAAACAGATTATCTGTATAAGCCTGGACCTAAAGCTTTTACAATTTAAACTGTGCTGTGACACAATGCCAAGACCAAGCTCTGGATCAGTGTTACATCCAGGTGTGGTATGTGGCCCTTGCAAAGTATGTGAAAAAGTAAAGAACATATAATGGCACATGGGCCAAGCACTGCCTAAAAATGTGTTAACCTTAGAAACATTAAATTCACTGATTCTGATTGCATATGTCAGGCATGTCAACAAAAAACATCAGAGAAGATGATATGCATACTGCTGGTACATCATAGTCTTCTTGTAGCTGTTGTAAACACCCTCGTACTGAGTCTTGTGTTGTTCAAAATTGCACAAACGTGAACAGTAGAATTATTTCCACAAGTCATGACGCGTTTCAATCTCCTATCCTAGATTTATGGGGTGTGGAGTTGACAGATGAAATGTGCTCTTCATCTGACCTTGTCTTTGACCATCTGACTTTGTATCTGTCAAATTCATTATTAACAGATGTATACTTACTTACAAAGAAAGAGATGTTTTTTTGTCAGTCTCTAAAAATTCTTCGTTCTTTAAAAATGTGGAGCTTGCAATACAGTTGCAGGATCTGGTTTAGACTTAAGTCACGTAGGTTGAATGAAGGAAGCAAATATTGTAACACCTGTTATCAGGCAATAAAAAAGTATAGCTCTAACAATCAGTATATTGAAGCCGTAGTTGTAATAAACAATATCTGAAATCAGTATTGGAACCCTATGACATACCTGACAGCGAATCAAATGCTGAAGATGTTTTTTTTCCTTCCCGTGCATTGTTGTTTTAGGTGATTTATTGCATTCTGACAAACCTGTGTTGTTATTAGATATGTACAAAAGGTATTCAAGAAAGTTTGTTAGTTTAACAAAGAGGAAATGTTTCTTTCCAAGGTGTTCATTCCAAAGTCGCAAGAAGGTTTTTTACTTCACTCAAATCTGTAATTGGTGACTGCATTTTGATTTAATAAACCACGTTTTGGGACACTAATCAGAAGACGTGGTGCTAATATAATTAATTATTGTTTCAAAACAGTGTAGCAGGAGACAAAGAAGAAAGCACCTAGGACACACCCAAAGTTTACGAAGGAGATAGACACTCTTTAATAATATTAGAAATAATCTATCTTTGCAGCTGACATCATCCATCGTCAACTTTCTTCCTCAACAAAGTCCTATCTTTACAAGGGCAGAAAGGATGGTATTTTCCTTGACAATTTAATTTCAGGTCTGAAGTCTAACGATTGGATCCTACTGTTTGAAAATGTATTGTTGCAATAAACCAAGGCACAACAGAACTTGGCAATGATTACTTCAAGGGTAGATTCCAATAAAATCATCACCTGCTAAGTGGAATACATCCATCAGAAAGTCTTAGCAAATATAAGTTCCTTAAACGCATGTTCATTGCTTGTAGTTTGATGTTTGCAAGCAATGAACAGTCTTATATCCATTTGCATATGCTTTTGCAGACTTGCTTGAGAGATTTTCATGTTCATCAACTACTTCTTTTTCCTATCTTTCTCGTTTTGGAGTAACAATTTCTATGTCAACCTTTTTGCGTTTTCAAAATAGAATTGTCATTTAAGAAATGTCACAAAAAGCAGCTGTGTTGTTCAACAGCTTTTTTGTTGCATCTGTGGACGATATTGACAAATGCTCAACTTGTGCAGCTGTCAACTTATCACACACCAGTAGAGGATTTCATGGGGCATCCGAAAAAGCTTGTTTAGCCTCTACTTGTCTCTACAGCAGTTACTGAAAGCACATCACCTGGCACATCTGATGGTGAAGTCACTGAATTCAATTCAAATGTTAGAAGTTACCTTGATTGTAGCACCATGTCCCCTCAAAATCCTTCCATGACAGAATCTAATAACCCTTACAGTGTCTTGTCTCTTTCAGACTTTTCTTTTGAGGATGAAATTAAAAGAAAGTTTGAACGCTATGAAAGAAAAACTGTTTTTATATATGTATGTGAAAAGTGTATCACAAAGCAGCTTTTCTGATATCATTTTACCAGATAATGAAATATTCTTTGCAGGGACTTATTCTGAATCAGAAAAGTCCATAGTACACTTCACATCAATTTTACTAGCCCCAGCAGACAGCCAAGAGACTTAACTTGATGTACTAGATCTACTGTACTCCAAACATCAAGTGGGAGAAAGGATTGAGTATCTTGTGGTTGCTGGTGATGGGTGATGGTAAAACATATGAGCACCTTTTGCAGCTGAAACGCCTTCAAGGAACAGAGCTTAAGTGGATGATACCTTTCATTGGAGACTGGCATCTTTTACAGAATAGTCCGGCTCGTTTGATCAAAGTGTACCTCAATGCCGACCTTTTTAAAACTATTTTCCATAGAGGTGCAACATTAAAGGCAGTCAGCCAGGCAGCCGGGTTTAAAAAAAACTCACCAAGTCCTCTTATAAGCTTAGAGGCTTTTTGTAGACTGCTGATCCAAGTATTTTTAGATGAATGTAATGAGGAAGATATTTGCGGTGTTTCAAATCGCATGTGTGAACTTCTTTGACAGCACAGACATCAAGCACTATCAGTCATTTTGAAAGATGACAACATTTGTAAGTGTGTATATGATGTTTATAACAAGTTTCGTTCCTTTTGCAGTGAGCAATGCAGCAAGAGTGCCACTTTCAGGTTCTGGTTTATTTTTGCCAACAGAGACATGGCTCATTATTACAGTTTATTTGTTCTGTTAGAAGTAGAGACTTTACTCTTAGAAATGCATCAATTTATATGCTTGCTCCCATATGTCATGCATTATACCGGCCTATTTGTTTGAAGCTTGTACCACAGCACCTTGCAAGCTTGAAGATTTTACTTACTTGCATATCTTCAAAGCTGAAAGAAGGAGCATTTTCAGTCAGCTTAAGTGGAACCTTCTATCTTAATGAGGCCAATGAATTGGTCATCAATAAAGATGTAGAGATGGACATAACAACTACAGGTTTGGAAGGCATTTCTAGACTGGCACATTCTTTACCTTACAGGTCGAGGCTTCTGAAGAACTTACAAGCAGAGACTGATATTGCAGATCAACAGAAGTGCCTCAATTAAAAGACATTGAGGACAATGTAAAGGCGTATCTGCAAAGGTTATAAAGCAGTTTAGCTCATCTTTTACAACAATCATCAACAGTAACTAACCTTTTTCCCAACCAAGTAGCCAAAGAAGTCACTGCTGATTACATCCTCAATTTTTACAGTGATGGCAAGGAGAGTTTCTTAGCTTATGTAAAATGTTTTATCCCAATAAACCAGACTCCAATCTGCCCAGGCACCGAAGAAATCTTCATACATTTCACTGTAAAAAGGAAAACAAAGCAGACACAACAACGGACACGGAAGGACCACAAGCTACAAATATCGTATCTAAACAATTAAAGAGCAGTAACTGATTTTAACCAGTTTGTTACTTTACCAATGGCTATTTGTCTTCAAAATGGTTTACCTTATAAAGTGAACAAAGCTCTTTCTTTTTCTGTGTTGCAGAAATTGTATCTTTCTGCATTTGCTGATACTCTTTAAAAAATTTTAGTTCCAACTCAGGTACCTATTATATTTTTGATGCAATGTATCTTGTAAATGAAACTCGTCCCTTAGATTGCTACACTCCGTTACTTGAGTATTCTCAATTTTTGTACAACAGACGGATTGCAGATGCTGTTGATTACAAAAGAGCAACTGAAATCCATCTCATATATGATCATTCATGAAGGCATGGCACATCACCCAAGGATATTGAGAGCAGAAAAGAGATATGAATAAAGAATCCGAAGCTGGGTAGCTTTACAACTAAACCATCCAGTCCGTAGCCAAAGAATTGGTCATCCTTGATTTCTAACAGAAGAGCCTGCATATTAACCTCTTTTCAGACCAGATTCTTTTATTGGCCTGCTCTTCTGATGTTAAACCCTTGAAGTTAGTTGTCGCAGGTGAGTTTGATGGGAGTAAAAAGGATAAGGCATATCAGGTTATTGATGAAAAGATGACTGAGGCAGAGAACTTGTGCTTAAATCATGAAGAAGGAGATTCACGTGTGTGGTGTTTTGCCTGTACGGTAGAGTTGCATACAATTGTGATATACAGTCCAGACCGTGACACCTTTCACATCGGTCTACCCTTTGTTCAAACAGCAATTGTCACAAAAGGCATTAATGTGCAGCTAACATGGGCTGCCCACAACCATCTCTATGTTGATTTGAATGTTTGGACAAATTGTCTCCTTCTTGACCATTCATTATAGGTCATAAACTTCCAAATGTTGGTGAATGGTCTTTATCTGCAGCGGTTGTGACTATTTGTCATATTTCAAAGGCCAGTCAAAACTTTCTTTTCTTAAAACATTCCGCAGGTACTGCAGCTTCATTACAGGTGACCAAGTGGCAGGAGTTTTGCATAAAACCGATGTACATAATTAGGAGAGTGGATTTGTAGCATTTTGTTGCCTAAATGGATCTGTTTATTTTGTTGCAAACATATGAGCCTTCACTCAAAAAAGCCCCATGGAGTTTATTCATCTTCTTTTCATAGTAAACAAGGAGTAGTATATCAGCATATTTCATTTGTCAACAGAGTTCGTGGAGGCAATTTTCATCGAATTAGCGATAAGTCACAGTGGATGCCTTCAGATGATGCCTTGAAGCTTCAATGGAAGAGGTGCTGCTGTACAGTAAAATTATGGGACCGAGCAGTATATTAGAATGTCGTTTGCAATACCTTGTGTCAATTTGACAGGAAATGGATGCTTATGGTAACTTAAGAATCATTTGGGACACCACTGAAAATATGCAGAAAATCAAATCAGCAGTTCAGTTTTTAAAAGCTGGATGCAAATGTAAGACTGGCTGTTCCAATATAAGATAAAAATGTAAAAAAGGGTGGATCTCTGTGTGACCCCAGTTGCTCATGTCTTAATTTTTAGAATACTAGACACTTATTACAGACTGCCAATACTAAATGGGTCTTGTTGAGGAAGGTCTAAAAATTGGATGAATCTGCGGTACTCTCAGATGATTCCCAATTTACTTTAGATGAATTTGATTTCAGTTCTGATGAAACAGATTATGATCCAATTGTTTTGAGGATATCAGTATGACTGGCAATGATGATTGTGAGGGACAAAATGGCTTTGAAGAGGGAGTTGAGATAGTTACTGATTTTAGTGATCTTTACAGTATCATCCCAGAGTTTTCAATAAGTTTGGACCTGGGCTTATGTTGTACACGCATTTTATGGTTTTCAGTTTAAAAATTCATTTAAGTGTTACTGTATCTCTTAACAATTTTCTGAAACTCTACATTAATGGAAACCATAAAATTTAGCATTAAATTTGTATTAAAATGTAAACGTGCATATATGATGAGCAATACTAAATGAAGCCTATCAGAAATTATTTTCCCTTTGAAGTATAAACCAAAGACTAAAAGTACTTGCCTGCCTTTGATTGTCTTTCAATTGCCATTGAATTGTTTTAGACATTATTGTATTGTGAGGTTTAATTGTTTTAAAATAAATTCCATCTGGTTTTGCCATGAAGCTCCTATTTGTAAGTGCTAAAGGTTTTACCTGCCTTATTTTATTTTAACAGCTGTACCATACCAGTAAATGTGTACATCTAGAGACTGATTTTTAACTTACATTTAACACATTTTGGATCCCTATCTTTTTTTAACTATATATATATATATATATATATATATATATATATATATATATATATATATATATATATATATATATATATATATATATATATATATATATATATATATATATATATATATATATATATATATATATATATATATATATATATATATATATATATATATATATATATATATATATATATATATATATATATATATATATATATATATATATATATATATAAAAATATATACATATATACATATATGTATAAATACATATATATATATATATATATATATAAATATATATGTAACATATATATATATATATATAATAAATATATATATATATATATATATATAAATATATATATATATATATATATATATATATATATATATATATATATATATATACATATATATATATAAATATATATATATATATATATGTATGTATATACATATATATATACATATATATGTTATATATATATATATATATATATATATATATATATATATATATATATATATATATATATATATATATATATATATATATATATATATATATATATATATATATATATATATATATATATATATATATATATATATATATATATATATATATATATATATATATATATATAAATAATGTGTGCCAAAAATCATTCTATGTTTTTCATTTGCTATATCTGAAGCCAGTCCAAATGCCTGCTTCAATGCTTTTAAATACAGTGCATTCATTTTTTGTGTTGAAAGAATGCAAAGTGTAATAAGAATTTAGAAAGGAGGAAGTGTTGTTGAACATTGATTATATTGATTGATTATTTGTACAGGTGTCAAAGTCTTTGCTTGAATTCTGTACATCTATAAAAGTTAACCATTCCAGCAAGCAGTAATTCACGTGCCAATGATGGCTTGTATTCTTTCCACCAATTCCTTGAGCACTTTCAAGCTTGGTACATATATATATATATAGTATATACTAATTTATGTACATTATGATTTTGTTCTCATGATTGTTCAAACATTTCTTTATTTCATATTTTCACAGCTACATTTTCATCGGTACAGTGATGGGTGGATGCTAAATACCATTTTTAAAATGTATCTTTAGCCTAAAAACTATTACGAACATTCTTCAGTAGACATTAATAAGTATGTTAAAACTGAAATGCTTGATTGAATTGAATGCCACTCTCTCCCCAAATATTGTATCATCTGCTACTGTCTTTCATTGAGTGAAAGGAATTGAAGATAAATGATGTCTAGGGTAAATCCTCGAAGTGAATTTACTAAAACACGGTTAGGTAGTGAATTCACAAATGAGTGGCATGGGTCATGCAAATGGTAATGGGTATGGAGAAATTTAACCAGTGCTGGAGAACAGTAAGCTTAAAAGACTATTATTTGCCATTAAAATGAAGTTTGGATCAGCAATGCTGTTTTCATTATTCATCACTAAATTGTGGACGATTGCGGAGAAGTTGTAAAAAGCACAAAAAAAAAGCAAAAGCAAAGAATGTTGTCCCTCCAAATGTAATTAGCTGTTAAAGAAACACATGTTATTCAAGTGATAAAGATGTTAAAATAAATGTCTTTCTTTCTTACTTGTACCTTGAGTAGACATAATTGATTACTTTTCTTTGGACAGATTTTTAATTGTTTACAAAGAGCCGTAGATTTAGAGTACAACCAATTTCAAATTGTTGTTGTACCTGACCTGACCGGCCCATATACCTGTAATTAATTGGTCACAATAAAGTGAGTTGGTGTGTACAATCGCCACATGAATGTTATTTTGTAATTCAGCTTAAGCGAAATAAAGCTGTGGATAAGTGTGTAGAATGTTTAACATGTCGGTAGTGACTAACAGCATAATATTTGTGCTCTTCATGTTTGCATCTTTTGAGCTTACAGTTTATTTTTTGACATATGCTCACTATGTACAGTTTTACAACCTTAAATGTACATATGAACAGTAAAGATTGAGAAAAGATGACGTGTCTATATTTCTTAAGAAGTACCATGATTTATCACTTGTGGCCTCCTGTGCAAAGTAGTCACAGTATAACGTTTTGTTTTGTTTGTATCTATCTGGTTTTCTTTTTTGTAGGGTGGAATAGAAAATCCATTATAATGTACATATTTAAGACTGCCTGGGTGACATATAGTGTATGTATTAAAGCCTGGGTGACATATTGTTTTACTAAAGACTGTATGGGTGACATATACATCTACTGTAAATATCTAAGACTGTCTTGGTAACATATATAGTATTTATTAAAGAGTGCCTGGTGACATATATTGTTTTATTAAAGACTGTCTGGGTGACATATACTGTATATATCTAAGACTGTCTTGGTAACATAGGCAGTATTTATCAAAGAGTGCCTGGTGACATATATTGTTTATTAAAGACTGTCTGGGTGACATATACTGTATATATCTAAGACATATATTGTATTTAATAAAGAGTGTCTGGGTGATATATATTGTATATATCTAAGACTGTCTGTGTGACACGAGGAATTGCCATTCATTTGAATTTTTATAGAAGTGTCAGATATCAGTATTATTTAAACTTAATGTGGACTCCTTGAGCTTCTAAATTTTGTATGACTTAACTTTTTGTCAGCTGTTTATATTTATAATGTGTATTGATAGACTTGCATAAGCACTACCCTTTTTTTAGGTCAACTTGATAAAGATGTATTTTTATTAGTAGTTATTTTGTTGCATTTAAAGATAACAAGATTTATTATTATTTAATCTGTCTCCATTGTGTTTCATTTAATGCTTTTCTTGAATTCAAGTATTCCAAAGGTGGATGTAAGGATGGTCAATGGAGGTCATTAAGTCATTGAAAGTATTGATTAAGTAATTTTACTTCGGTACTGTTTGAACCAATTTCCAGTGCAACCATTGCGGTTTAGCTCATCCTGAATTCACCTTTAAAGTACTTTGAATTTTTGTTTGTTTTTCTGTAGCTGTTTTAGCATTGTGTTGGCAACTTTGTTTAACTTCGACCCTATTCACAATTACCTTCTTGCCCGTCCCATCCCCAACCCCTCCATCACTTTTACCATTTTGTAAGAGAAAAAGATTATGTACCCGAACCAAGTACTAAAGCACAGCACCATTTCAGAATTTTGACCTTATATTTTGTGTTTTATGAACAAATGCAGATTAATGTGGAGAAATTGAATGGGAGATGAGAAACAATATATACTCACTGCCCCAAGTGAGACTTAATTTCCACACACCCACTTTGATCTAACAATTCTTGCTAAACCGCCCAAATACATTTGTGTACCATATATGAGGGCGAATCCAGGGGCGGACAGGCACATGAAAAATATATTGGTTCAAGTAAAGTGACCGGCGCCTTCGACTGACCTTACCACGCAAAAAATAATAAGCGTCACAATGCTTATTCGTTAATTCACATAAAGCACACAATTACTTTCGTTTTATTTCATGAAGAAAAAATATATAAACTAGCACAATGGGCCAGCGGCTAAACTCAGGTTATGGGGAAAAGTTGATCAGTGCGTTGGAACCGGCGCCTCAGACGTCTGGAGACTAGCGCTTCGGACACACCGGTCCAGGGCCAGTGGACCAGTCTGCCCCTTGTCGAATCCATAACTTCATAACTATTGTTAGCCCAGCTGCAAAGAACATATTAGGGGTTAGCTGTAAACTGTCCCCCTTCTCCTCAAGTTGTTAAACCCTGTCTTGACTTTTTATTTAATATCTCAGCCAATTTGTCTTAATAACCCCACCAACTAAACCCCCAACTTACCCCCAACCCAAATTTATTATTTCCATTTTTTAAATTTAAAAGCCCAGCTTATTTGTAAAATATTAACCATACTTCTGAAATAGAATGGCTGAATATACCAGGGAAGTGTCATTTGAGATATATTGTTTTTATTCCAACTTAATTTGTCCTAAACGGATTTTTTTCAAATAATTGAATCTCCCTTTGAGTGTTGGAACCAGTCTGCTCCCGGAACTGCAAAGATAGAACCAGTGTAATGGTGATTAACATTCAAGTACCCTGGCCACATATGATGAATATTCAGTGCCCAAAATGGCAACCAGCACATGTGTGTTTAAAGCTCGAAATCAGCACGCAAATGTATTGTGAACTACCATTCACAGCGTAACTTTCTAGTGTTGATTGGTCTTTTGTATCAAGGAGTAAATTTGCTACAATATTAGCTATAAAATTCTTTTAGTGATTAAAAAAAAACTCAATTTTGGCCTAATTTTCGATCATCGGCAGATACGTTCGATCGGACTAGTGATAGGTGTTGACCTTACTTTTTCAGTTGTATATCGGTATACATAAGAGTTAGGCTGTTCTGTGTTTGCTTTGATGATATTTCTCCATAAAGTTTCGATCATTTTAGTTAATTTAACTTATAAAGGGTGAAATTTTGCTCGAAGTTGCAACGTACATTGCATTTGAATTTCGAGCCAATTTTTAAATTGTCAAAAACGTCATCAATGTTTAATGTTTTTAGGTCAACCTATGTCAGATTTCCAATTGAATGAATTTCACCGTTTAAATGTCGGGAA
>JAIGNY010000483.1:1495000-1515000 GCA_020152595.1 Chiridota heheva
GTTATCTATACAATGCAATACAAAAAGCAATGTTCAGCAAATATTTTTTGGGGAAAGTGCCTAACCCCCAATCCCTTACCCTAATGGCAAGACAAGCTGCCACTGTCGCTTTGTTTTCAAACTTTGGTCAATAATGATTTTATGAAACATCTATGTCACTGCAAGTACATGGCATTTATAAGAAATTGTATGAGTAATGAGCCTAGCTGTGATTTTTTTCCTAACGTGGTAGTAGGTAATAAATATTCATATCAACAAAACTTAACTTTATTTTATATCAATTTAATGATGATGACATTTTTCGCCAATGTTTGAATGGAACCTGCCATGGCATTGTACAACGTGGTAAATACTCTACTATGTGTACGTTTATTGACAATGCATACGAAGAAGAAAACAAATTCGCAGCCAAGTTGGTCCTTTCATTGCAATTGCCCTTATTGCATTTTGCAATTTTATCAACATAATCATTCATCATCATCATCATCATCATCATCATCATCATCATCATCATCATCATCATCATCATCATCATCATCATCATCATCATCATCATCATCATCATCATCTGCACTTTTTTTAAATGGGTGGATACTTAATAGTATCTATACAATTTTATCAACATAATCATCATCATCATCATCATCATCATCATCATCATCATCATCATCATCATCATCATCATCATCATCATCATCATCATCATCATCATCATCATCATCATCATCATCATCATCATCATCATCATCATCATCATCATCATCATCATCATCATCATCATCATCATCATTGTTATTATTGTTTATTACCCTCATATTTATTATTATTACCATCACCATCAACACCACCACAACTACCACAACCACCACCACAACCACCACCATTACCATCACCATGTTTATTTATTTGTATTTTTTGTTGGGGGAAAAGTGACCCACTCTCATTTGCCCCTATTGCAAGGCAAACCGCCACTGGTGCTTTGGTCCTTGGTATGGTATGGCATTCGAAACTTACAAATTCAAAATTACTCACATGAACACTTTTGAATAACGTCTTGCCATCTTAAAATTTCTCCGTATCGCCCATAAATTCTGCAACCTGAAATGAATTTTCCACTTTCACGGCAGCTAAGCTTTCCATCAAACGTATTAGAGGAGATTGAATACGTGTTGTCACCGAGAGGACTGCACTCACTGTTTACTGTTCAAAGAAAGTGTAATTTTGTGATAAAAAAATATGTTTTAATTATTTACTATTTGGAAAAAAGTATTAATTATCGAGTAAACAGATTAATTTTGTTGTCAAAATTGTTCATTTCCCTGTTCATGCAAAATAGTATAGTTTGGTAAACAAGCTCTGTATTAGAGGATTCATTTTTATGCACACACACAGGTCAAAAATTATATGACCACGAATGTGTGACCATTATAGCTACAGTATGCGGCATAACAGGTAGTGGTTCCTTGAAGCTTGTTCTCCAGTCCGAGAGCAACCCGAAAAACAGGGTACTTTTAAATATCCAAAAAATTGTTTTGATGTATTACGTTATCTCATGAGCCTACACATTTGACTAGCTCACACTAAACATATGTAGTTTCTCATTTTCCTCCTGGATTGTGAAAATTCCACTGGATATCCTGAAATTTTGGAGACGGATCGTAAATAGATATCAAAAACCTTTTGCCGCTGCTTTTTGAAATTTATCGTCGCTTTTTAAAAAAATGAAGAAAACAGACTGCCCATAATATGTTTGATTGATTTTTCCAAAAAGGCGACGATGAATATAAAAAAGCAGCGGCAAAAAGTGTTGAATATCTATCTATTATCCAACTTCAAAATATCAGGTTATCCATTGAAATTTTGGATAATCCGGAGCGGAAAATATGAAGAAAAAAATATGAGAAACTTCATATGTTTAGTGTGGGCTAGTCAAATGTGTAGGCTCATGTGATTACGTAGTACATAAAAAAGTTCCCATTTTTTTTGGTATTTTAAAGTACCCAGTTTTTTGGGTTGCTCCCGAACTGTTCTTGCTGTTTTAAAACTTTAATAAGATTTTTGAATAATGGTTTTGTGAAACATAATGCTATTGAAGGCGTCAATACTTCTACGGAATTGTTGCTTATTGTTGATCAACAAGAGGTCATTTGGAACTAGCAAGAATAGGAAAATACGAATAGCTAGTCATCGAAGTTTGAGTTTTCGTACTTTAGATACTCTCGTCCATTTTTTTGTAAATGTCTTTTTTTCTAAAGTCAAGTCATCTTAGAAAATGTATACCAATGCAAAATGTAGTTCTGCAATTTTCTAGATATTCGGTGAGATGTTATATATGATATGTAACCCAAATAATGATAGTTGATATCATATATGCTTTATTTTGTATTAAGAGGTAAAATAAATACATGTAAACAATTAATTTTCAGTTAGGTAGCCAATTTGGTAGCAACAGCAAAAAGATTGCTATGTTCAAGGGACAAAAAAATGGTACCCCTTGACCTCGGATTGAACAAAGACGTTTAAAAAAAAGAAGATCACAGACAAAAATAAAAGCTACTTGCTAAAGTAATACAACTAAAAGAGACCTTCATGAATTAAACAACATACAATCATAAACTGAGATTCTCCAGCCTCCTCCACAATACTGATCTCTGTTTCCAGCGCATATTGTAGTGCATTCTCTTTGTCTCCTCCTTCCATGTTTTGAGTAATTTTCACCAACTCGTCCACAAAAACATTCATTTCCATTCTCGACTCCCGCATATCTGAAGTTTCCTTCTTGACATTTCCTAAAGCAAGCTTCCAGGGTAAGGTATAGATGATTTTTCTTTGCAGATAATGCACGGTTGCCCCCGTCTTGAAAGCATCCAAGATAAAACGATCCTATCAGAAGAAAAATGCCTATGTTTATGGAAAACCACATGGCTGCATGGAACAAAAGTGCAGAAAATATGGTATTATTTCGAATTTATCAATCGAGTATCGATCGAGTATATATATATCATCTTGGTAGGAAAGTCTTTAAAACCGACGAAAAACGTTAACATGGGGATATTATGAATAAATAATAAAAAATAAAAAAAATGGAAATATGCATTATAATGATAAGAAATATCCTGGTTGGGAGATCTCCTGATCGGGAGAGTGGACCAAATTGTTTACGCAATCACCGGTAAGCCAATTAATTACCGCTGCGGAAGTGACGGAACTAATATGTATCGAATTTATTGGTGAAGGGTTAGATAATTTTCTTGAGACAGGTTTCTTTAAATTACATTTCATTTCAAAAGTTGTAAATTTCTACCAGCAGTGAGTGATTCAAGACATGTACCAGTTCGCTACGTGCAAATCAAATATATTTGAATCAGTATTCTATTTAATGGTACCTCTGTTTTGCTGAAAAAAAATATTATCAACTTCGAATTACTTTGAAGTGACGATATTCGAAATAATAATATGCCCAATTAACCATATTTTTTTACCGAAACATTCTGTAATTGTCAATATAAATGTTATAACTTCGATTTCCAACATAAATTTATTTGATATAACAGCATAAATACCATATGATCTCATAGGTTTTATACGACTGATCCCTAGATACCAAAACGGGCAAGCGCACCCCCCTCCTTCTCCTTCCTTTCAGACCACATATACCCTCTGCACTCACTATCTTTTTGCTACAAGTTATGGTTAATATCTACATAAGTCTTGAGGTAGGTGTGAGAAGAATAACGTCTTTTAATTCTGCACAAATTAAAAATTAGTCAGAACTGATATGAGCCCCCCGCCCCTTTTCCCCTCCTCCCTTCCCACTTTCGGAAACTCCTTGATCCGCGCCTGGACAGAGTTGTTTTAAAGGTAGATCGATTTTAATTAGTGTGTTTTGATTGATCGAAACACAATGGTACGATGTGCACCTTACATTGATAGGGCAATTAGAATAATTGTTTTCCAATAAAATGTACGCCGTCATATTTAATCACATTTTAATCACCTTTAAAATGGTCCTGCCATGGGCGTCGGAACTTACGTCAAATATGTTAATTGATTTGCAAAAATATAACTTTTTCTGCATAAAACCCAATCGATTGCGAGAAAATCGCAAAAGAAAAAATGCATTTTTCGTCACTTTGACGCAAAAATTCAGACTAAGGCTCAATACGCAATGACGTAATTTTGGGAAAGCCTGTATATAAACAATGCATCGATGTCACGTATAACGACGCCAGTGCACCACAACTGCTTATCAAAGGCCGTGTACATTGACTTGGTTGTCGATGTTATGTATGTCTGTCCGTACGTCGTACCTGTGTTCTCGTCCAGGTCGTATTAAGCGTTTCGTGATAGCATTGTCACTATTATAACCGAACACGCAGGCGACGATCCCAACATTGTAATTGTGTGTTCACTCGTTGTCGCCTCGTCACGTATAATGTGTTTCCGACATTAAATTTTCACAACTAGTATCGATAGCATCTCTGTTTGTTCTTCTAAAATGTTACATTTTCCGCCAAGCAAATATTAAACAAGATGCCACAGCGTTGTGTACAGTAGTTGGAGGATGCAGTAATACAAATTCTCAAACTAAATGTCGTTTATCAATGGCAAGAGGCAACACAACGAGTCAATTTCTAGACGTGTTTTGTGCACTTGACATGAACCGAGTTTTCGTGTCCCGGGTACAGTGTCATATTCAGCCCACGCCAGATTGTTACCCCTGTTCTGTTAAATTTGAACAGTCAGACAGTAGCTTCAAAGACCGCATCGTCTCTGACATGAATTTTTTTACTGTTTCGTGAGTAATACAATTTCAAATGAAAATAACAAGAGAAAGGAAAAAAAAAAGACTCGAATTTAGAAATGAAAAAGCAAGAGGAAGAAATAAAAAAGATTCAAATTCATAACTTCTTGCTCAAAAGACAAAGCGTAACAACTGGGCAACTTAATCAGCTGAATATTTGTATAGTTTACTTTATATATTGTGTGGAATATGATCGAAGAAAAAAAAAACGATCAAATAGACCTAAATTGTAATTATTGTGCGAACTATTCAGTTCAAGTAGGCCTGCTGACTAAACGTCAAGCAACAGAGACTTGAACATTGATAAATAAAACTGTATATTTCCATAAGACGTGAAAAAAGTAGATATTGTTGCAAACACTTCAATTCATGAAGTGTTTTAAGGGTTGTAAGCCCGATCCTTCTTTCTTCTCTGCAAGCGGTTTAAATTCAAAAGAGACAACATCACTTTATTATGAGAATGTTCTTAATTTATTTCCAAATCATTTTTATGATAGCTTGAACTTGAAGATGACAAATTAAGATCTGAACAGCCCGAAAAACTTTCGCACTCATATGCTATTTGTACCTGTTTAGTATGTGTGTGATGCATTGTTTACGACCAGCAGTCCCTGAAATGACGTAACAAACTGTTATGACCTCACAAATCCCTTTCAACTTTTTTTCGGAGCAAGCAATAAATGATCAATTTTTAAGTCCTTTTTCATCATGAAAATGGACTTCTTTTCAGGCTTTCTTTACGGATTATTGAATTTAGGGATATAAAAAAACCTATAACAGGTTCAATCTTATATTTTTAGAAGGCATGGCAGGACCACTTTATCTGTCAGTAACAATAGTGGATAGTAGCCACTGAAAGTATTTATATAACTTGGTTATACATCCAACGAAGCGTCTTAATGGAAATGTATTACTACGATCAATGTGGGTGGATAAATTTCCACAAAATTTTTGTAAAATTGCAAGGGATCCGGAATTTCGAATGGCAGTATGCTACCATTACGTCGTTCATCACCATTAGCGCATAATTGGAATTCACGGCTGTTATATTTTCAATGAGAACTCTTTAATATAAACACACCTTTAATACATACCTGTTACATCATATTCTAACGCGTTCTTTAACGACTTAATTATTTACGTTATCATAGTGACTTCGTTTAAAGTTTTTTTTTTTTTTATTCTTTCAATCATTGTCGTTGATTTATTCTGTCACATTATGGGAATCAAATACTCACTATCTTATGTTGTATCATTGTCCTGATTATTGTCAAAAAAGTGTGTTATAACTTACCTTTGGTCGTGTGTCGACACATGATACTTGTTAACAACAACAATTGATAAAACACCCGCCCTGAGTTGCGTTGAACTTCAAACATTTTCGTTCGAGATTGCTTTCTTCTTTGGTACGAATCTCGCGCAGAAAGAAAGAACCAGTTAACCCAGAGATATAAGTACAAAATAAATTCAAGTTATAATTGAACCGGAAGGTTGATCATTTCCCTGCGAAAAGAGTTGACTGGCAAGTTTTTGTTCCTTAGGCTATAACTTGTATACGGTACACTATACAGTCCAGGATTTTGTTTTTATTTCACGTTTGATTCCGTGTTGCGTAACAGCGTCCATTGTGTTAAAGTAGATGCAATACTAAATATTCCCTACTGGGTATACCATATGGCAAAGGCCTTGTTTATTTAATATGTATTCGAAGGACAGTTTTACTTAGAAAGGTACTTTATCAAATTGTTGTCATTTAAGAGCAGCTGCTTCTATTTTATTGTCAAAATGGACTAAGAATAAAACCTTAACATTACCATTATACTAGTTTTTTTTGGTACTTAATAAACTGTGTATCAGAAGAGAAAAGAAACTTTTTGCTACCTATTCTGGTACAGAGTTTATTAAGCACCAAAATAGGAGCATAATGGTAATGTGAAGGCTTTATTCCAGTCCATATTGACAATACAAATCCATTTTGAAAATAAAAGCTGTTCATTTTTTCTTATTGAAATAATACAAGTGGACTATCCGAGCCCCTTTATAAAAGTGAAGTACTTTTTTTTTGCAGCAAATTTATGCGGTGCACAATATTACGTTCTTGAAGTGGTTATATTTCATATCAATGTACAGTAATTTGATATACATTTTTGAAAACATATATTTGACCGATAATACTTTACTCTGTGGGCCCAACAACTTATGCTTGCCACTGATAGCTTGAGTGGCCATTTTGGATCTGAATCGGCATTGTACATTTCACGTTTAAGGTAAGTTCGGCTTTCTGAAGATGAATTTTGTCTCTGATGATTGACCTTTGACAATTTGCCTTTTTTTTAGAAGACACTGCGTTACGCACAATGCTTCATTTTACATTTGACCTCTCTAGGAGCCACACAATCCTCACCTGTGACCCAATATCACAAGGCCCATGTCCATTTACCTATTTTATGGGGCCATGTTATGAAACCGTTTAGTAAACCTCTCATTACCTTCTGGTACAAAGGCGGTGGTATATATATGAAAAAGAAACAACCAAACTAAACTTTATTATCCACCTATATTATGCCCATCTCTCCCAATGTGGAGATCTCTCCGCCGGGAGCTTTCCATGTTTTATGGTGTCCCTAATATGTCACTGAAAGTTCTGAATTATGTAGATCTTAACAACTCCCTGATTTAACCCATATATGTCTATTTCTATTCGTTCATATCACTCTGATATCGTCACTCAGAAATTGAAAGCATATCCATCAAATCCAACTTATGTTCACCTTCCAGTGTGATGATACGTCGTATAAGCCCATACAACATAGGTGATTTATTCAAACACACGTTGTACTTCTGGATAATATAACCGCTTTAGATAATGACAGTGTCCGAAATCGTCATTTAATTCAGAAATCAAATATATTTTTGATATCTTAAATGGGTAATAGAGTATGATATAATCCTTATATCCTATTATTGAATTAATGATAAAATAAAACATTCTGACCAACTTTCATAGCAATCTAACACAATTTTCTGATTATCAAAATTTCAATTCTACTACTATGAGAGCCGCCATTTTGATCTTAGAACATGCAGGAAATGATGTCATCGACCCAAGATGTTGGAATGTGTTGTATTTCTTTATAATATCTATCTTAAGTTTTATAGCTTCTCTAATTGTTTTCCTTTTGTAAAGGTCAGAGATGTTTGCGCAAGGGCGTAGTCAGAGCCCCTAAGCTACGCGTTTTGGTCGACTAAAGGGTGCCTAAAAACGTCTATTGTATTCGATCACTACTGTCAAAGACTACTCATTTAAAAATGTCGGTCCCGTTTTTGGATTTTGGATTATTTTTTTAGGGAAAGAGGGGGCACCGCCATTGCCTCCTGGCTACGCGCCTGTATTTGCGTCATATCATTTTGGTATGAAAACTGTAATACAATTTATAAAGAAATACACTATATGTCCCTGTGTGTAGAAGCTCCTTGGTTGAGGGAAATAGTTTCATCATGCATAAGATTTCAATACATATTCGAACAATGAGTCAACAAACATGAATAACTTGAGATAAGAATAATATTTCGACCTGTTGATTTTGGTACTTGGTTGTAGATTGTAATCTTCTATCATATAAAATACGGATTGCACGAGACTTTCTGTCTCTTCAAGGATATGACGAGTTCAGACTGATTGAGGATCGTCCCAAGGGATTTGAGGAAGGCTTCAGTTACTGACGCGATGACATATACAAGTTCAGCGCCTTAGTCTAAGTTAAAAAAATGCGCTATTTAAATCGATGTATTATTATCATTAAATGACCAGTTTTAAAACTGTAGACTAATAATAACACTTGAATTGTGGCATAAATCGGTTGAAATGAACGTATGTCGATTTCAAGACTTCTGACGTACTAGGTGCACCATACTGGTATGTTAGTAAGTCAGTGCATGTTTTGATACACATCTTGAAGTAAGAGGTAATTAAAGAAGTGTTTTACCACTTACTTCTTTTTTACCAAATAATTGAGCACGTAATACGAAACGAATTGTCTTTGAACTTATTTAATGTGGCTTTCTAATCATAAAAGACCAGAATATTCTTCAAAAAGGAATATGTTCATTGTATCATTACATCACATGAGATAAAGCAGAGATTGAAGGAGCCCCAGACCGAAAAGTGAGGGTTTATTTTTAGGGGTCCCCACTCTCCCCCCCCCCCCACAAAAAAGAAAACAATACTTATCAAGCACGCAAAGTTATAGCAATGTTTAGGTTGATATAAATATTCGATTGGATTTTGCCCTCGCGTCGTCTAATGAGCTATAGAGGCATGAGCTATAGAGGCATGAAATTTATCGATCTGTTGTGGATTATATATTTGTGAAATTCGGAAAAACGAGCGCCCTCTCATCCGCTTTTCCACATGGCATTCCTCCCTGCGTCCCACATGGCATCTCTCCCTATATCCATAATGGCATTCCACCTTATGTCAGTGGCTTCCCACCTGACGTCCCACATGACATCCCACCTTATGTCTTACATTGGATCCCACCATATGTTCCAAATGGTATCCCTCCCAATGTCCCAATGGTATGCTTCTTTATGTCCCACATGGCACCCCACCCCATGTCCCACATGACATCCCACCCCATGTCCCACATGACATCCCATACCATTCCATATCCCACATTACATCCCATCCCATGGCATTCCACCACATATCCTACATGGCATCCCACCATATTCCACATCTCATCCCACCCCCATGTCTCACATGACATCCCATAGGCTCCATAAAAAGTGTAGCTATCGCAGTCCCTGATTGAGCACACTGTGTATGAAAGTCAGTTATAACAACTTATATGCAAATGAATATTTCAATGAATGAATGGAAAAAAATATAATTGGTTCTTTACCATTTTGTTTCGATTAATAGGGCCGTTAGGGCTGGGGTAGGGGAAGTGGGCCATGGTCTCCACTAATTTGCAAAACGTTATAATAAACAGGTATCTTCTTGTCTCGTTTATACATACTTTAAGTTGTGGCTGGTCAAAGTCTGATCAGATCTTAATGTTTTCTAACTTTGTAATGTTCTATATGGGCCATGGTGAATCAAGCATTTCATACTCTAAAACTTCATGACTGTGCTTTCTTCAACATCTTTTTTGTCTATAATTGTCAAATTTTGCTTTAGGTTTGGTCAATTGGGCATACACCCCCATGCACTGCTAATATTCTTGTAGAATTTTCAATAGGGAATGGAAACAGGAGGTATAAACACTTCATTTCAAGGACTAACATTACAAACGTATTGTGATCGATTTTTAATTGGTATGAATGAACATATTTTAGAAGATAACAAGTGCTTAAATCACAATATCAAAGCCTAAGCAGTTTAAAGGTCGACAGACATTAATATGCTATAGTTTTTAAGTTAAATGTATGGCTGATCAAAGCTTGTTCAGTTCTTTTAATTCATACGAAATTTGTTATATATGAGCTTATGACCGGGCGGACAACTTAAAAACTTTATCATTTCATTAGATTCTTGAAATATCTGTCATAGATCTTAGCTACTGAAAATTATGGGAAAGTCTATTTTTGTTGGCCGCCTGAGTAGGGGAGATTCCTGGACTTTTGGTGTAATAATGAATACACCAAAATTTGAAGGTTCGTATCCATTTAGATCCATGGAGGCTGCTATTTCAACTAGTGATAAAGTTAAGTCAATGGAGATTTTCAATTAGAACGCGGAAGAGGGGGGGGGGTGAAAAGGAAAACTGATATCAAATGAAAATTCATTAAATTTGACCGTAAACTTTTAATTTTTACCGTGGACTTCGCGATAAAATAACAAAAGACTTAAGTTGACAGGTCGTTGACCTTTTAAACAACCCTCTCGACACATGATTCTGTGTTGGCTTAGTCATCACTGATACGGTATACATGCACCATACGTTACATTACACAACTACTACCGTTCTCTTAGTAAAAAATCCCATTGATATAACGTTATCACAAGTTAAAATAGCGGCCTCCATGGATCTTACTGAATTACGAAGCTCCAAGTTTTGTTGTATTCTCTAAATGCAACAAAAGTCCAGGATTCTCTCAGACTGGTTAGCAGCTTAGAATTGTACTGGTATCTTGTCGGATACTAAATATACTATATATATACATATATATATATATATATATATATATATATATATATATATATATATATATATATATATATATATATATATATATATATATATATATATATATATATATATATATATATATATATATATATATATATATATATATATATATATATATATATATATATATATATATATATATATATATATATGATATATATATATGTATATATGTATATATATATATATATATATATATATATATATATATATATATATATATATATATATATATATATATATATATATATATATATATATATATATATATATATATATATATATATATGTATATATATAGATATATTTATATATATATATTTCTATCTATATATATATATTTATATATATATATATATATATATATATATATATATATATATATATATATATATATATATATATATATATACATATATACATATCTATCTATCTATATGTATATATCTATATATATACATACATGTATACATATATATATATATATATATATATATATATATATATATATATATATATATATATATATATATATATATATATATATATATATATATATATATATATATATATATATATATATACATATATATATATATATATATATATATATATATATATATATATATATATATATATATATATATATATATATATATATATATATATATATACATATATATATATATATATATATATATATATATATATATATATATATATATATATATATATATATATATATATATATATATATATATATATACACACGAAAGTAAATAATCAAAACAACGCTTTGATAGACTAATGATTATCCAAATACAATCAGAATAAATATATAATATTTCGGTTCCCCTGGAAGCTTTGTCAGCTAACTCACATGACAACTAAACAGAGAAAGAAAAAAACGGTCCAATAGCTATTGATTTCTAGCAAAGCGTAGTTCACCAGGAAACCAGGGTATTTATTCAAACCCGTGTTGTGTGCATCCAACCGTTGTATCACTTTCTGTTCGAAGAGCTTTCTGGCATTTGTGTTAGGGAAACCATGCTTAACAATGATGCAGAGGGGCGTTGAAGTGTGTGGCCACGGGGAAACCGTGGGGTTGTTTGTTATACTAGATTTGTGTTTATTGAATCTGTATCTGAATTTGTTTCCGTTTCACCAACATACGCAGCTTGAGGACATTTATAACAAAAAAATAGGTAAACAATGTTTGCCGAGTCGCAGCCTGCGTTAGTGGGGATAATCGTGGGGGAATTGTAAAAGGAAACAGTTGTTTGGGTATAAAAGTGCCGGCAAATTTGACAACCAGATTTTCCACACGGAATATTACCAGGGTTTGGTCGTGGTTTGGTTTGAATCAGCAAAAAATGCACATTTTGTGGTTGTTTTCTGGCAAAGATTGGTGGGGAGGGGAAATTTTTTATGAGATTTGAATCACTATGAAGGGTTCTTCATAAATTAATTATTTTTCTCAGGAGCTTTTATCCAAGCTAGGATAAAAGCGCGTAACAAACGGAACTCGCTTCCTGTTAGTTTCGGCTTTTCTACGATAGCTTAGTGTGGTCTCTCGAGGAACATAAGATGATCTGTTCATTTGAAGAAAGCGCCTCCTGAAACACGGACGGAATGAAACTGCCAGTGTCATTTTTATTTCGTTCAAAGGACACTCTCCCAATAAACACATCCTGGTATTACCAGGATATATTATTTGCCCTTGGTATTACGCAATTATTCGGCCACACAGGTAGTTGAGACAACTCGACAAAAAAATGTTTAAGATTATAAAATCTTAAAATTTAAACATCAAGGACTTCTTACTTGGATTATTTCTACCCAGAAAACTGGTTTTTTTATTTCATTTCAGCAGCGTAATTCTGAGCGACTGTTTGTGTGTAGGTATGTAGAGGTCAGGGGTTATGCACCATCGAGCATACTTAATAGGTAAAGTAATTTTCCAAAGTTAATGGTAGGCAATAGTAATTACAAGATATTCATACACATTAACTCATGTTTTTTTTTGATATAACAAAATGAAGTTATACATTGGTTACTTTTGAATATACAAGAAATACACTTTGCAAGTTTCTTTGTGCCCAAAACACAAAAGACATAACACATATTGATGTTATTCAAGTAGAAACTTCCCTCGTGTTGCCGTTATACGGGGAGGAAGTATATTTGTTGAAATGCTGCTCTTGATTTCTTAACTTCAAAATGAATTTATATGAAAATACGAAATATAGCGTCAATTTCGATATTCAAAGGTTGAATCTTCTAACAATTTGCCCAGTTAAAACAAATTTCACATTTTTCACTCCTTAAGGCAACAAATTGTGTTGAACACGAAGTGCAATAAATTGGAAATAAACTGGAAATTGCAAACCGCCACATGCGGTTACTGAAATTCCACAGGCACAGAAAATCAGGATGGAGTTCTGTTCAAGGGACGAGTGCTGTAATGTGACTTGAGCAGCAATCGGGCGATAGGGGTTACCACTGTGAAGTAAATTTTGGACAAAATCTTTGACAGCGGCATTACAGTCAGTTTGTTCAGAACAAATGCGTACGGATGATCTGACTGTAAATGATAAATGATTTGGTGTGGGGAGGGTGGAAACTGTCGTATCTGAGGTAAGTCGGTCTGTCTGCTTACGGTACAATGTCTTTATAATACCTTCTGGTCTTAAGTGCACCATGACATCAAGTAAAGGAATTTTCGCTTCCGAAGTTTTGACAGTGGACAATTTTGGAGCGCGGGGCGACCATGGCTCCAAACTAGAAAAATATCATCAATGAAACGTGCAAAAAATATGGGTTTAAGTTGGCTGAGACTTAGAAATTTGTTTTCAACTGATGCCATGAACATGTAGGCGAAACATGGGGCAATACGGGTACCCATGGCCGTTCCGCTCACTTTGAGGTAATGTTTACCATTAAAAGTAAAATTGTTAGGTGTAAAGATAAAGTCAATAATTGAACATATGATCTTAGTGTGAGTGCTAGTGACATGATAAAGATCGAGAAACTCACCACAAGCCTTCACCACCTCCTCATAAGGAATATTGGTGTACAGAGAGGTAACATCCATAGTAATAAGTAAACTGTTTGTGGGGATGTCGTCTAGCTGGGAAAGCTGTTTAAGAAGTCGGTAGTATCTTGGATATAACTAGGAAAACTAGGCATCAGTTCCTGAAGAATTGAATCCACGAACCCCGAGAGATGTTCGGTTAGGGTCCCTATACCATAAATGTTTGGTCTGCTTGGAGTCGGAATTTTGAATTGTCTGGCGAGGGAGAAAATGTCTTCGTCGGGAAAGTCGGACATATAATTGCCTTGTAACTATAACGTCTGCTCGACATTATCCCTAAGTCTATAAAGTTTGGGGATAATATAGAAGATCCCTGTATAAGGAGAGGGAGGGATATGAGCGGTGGTGGTTTCACGAACATTGGTGTTGTCTATCTTGCTGAGTAATGACAGCAATTTGACACGATACTCGTGTGTATGGTCGTGCTCTTGTTCCACATAGTTTTGAATATGTTGTAGCTGTGATTCAGCTTCACCTGTGCATGCTGCACTGTCCAAGACAGTGACTGCCCCTCCTTTGTCTGCTTGTCTTATTAAAAAGCGTCCTTGTTTCTAATGTAGCGTAGAGCACTGCGTTCATATATATATATATATATATATATATATATATATATATATATATATATATATATATGTATGTGTATATATATATATATATATATATGTATGTGTATATAAATATATATATGTATGTGTATATATATATATATATATATATATATATATATATATATATATATACATACATATATACATATATATATATTTTATATTTATATATATATATATATATATATATATATATATATGTATATATATATATATATATATATATATATATATATATATATATATATATATATATATATATATATATATATATATATATATATATATATATATATATATATATATATATATATATATATGGTCAAAATATGCTGCATCACTTCAAGAATTATGTTTGAAACTTCTTTAAAAAAGCAAAACAGAGAAATTAAGTTAGGTATTACCAACGCTATCCTAAACATATTGCAATAAAATATGCAAACTAATGCTTGACATTAAACAAAACTGTAAAACGGTCAATGTTTAACCAATTTTGTTGAAATTATATGTTTTGATATATCTTTAAGTAAGTTAGGTAATGTTGCATCTACACGCCCGTACATCTTTAAGAGCGACCATGTGTTTCTTATTAGTAGTATAATTTATATCTTTATGCATGCATATGCTTTTTTAATATACCAACTGCTATACTTGGGAGTGAGGTTTTGCACTAACCCACATCTTATGCCCCCTACCCAACCCTGCCTTCTCATGGAAAACATATCGTTTCATTTTATTCAGACCTTCAATTTCGCATATTTTGTTTATAAAACATACTATACTGTATATTGGAAATCTCTTGCCAAGTAATAATTTATCTTTGGCTTTTTTTAAAGGATTAATTCAATAGTCAAGCAGGTCTATCTTATTTGAAAAAGGATTTCAAAACAAACAAAATGGTGAAGAAAGCGTTCAAAAATCCTATTCTGTAAAGGAAATATTTGGGATCATTTGTGCAAAAACGACTGAAATCAGACCAGGTGTGATGTCACAGAATCTTCAGTCTTTATGTAATGTAGTATATTTTATCCTGTAATGTTAATGTTTAAAAACCATTGGATATATTTTTTTTTAAGTAGTGAAACAGAATCTAGTATGGGTAATTATAATCAACCAACTAAAGAAAGTTCGTGGAAAAATAATTCAAGTTGTATAAAAGTTATATAAATTTTCTCTAAAACGCATTAACGATTGTTAAGAATGTGAGGATAAAGACGCCAACTTTCCATTAAAGACTTACTACACCAGTCATTTCTACACAGATAAGACTGAGCTTCAAACTTTATTATCTCTTCAACGGAATAAGATTTTGAATGCTTTTTTCCCCATTATCTTTGTTTTGAAGACCTCTTTCATATAAGATGGACACGCTTGACTACTGCTCTAATCATTTAACGATCTTAATAACAATGCGTGACATTTTAAGAAATCTTCCATTTAGGAATGCTCAGAATATCAGTATGATCAACAAGCAAACATGCCTTCATTAAATAAAGTAAACAGCGCCAGTATTGCCAATTATACAGTTTCTGTGAGAACAATTAAATATGGGATAAAGGACTCGGATCAAGTCTACATAAGGGGTTAATATTTTGGGGAAAAGTGCATTCCTCTGCTGTGATTCTGCGATGGCTGTATATTTTACCGACAATATCCACGGCGTTATACATGTTATAACGAATGTTATTCTATGAACCAAAAGTATCACAGTGTAGTTTACATATCAGTACTAATTCCGCAAAAGTGGGTAAGTTGATCGTCTATTTCCTGTAGTTAGGTTGTTTGCAAGTGTGTCTGTAGAGTATGAACGTTATATTACTTTGTGCAATAAGTCCTTAGTTTCACAATTCTTATTGATAACCCAAGATATTGAAATGCATAACAAATATACATTAAATATATACCGTAGTAGCCGCATGATGATCGTTGAAACATGAATATGGGTAAATAATATTTATCATATCGAGCGCGATACGATTGATTCTGTATAATAATCACCTTCAGGTTTTATTTATGTGTTTGAAATTTCAATGAAGTCACCGCATATAACGTAAATATTTCAATACTGTATTGGCAACTTTTTTTTTACATAACATATTATGTATTTTGAGTATTACTTGGTTTATTCGTATAGCTATCGCCCTTTTTTATTTAAAGGATTATTTCACTCGTCAAGCATGTTTATTTTATATGAAAATAAACTTCAAAAAAATAAAACTGGTAAAGAAAGCGTTCAAAAATCTTATTCCAATTAAAGAGATATTTAAGTTTAAAGTTTGGTATCATTTGTGTAGAAACGACTGAAATCAGATTAGTTGTGATGCACAGCCTCAGATTCCTCAAAGTCTTTATGTATTCTATCATATTTTGTCCTGCGATTTTGTGGCTTAAAAACCACGGGATATGTCAAAAAAGTAGTAAAAGTGAATCAAGGAAGGGTATCTATAATATACCACCTGAAGAAAGTTTGAGGGAAGATAATTTAAATAATGAACACATTCAATACACTTTCTGTAAAATACATAAACACTTTGAGGAATCTGAGGTTGTGACATCACCCCAGAATGACACCAAAATGCTGACTTTGCTGCACTTCAGGATAATTTGTCATTCATTTGGATTTCTTTGCTCCGTAAATTAGATCCTTCTAAAGCATGAGATGTTTTCCGAAGTATAGTTTTGGAAGGTGTAAATAGGTTTGTCCCATTAAAGGAAGTCTGTAGGCGTATTCGGCCAGTGTGGATGTCTCAGGAGATTTTGCATGGTGTTCTGAAAAAAGAAAAAGTTGTGGTATTGTTATAAAAATAGTGGTTGTCCTGCGAAGCTTGCTAGGTATAAGGATTATGACAAGTTCACAAAAGGTTTGATAAGAGATACTAAAGTGCTTTTTGAAAACCGTTTGTCCATAGAGGTTGTGTTGATCAAGAAAGGGATCTAGGTGTTTTTATTACTAGCAATCTGAAACCTTCTAAACAGTGTGCTTTAGCAGCTGCAAGGGCAAATAGGATACTTGGTTTGATTAGAAGAAATGTTTGTTTTCTTGGTAGAGAGCTTGTTCTTAATTTGTATAAGCAGTTAGTCAGGCCTCATATTGAGTATGCTATTCAGGCTTGGAGTCCCTTTTATGAGTAGGATAAGTTTATTTTGGAGCAGGTTCAGCGAAGAGCAACTAAACTTATTCCCGAAGTAAGGAGTCTCTCTGATAAATCTAGGTTGCGAATTCTTGGTTTGACTACGCTTGAGTTGAGAAGAGTACGTGGCGATATGACTCAGGTTTTTAAGTTCCTATCTGATAGTGATGCTTTGACTTCCTATTATTTCTTGCATGTTTCAAGTAATACTCATGTGACACGTGGTAACAGTTTGAAGTTGACCAAAGACTTCTCATAGGTGAATATTCGGCGTTTTAGCTTTTCGCAAAGAGTTGTTAATGAGTGAATTGGTTTGCCTGAGTGAGTAGTTAGCTCCAATTCTGTTCACAATTTCAAGGTCAATATTGATAAGTTCTTTACTAAATCTGAGCGTCTTTGATTTTTTTTGTGGTGGTGGTGGTGGTGGTGTTAGTTTGGGCTTTTTTTTGGGTGAATAAGCCTTCTTAGCCCTTAATCTTGTTATATTATGCTATGTTATATTAGAACACACTTGTAAAGAACTGATGGATGAGGACCCGAAAGGAATTCATATACCTTGGCAATGTCATGATATGACCACTAGACCAAAGTGTCTGTTGCTTTTAAGCTTTGGGATAATTTTACATAAGTTACTTATGATGACCAGCCTGTGAAATTTCCTTGCCAACAATTGCAATTGTTCATCATTGAAAAGGAATGCGCTTTAAATACAATTCACTCTAGTCTTTGTCTTGGGAGAACAATAATGCTGTTACGGACAATAAACAAAAGAACTTATGTTTCTGAAAGAGTAGTAATTCACAACAGTATAAAATATATCATTTCAATATAAATTTACAGGTTGCGAGTGGAGTCAAAATATGTATTATATATTTTCAAAATTAATGAAATTTAATTACGTTAGACTCCCTTCCCTCTAATGTTTGTTTTATTTATTTGCATGCAAATCCTACAGAGCACCAGTATATACTTACATACATACATACATACATACACACGCACATACATGCATGCATACATACAATACATACACACCTGCATGCATGCAGGCATGCATGCACACATTCATACATATATACATTCACACATACATACATACATTCATACATACATACGAACATACATACATACTGACTAATTATACAATGTGAGTACTTATTATACACACAAATTTCACCACTACAAAACAGGCTAGTGAGGTCACCCTCACATTCTCTGTACACAAATCAAGACAGGCAAGTGAGGTCACACCCCATATTTCTTTCAGCAGTAACTTAATCATAATGTATTCAACACTGTGCAACAGCACTATAAATGTATAGTATAAATTTGTCTATCAGAAGGGTATAATTTTGATACCAATCAGCATACACAGCTTTACTGCATGTTTATCCTAGTGACAATTAAGCATACCGGTACTATTGAAAGATAACAGGATTGTGAAATGAACTGCTTCTAGAAAAATTTAATGCAGTTGGATCTGATGCTAGGTTCAGAGACTAGAAAATTAAAGTGGGATCTCACATTAATTACCTTTACACTAAGTAGTGTATAACAGTATATACCAAACATCTGAAGCCCGACCTTACAAAATACATGCACAAGTGTAAGCAATAACCATCAAAACATGCGAGGTCGCAGATCTCACATTTCCTTTACACAGAAAGTGCATGACAAGATAAACCAGACATTTCAGGTCAGAACCCACAAAACACATGCACAAGTGAAAGCAATAACCATCAAGACATGTGAGGTCACAGGTGTCACATTTCCTTCACACAAAGAGTGCATGACAAGATAAATCAGACATATGAGGTCCGACCTCACAAAACACATGCACAAGTGAAAGCAATAACCATCAAGACATGCGAGGTCACAGATCTCACATTTCCTTTACACAAAGAGTGCATGACAAGATAAACCAGACATCTAAGGTCAGAACCCACAAAACACATGCACACGTGTAAGCAGTAACCACAAGACATGCGAGGTCGCAGATCTCACATTTCCTTTACACAAAGAGTCCATGACAAGATAAACCAGACATCTGAGGTCAAACCCCACAAAACCCGTGCACTGATGTGGTGTCAAGTTATTCATGCTTGTCTACAAACCACATAACCGCGATTCAATCATGGGTTTGACACACAAGTCTTCAACAAATTTTGT